>CM060951.1:113115473-113120473 GCA_030765055.1 Mantis religiosa | reverse complement strand
AAACCAGAGATCCCGGAGAAAACCCACCCCAGCGCCATGTCCACCACAAATCTCACGTGCTGTTTCCAGGGAACGGGCCTGCTTGGTGAGAGAATATATAACTGCAGTGATAGGTATTATGCATGGGTGAATTATATGACATCACTGTGTATTTTACATGGACCTAGCAACCATTACATATGCGGAAATCGAGCATAAACACAGCAAAAGTGATTGTTACACATTCCTCTGCTTTGCTTTCTTGTGATGGGCAGACAATATATACCGGAAGGCGACTACTCAACTTGGGCCATATGCTACCAATCAGATAAATCAGAACAGCACAGGAAAGGCTAAGGTCATGTGTTAAATACTGTATATCATATTTTATTTAAATGTTTGAAATGTTTTATTTTCGGGTTTATTTAATAGTTCATAAATAAGCATTTCTATCTTGATGTACGGTGTATTGCGGTCTGACATAAAATATTAATTTTGATGGTATTTTTCTCTACTGTATAAAAACGAAGCCCAACTCGTAAAAGTTAAACATGCCTTGCCCGCCTCGGTAGCGTATGTGGTAGCGTGTCTACCTCACATTCAAGAGGTTCCGAGTTCGAATCTCGGTCAGGGTGAGTTACCTGGAAAAGGTTTTTTCCCGGGGTTTTCCCTTATCCTTAATGACAAGTGTGAGGTAGCTCTAAGCTCCATGGACCCCGGACTCATTTGAGCATCATTTCACCAATATCATTAGTCTGATATAACTTACAAAAAAAAAAAAAAAAAAAAATAAAAGGCAGCCTTTTAGGTTTGTTTTTCTAGACTTAGCAGCGGTAATGTTTGCCACAGTTGGTTGCAGATGTTTTCTATCGCATGTCAAGCATAATTGATTGTATATAAATATTGAACCTATTCGTGTTGTTGATTTACCAAAATATAAAATTTATAGTACCTAATAAAAATTTCAGATTATCCATGTCTACGTCTTTTCTGTTTTTTCCCATGTGGTTTGTTTAGTAAGCGAAAGAAAGCCCAATAAACAAAAACAATGACCGAATGTCAATATATACTTCCTAATAGATGGTCTGGCAATCAAAATGCTTTGTCGTTATTCCAATTTCATGATTACAGATGCTCAAGTACTTAATGATGCACTCTATCTTGAAATCGTGGTTTCCATTGTTACTGTCATATTTCATTTGCTTTTTTTTTTAATTAATGTGTCTACCGTTCCCGTAAGTTCATAATGAACTTAGCACACCATTTATTCTGGAAAGCCCAGCCAACATAACACGAAATTATGCAACAAAAATTAAACGAACCGTGTAATGTTTTTTTTTTTTTTCGCACAGCTGCATTGTGACCAAACCACTGTGCCATATCCTTCGTATCTCTGAAGTCAATTGGGGTTATTCTCGTGCTGGCAACATTTATGAATGAGAAAGGTTTTTTTTTTCTCTCTCTTTTACTTTCTGTACATAGTTTTTATCTAGTTTTATTTTTTTTCTGAAAAATGCAATTATATCTATCGACTTATATAAGTAGTTTGAAATACCCATTCATAATGCATGTTTTATTTATATTTTTATTTTACGGCGTTTAACTGTTTAGTATTACAGCGTCAATGGCTGAAAAGATTAAATGAATTAACCTAATGAAATTACTACAATTTAGTATTCATTGCTGTAAGGATGTTTCCTGAACCCAGAAAATAAAGCCTGGAAAGAAAATGAAGAATAGATTTACCTGGAAACAAATTCGTTATCTAGTGGTTGGAATAAGTTAATTTCTTTACCTGTTGTAGGTAGACTTTGGGAAAGTAGTTACAAACAAAAGACCATGTTTCATCGTTAGTGCAGCTAGTCAAAGAGATCGTCTTAAGCAGTCTGCTAGGAACATGATGAACACGTACGTTTAGTGAACCGCTGATTACTTTAATACCGGACATAATTTGATAATGCATTATACGAAACAAACAAATACGCGTATCATTTTTTGCTGAAAGAATTGGTATATAACGCAGTACCTTCTTAGACGATATTTGACCCAAAGACGTTTATGAAAATGCCAGTTTTGCTATTCGGATTAATAGCAGTAATTAAACAGCTTTGTGTTAGATTACATGCATTCCAAATGAAACATATACAACTCATAAGCATTGGTGCACGTTTCATAAGCTGGATTCAGAGGATTTAATTGATTGTTCACGAAACTGGTCACTTTGTAATCCCCTCCCCCCAAAAATGGAGTGATGCTATAAATCAAAGGAGACAGGAATAAAAATGATTGTGAAGAGGATTTTATTTGAATAGAAAAATATTAATCTGAAGCTAAGCTATAAAAATATTTAATAATGTCATCAATAAACCCTTTCGCTTAGAGGAAAACCCCTGTCGCCAAGAAAAACGCTTTAAAGCACCTGACGTATTGGCACACATTGTGTGTTCATCAGTTCATATTGTAACGGGGACTGCTGGAGCACCCTGTACCAGCTGCGAACGGAAGGCAGGGGGGAGGCTCGGTTAGCCACGCCCTTCCCTCGTTTGTCTTATAGTGGTGACAGCCAGTGGTCGGAAAGAAACATAATTGTGCGTCTGTTTTCCTTCCACCTGGTTCTCGATCTTTCTGTTACCAGAACAATCTTGTAAACACCAGAAACCGGCGATATTCCGATATAAGGAGGGTTACAGACAGACAGAGTCAGTCAGTCAGTTGTTGGTTTGAGTTGGTCAATCAGTTGGTTAGTGCGTGTGAGCGAGAAGACAGTCAGTTCTTGGTGTAAGGACGCAGTGCTAGTGAGAAGACCGTACGGACGAACTGGTGAATCGTAATTGTGTGCATTACGTAATTTTATGTAATTGGCAAGTGTTTAACTGTAAGTCGGTGGAAATAAAGAACATTTTTGAGTGGTGAAATTGGACTTTTCATTTCACGAACCCACAAAGTCACACTGGTGTCAGGAAGCGGGAAGATAACATCACCGAACACTACAGCCATGGAATCCGCATTGGAAATGCTTTTGGCGAAGATGAACGAGTTAACAGAGAAAACAGAAGCGGCAAACAATAACCTGGCCGCGGAACTGAAACTAATCAGGACGGCTAGGGAGAACATCGCCGCAGAGTTGAAACAAATGAAGACGGCAAACAACATCGCCGAGAAGATGGAACAAGTGAAGGCCGAGTTAACCACGGAAATGAGAGCAGCGAATGACGGTCCGGCTACCGAAATGAAGGTGGCGAACGAGGCTCTCGCCGCCAAGTTTGAAGAACAGTTGGCCGGCGTGAGGGATGACGTGACGGAGCTGGGCGAGCGGAAGGGTCAAGTAGACGACCGCCTTAATGATTTAGAGGAAAAGGCCGACAACATCGCAAAACCCCTCACCCGCCTGACGGAGGAAAACCGGCCTTATGTGTGGACGGAGGACGCCGAAGACGCTTTCCAGCACCCGAAGGGGACCCTGTGCAGTGCTCCAATTTTGGGTTTCCCACAACCGGGTGGCGCCTTCATTGTGGACACCGACGCTAGTGACCATTGCATTGGAGGTGTCCTAACGCAGATCCAGGACGGCCATGAGCGGACAAGAGTGGAAGAGAAGGAGCGTGCCGCAGCAGTCCGAGTAGTTGTGGCAGTGCCTGCTGGAGGCTGGGATAGCGCAGGCCTGAGGAGGGAGCAGCTGGCGGACGCAGACTTGGGGCCACTCTTGAGGGAAGTGGACGCAGGGACGAGGCCAACCTGGGAGGACATCGCACCGAGGAGCGCCACCTACAAGTCGCTCCGGGCCCAATGGGACTCGTTGAAGACCAGAGAGGGCGTGCTGTTCCGGGTATGGGAGTCACCCGATGGGAAGGCGCGGAGAGAACAGTTGGTACTTCCTCGGAGCAAGGTCCCGGAAGTCTTGGAGGAAGTGCACGCCGGTACTTCAGGAGGACACCTGGGAGCGAACCGAATGATTCACAAACTACGGCAGCGCTACTTCTGGCTCAGACTCCGGGCAGATGCTGGTGGTACACCTGGACCGCCTCGCACGCTACGATGGGGCTGTTCGAGGGCGAACAGCTTTGAGGAGGGAGCAGTGTAACGGGGACTGCTGGAGCACCCTGTACCAGCTGCGAACGGAAGGCAGGGGGGAGGCTCGGTTAGCCACGCCCTTCCCTCGTTTGTCTTATAGTGGTGACAGCCAGTGGTCGGAAAGAAACATAATTGTGCGTCTGTTTTCCTTCCACCTGGTTCTCGATCTTTCTGTTACCAGAACAATCTTGTAAACACCAGAAACCGGCGATATTCCGATATAAGGAGGGTTACAGACAGACAGAGTCAGTCAGTCAGTTGTTGGTTTGAGTTGGTCAATCAGTTGGTTAGTGCGTGTGAGCGAGAAGACAGTCAGTTCTTGGTGTAAGGACGCAGTGCTAGTGAGAAGACCGTACGGACGAACTGGTGAATCGTAATTGTGTGCATTACGTAATTTTATGTAATTGGCAAGTGTTTAACTGTAAGTCGGTGGAAATAAAGAACATTTTTGAGTGGTGAAATTGGACTTTTCATTTCACGAACCCACAAAGTCACAATATTGTTCATATGCATAACAAAATGAGTTCGAGTTGTGTACATTTATTTATGAAGTCTCTCTCCAGTGTTTCGGCCCTGGGTGGTTCTCAGGCCGTAGCGCCGATACCGATAGGACACTTTATACTCGTAGTCTACACAAAATTTCCTTTTGCATTCTTTTCGCGATAAAATGTCAAGACTTTACCTACGCTTGAAATTGCGAGTTCAATAACTTGGACACAGTGACATTTTTGACCATATAGGTCTCCTTACGTATCAATATTGGCCGTTCGATTAAGTACAAGGCGGTCGAGTCAACAAAAGGCTACCTTTCACCGGATAGCATTGAAGTTACAGGAGAATGAAATTCTCTTGATTTGTAGAAAATACGTTTTGAAAAATTATAGTAACTTTATTTCTGAGCACAAACATAAGATTGAAAGGCAGAAAGCCTTTGTTTGAATAATTTATTT
>CM060951.1:112605473-113110473 GCA_030765055.1 Mantis religiosa | reverse complement strand
TGAGTGAGAGAGAGAGTGAGTGAGAGAGAGAGAGAGTGAGTGAGAGAGTGAGTGAGTGAGAGAGTGAGTGAGTGAGTGAGTGAGTGAGTGAGAGATGGCTTCTACAAGGGGCATCTAAGAGATGCAAGCTATTTACTGTGAAAGCTTCAAATAATTTTTAATTGAATAATTAATTTGCAGTAGTGAATCATATGTTTGCAAATAGTTCCATCATACATTGATTTTTCGACGTTATCCCAACTTGTTCAGATTTTTAGCAAAATTCTGAGTTTTAAGAACTTGAATATGGTTTTTGTTACACTTTTGAAATACCTCCTAGTATACTCGCAATTAATTCTATTATAATTACTGATCATAATAAAGATATAAACTTGTTACTGAATCAACCAAGATGGGGGAAAAATTACCAGTTTTGTGTATTAATATTTAAACAATGTTTTAAGGGATGATTTCGACATCTTGTGCAATTAATTGATAATCAACTTATTGATTAGTGCAATACAATTTTCTCTCCCTGAACAACCATTAGAGATATTTGCATGAAATTTAAAACGCACTTGTGGTCGAGGGGTAGTGACTAGATTGAAAATATTGGGATAAAACTGCAAGATGTAGAAATTTCACCAATTGAGGGTGGTGGTATATTTGTACATATAGTAATGTAAATAGCTGTGGTAGAATCTTTATTGTTTTTGTATCTATTTGTTAAATAGTTAAGTGTTGCTTATTTCCTATATTAGCATTTTTGCCGTTATTGCCAGTGCATGCACAGTGCTCCACTAATAATATACAGAGCTTCAAATGGAAGAGTTTACGAACCGGAACGCTTGTTCGGTAGTGTAGTTAAAATTGGCAGCTATCTGCTCCAACATCGAAATAGAAAGGTCAGGATGCTATGAGCTAAGGTAGCTTTGAGTATTCGATGTATCCAGTTTGTGCAGTTATTGCCGGTTCCCCATCATAGCTTTGCATCGTGCCCTTTGAAAATTTCCCTAAAACTTTATTTATGCTATCTGATTTGTTAATTTGCATTCTCGAAAATCTTGGTGACCTCATTTACCCTGAAATGCTCAATAAAATCCTGTACTCCTTAAGAAAAGGGCAGAAAGTGTTGGCATCATTGAGGCAGATTTAATGAAGTTAGTGCACGTAGTATATAATTAACACGTTTTTTTCGTGTTTTATTGTTAAAGGTATTTTCATTTGCGTAGCCGCCTTTATTTTCGACATGCAATTATTGGTAAAGGAAATTTGGAAAGTACGTTAGTTCGTGCATTTTGTCAGTCATGAGAATTGAAGAATTCCCAGAGACTCCTTAACGCTGATTTTAATAATTATAAACATTAACTCACACGTCCTGCAGACTATGTGAAGGGCAAAGAAAATTTTAATTAAAGAAAAATTCCACATTACATCCGGAAATTGAACATAGAACCTGTAAGTTGAGAAGCCAATGCTAACCACTTTATCCGCAGGAGCAGTCTTTCGGTGTTTTATTTTATAAAATTCTCCGGTATATCAACAGAAAAGAAAGCATGAATGTATGAATGACCACGTCCGGCAGTATGTGGAGTACAAACTATAGCCAGACAGCAGAGAATGGCACTGGTAATCGAAAAGAAGACTCGCGAGTCCCGTTTTCAAGCCATGGTTTGCACTACACTATCAGCTGCCGTAGATATTACTTTTGTTCTCGTTTTGTCATTTTGCAGTTGCACAAGCAAAACATTGTTGCTTTTGTTTATTAATAGATTCGTTTGATTGAAAACACTAAAGGTAGTGTGCATAAAATAAATTCCTCTGCCAAGTGAGCGATGCAATTTTGTATGCAAATAGAAACAGACAAGGTGAAACCTCCTAAAACATTTGAAAGTGAAACTGTTTGCTGATGAAAGCAAGTTAACCTATACCGGAGTGTGTAGGAGAAATGTTAAAAGACAAAAGATATCGTCTGCTGCTGGAACACAAAGTATCATGTCCAATTAAAAATCGTGTACAAAAGAGATGGAGAGGTCATCTCGACAGACTGAATTATGATCAAAAGATAAAAAGCGACGGGACGACCGCAGAGACCTTGGTTGATCAAAACAACAGAGGTCATCGCATCTTTGAGATGATAATTTTAGCCTCCAGCACACGCGTTGGAGACGTGCATGAAGAAATCAGTAGGAACATGATTACATTGTTATTGTGGCTGTCTAATGTTACACACCTAACAACTTCTTCCCTTTCACGAATGAAAATACCTTCAGCCCTGACAGATTTAAGCAAGAATTTGAGGGTATTTAGCCTTTTTCTGCTATGTATCTAGTAATTTTAATTTCCTCTGTTTATCAAAACAAAATTGTGTGCGCGCACATTTTTGTGTGTGTGTATATGTGTGTTTCTGCTTAGTGTCAGGGAAGCTTAAAAATTTTCATCTTCAATTCGGTCATTGTTCAAGGATACCATTTCTCCACCTCAAACTAATTCTTTGCAGGAAAGCTTTTCCTTATCTTTTATTTTCCCAAAAAATAATCCCAAATGGATTTAAGATACCCTACTTTTATGACTAATAAAACATGTATCTTGTACTTTCTGCGAATAGCCAGCGAAGTCCTAATTTGAGATTCTCTAGCCAGTAATGTAGTGTAACAAAAATTGTATGCTTCAGCATACCCTGACCGGAACAATGTATGCTCCCGAAACGTCGGTACATCACCACATCTACACCTGGCTTGGTGTACTCACGCCGCCAGGAAAGCTACAGCTCCTATTGAATAGAACTGTTTGAATGAACAGTGAGTTAGATATTCTGTGAAACTGAAAAGGGCAGAAAACGTGCGAGCGAGACATTAGCTTGTGTAATACAGAAATAAAACGTAGCAACATGAGGTTTACAAAATCTGTTTTAAGCAAAGCGGTAGTGAAATAAAAGGTTATTTTGCAAGTATTTCGTTTTTCTCTTTCAAAATTTGTTTTAAATTTTTATGAATAGATCAGTTTTCTTTTCTTTAATAGTTAGAGTATCCCAATAAAGTTTGTATTTAATTCGCCCTCGTCCCCCACTTCCAGAATTAGATCATTTGTTTTTAATCAAAATATATTTTAACATTAAAGGATATTTAACGATCATTTCTGTTTTGCTCCTGCCAGGAAAAGAAAAGGGGAGAAGAGCGGAATTTGGATGAAATTAATGGGAATGACATTTAAAATTTAATTTTTAAATGAGAATATGTTCAATGGGGCGTTTCGGCAGGTGATGTACAGCTCTACAAACTAAATGATACACCTGTCTTGTAAACTTAATTATATGATAATTAGAGTCCTTACATCTTAAGTATGCTTTTGTTAATACTAGATCAATTGCTATCTTATATCAATATTATATCTTATTCCCGTACTATGCATATTGCCCTGAATTTCCAGTTCAAGTTTAACAAGAGTTTACAGGAAAACTCACATATTTTTCAATATTTGACTAGATTGGAAAATACTTGATACGACTTGACAGTATCATAAATATTTATACAGGTCATTTTGCCAAACTGAACCCTTTCAGAACACATTGATGATTTACCACGTTCAAGGTAATTTACTCTTGATTATCACGACATAACAGTTTGCACTAAACAGTTTGCCATGCAATTACATAGCATTGTCAAGTATTTATAACCCATAAAATCAGATTACGTTAAAGAATACAGTGGCAATAACACGAATTGGTGGATTTAATAACACTACATCTGCGTCATTGTATACTTGGGAAATCTGTTTGGCAGTTTCTTGAATACTCGTTAAATCCTCGTGGCAGTCCACGAATCGCACAACATAGACAGCTTTCGTATAACTTAGTCATCCCTTGCTCAGGTAGCCGCTTTGCATTTTTCCCTCGCTTTCCGGCAGTTGTTGATTTCGTGACTGCATTGTTTAACGCAGACAAATTATTGTTAATTTTGTATCTTTTATGAGTATTTGCTCTCAGAACTTTCGAATGCTTTGAAAGGAATTTGATAAGAAAATTTAAGAAGTTGTGACAAACCTAGCTGTCTTGTAAAGCCTTTGACAAAAATGTGATCGCATACAAGAGCTTTAGAAGTAGACCTTATTGCATTATTTCTGTTTGACACGTGTAAGTTAATGAAGTTTTATACACTTTTGATGATTTATCTTGTGTACTCGAAGCCACACAAATGGGGTTTAAATATTTGCGTACAAATTTCATCAAACTCGCCTTCTTACAGTGAACAAGATTTTTGTTGGAGGACTTCGTTGTTACAGTATGGATGTTCATAATAACCAGAATAATGATGCATTTGAATTTGTGTAGTTAACGTAGAGTGCAATTACGTAACGCGAGTGCAATTATCAGGAAGCGAAACCTTGTCCCACCGGATTACAGACCATATCTCGAGAGACGAGTCTGTTCAGTGTGAGTGACCTGTGTCACATGTTGTGTACCGCTTAAGGAAACAGAAGCGCTTTACCAAGTACGTGGAGGAACAAAACGTCAGTAAAAACAACTCTTAACGTCACACAGAGAATGTTCTATGACCTGTCCAACAAGCGTGGCTTGGATGTTTCTAGCTAATTTGCATAAAATGCAGCACAATTCTTCCCGCCCAGAGGGCGGAGTTGAATTCTTGAAGCCGTAGAGGTTAGTTTTGTTTGGTTACATCACTGACTTTTAGATAAACCTCCAACTCTGGAATTCATGAACACCTGCGTTGTATGAACGATGTTGATGCGGTTTCAGGGGTGCTCCAAGCGGTCACCTTGCAAGTAATGTACTCGAACTCGGAGGCAAGAAGCAGAGTTGCCAGATTCTCTTGTTTGTTTCGCTTTCTTTCTTTTCCGGCAGGGGGATGTTAATCACGTTTTCACTCACTTCACCGATTTTGTTTCTTGCTGAACTACACACACGTCTAGCGTAACAACACTCGTCGGTATGGTGACCTGCACACACAGCAAAACCAGGTATAAAGTGCCAGTAATGTTACATATTGAATGTCAGTCACTAGCGACAATACACTTCTGTAATTTTAATTAAGAGGGCGCTGGGAGTTTGCCTGCCGTGGACCTGAACACGGTTTACAAATGTCATCAAAAATGTGCATTAAAGATTTGTGTATTTTACTTTGTTCCCTAACAGCGGTTATGTCGAGAGAGTTCAGAAAAGGAGTGTGATGCTGAAGCTCGCCTCTTAAACTGTGGCGTTAGCGTGTCGGCCTCCCGTTCAAAATGTCCCGAGTTCGAACTCTTGTTATCTGGGTAAGTTTTTTCCTTAAATGAAACGTGAATGGTAACTCAAAGCCCTTTGGATACTGGGCTCATTTGAGCACAATTGCACCCATTTCATTTATCTTCCGATATGACCTAACCATTTAAATATTAATTTAAAAAAACGTGCAAATGAAACTCTTCCTTATAATATTTAAGTGTTGCCGCCACACTGATTACATAATCAATACGTCAAATATCCTGTAACATTTGTAAAGCTTTAGTAGAGAGCACTGTGAAGAGCTTTATTTCAGCTATCAGACCGGATTACTAGGAATCATGACAAGCAAAACAGAAAATGTTTCAGTGATGTCATTTTTCCAAGAAAAGAATTTCACTGGAGTATAACTTTCTGAGCTACCCGAGATGTCGACAGCAAAATCACAACTCGTACTTCTCCCAAAACGAATGTTTCTCAGCAAACGTGAAGGCTTTGTTCTGCGCCGACACTTGGTTTAGATCACGTGTACAACAGATTATTGCTCTATACTTAACTGATAAACAAATGCCACGAGTTTCCCTGCAGATATCTTGAAATGTACAATTTGATGTATATTTATCCCAACGTTGCAATTAGAGAATGAATTTTGATCAAGAATAATGCACTCAGCATTACTTTAGGGGTATAGGAAAGTGCAATAAAGCTGACAGGACTACTACGTATGTATGCGGCATGTAAGAAACGAAGGTTCCACGTCCGACCATGGCATTGTATGTACCCACTGTGACCTTTCCCAGACCCGTGACTCAGCTCTGTTCAAAGTACACAGCACTAATGGCAGTAGTTAGGACAGTTGACAAACAATACTGCAGAGTTAAGATGATACTGCTACTTGATGTGGATGTTGGCTTTAAAGGGTTCCTTCTATGTTAACCTCACAGATTAATGGAAATTGTTCCAGTAGAACTTTCCCCATATCAGATAATCCACTAACCGAGGGCTCAATCGGCCTGCTCTTTACCAAGTTCAATGGCAAAAAGCCTTCAAGTAGAGTGAGTAATTAACTTTAGTTATGGACCGCTTATTCGAAGCCGGTTGCTCCAAAAAGGAAACCGACTACGATAAACCTGTACAGCTACTCCACTCCATCCTGTTGCGAGTACAAGGAACTCTTGATTGACAAGAAAAGGATTCGCAGTTTAAATCAACAGCGACTACTTTGAAAATGACCAATGTCACAAAAAATTGTATTTTCTTGAACGATGCATTATTGGATTTTCAAAATGAGGCTTGCCTGAGGGATTATATTTTTAATAACAAAATGTATTAATTGAAGTTTATCGTAACGCTTCTCCCCGATTTGTAAGTGGTCTCTGCAACATTGTGTCTCATTAGCCACATCAATCGGCCTAAAAAATGCGAAACTCTTCCCCTGTGCCTTTCGAAAGATCTATTAAATTTTTAAGACCAGAATTTAACAGAAAATTCCTTAAGAGAAAGTGTGCTCCATAATAATCTTATGAATATGTTCAATTAATATGTTCAATTACGCTCAATGCGATATGTATATTAAAACTGCTCTATAAGTACGATCTATTTCTTTGCATACATCTCATCTGTTGGAAATAATTTGAACTTAAGCTTTGGAAGAATTTTGCCGAAAATTAGCGAAATCGACTATTAAATTGTTTCTGTTTCGTATATTGTGTTGATGGTTGTGTTGATCATTCATACATGTACGCCAGTATAGGTATGCCTTGGCACAAGTACTTTGTAATTTTTACAGAGTTATACATAAACAAAATATATATTAGAGTTGAAAAACATTTACTACCAAAGATATGCACGTCGATTCCCTACAGTTCGAGTAGATCCTCCGTAATTCTAATCCGGGCTGTGCGTTATATTTTTTCAAACGTTGCTCAGTTTTTCAATATGCTGTCTCCACACAGCTTAAAAAATACATGAAAATAATAAAAAGTAAGAGTAGTTGAAAGCTAGAATCAGAACTGAATGCTCAATACATACCTGAGGTTGCCAGGTATAGCATTACATTTTTCAGTTCTTATTCTACTGTCCTTAGTTTATCTACACAAAGTAATGCTAGAATAATTATCATTGGTTGACAATATAAACATAAAAATGGTTATTTGTGATACTGGGGCTGAAAGTGGGATTTTATTTTGTGAGTAGGCATGTTTGCGCAATAAGGCTCAAAACGGAGTGTAGCAATCGTGCAATCAAAATAAAATGAGATTGATGTTGTTGCCATATACCGTTTTTAGACAACCATGAATCTAAGTGCCCAGCTGAAATTTGCGTAGAAATAGAGTATACATAAATACAATTGAAGAAATCTGTTGAAATAGCTTCCTCGAAGTCTTGGGTAACATTTCGTCTCCGCCGCTACTGAAATACGATTCCGTCTAATGCTTCCGATTCATTCGAATAATTCGACATTAATTTTTTTGGTACCTTCGCTTAATGTACATAATGTTTCAGTTCAAGAAAACGAAGTGATAATGGAGTGTTACTGAAATCTTGTTCCACATCTTTAGTTTCTAATACGATTGAGTGGTGTTGAAACTTATATGTACTTTAAGTAAGAACTGTTAAGAAAGGAAGCGGTGATTTGTGATTACGGTGTGACTCTTTATGCCTCTTCTGTTCCTACTGAGATGATCATATTTTCACCAGCTTTAACCTAATAATAAGAACCGTTTTATTTGTGTATTTGTTTCTACTTAATGTATCTTATAATCACTGCTAAAATAGAGAAAGTCGTGACTGGCATATCGGATGTTTTCTTCCCCGGTTTCAGTAATTTTTCGCGAGGAAGAAACTATTTCGAAAGTGAAGCTGCACCGGAATCGTTTCCCTTTATCGCCACTATGGGACCTGATAGTTGCTGTAGATGGAACGTGCGATAGATGCACTACTGGCAATAATTTAGCCGTTCTGCCACCCTGGGTGAGCTGCCGACATTGCGTGTTGTACCCTCGCCCAGAAACGGAGGAGGGGAAAGTGCAGGGAAGGATGTAATCTCTATTGATCCTGCTACGCTTGAAAAGAAATCTATTCAATAGTGGGAGGGACGTTCCTAGGGTCCGAGAGTTATAAAGTAACTTGCCGCCACTGATTGCAGAACTGCTTGCTTTTTCACATCTGAACCGTTTCAAATAATTTTTGGTTACTTTTTTTTTTTATTTCAAGTGATCGAATCGGGTTTACGCTATCCAAATGCATAAAGTGTGACCTTAGTTTTAAAACATTGAAATCACTTAGACATTAATATAGATAGGCCAAAGAACGTCGGCTTGGTGTTTGACCCTATCGTCTACCTCGAATAGAGCGTAGGTGTAGTTAAATAGCCACTATATTTCATTGCACAACATTCCCTTAGAATTATAAGAACTTGTCAGAACCCTGTCATCGCTTGGGGAAGCTCGGGGGGAGGGGGCTAACTATGTCCCACCCTCCAGTACTGATCCTCACTCAAGACACCCGTTGTTGGCAGAGATAGTGGACGTAGCGATTGAATGGTAGGAGTTGGCCCGATATTTGCTGTTGCTTCGTGGCCTTTAGTTTCATCAGAATCCAGCAACAAGAAAATAACATTACATGACATCTACCAGTTTTACCAAATACACCACAGATGCCAACTTCTGTTGGTAAGGAAGTATACCACCAAATTGAATTTTAATTCCTTTAAATATTTAATTAGTATTTGTGTACTTCATTTTACAAACCTTATTGTAATTTGTTTTGTGCATTGAAAACAATGTACCCAATTTATTTCTCGCAATCCAAGTTACTTTGTGTTGTGCTATTTAAATCTAGGGTTCAGATAGGTTTATCCCCGTTTCTTTCTTGCCACCTCCTTTTTATTACATTCAAAAAATTGTTTGTTTATTGATGCCTCAAGGAATCGGCAGTTCTTAAAACAAAAGTTATTCTAGCATATATAATTTCGCATCTAAGTTTTGCCTATATATTTTACTGCGACACTGAAGCTAATGGATTTGAATGTGGCTATTGAACATGTGTACACGCACATATAAAGTGATTATACTAGCGTACTTTCTGCACAATCGTATGAAATGTAAAATTGTAGTTTTTCTACTACTTATAAGAAGGGGAATTGTTGCATTCAACTGGAACATTTGATATAGAGATTTTAACGGAAATACATGTAACCCCCAAATAAGACAATACAATTTTGAATAAAGAAGTACTTGTGCGTGATATAAAAAAGTACGTGAGAGTGTGGAGAGGGAGAGAGAAATTCGGTAATTTAAAAGTTTAAGTCGGGCAAGTACAAAACTTGGCTTTCCATCTTTCAAAGATGCGGCACGATTTTCAGCCCTAAATTACCTTTACGTGTAAAAATTTTGAAAGGTTTTGATTATCTCGAAAATGACTCATCGATTTTTTAAATTAAAACATCGTATGTTTAAGAGATTTTCATGAAATGCGTATCTTAAATCTACTGGAAATTACCTCTGAAGCCTTCTTTATTCAACTTTTTTTTTTTTTTTTTTTTTTTTTCAAATTAGTCACTACTCGGTTTTTTATAATGCCTTACATATACAAAAAGAATAAAATATCAAAGCCGTCGTAGTTACTAAAAATTAGAATACTGCTTAAGCCCACATCCTATTCCCATTTTATCTATTATGAAATAAGGCTGAAACCATTAATAAGTAGATAGAAGTATAAATGTTTTTCAGAATAGTTTGTACAAGACTGAATAAAGTCATCGAATTTTTAAAGAACGAAATTGACATCAGAGGAGTGTAACTGAAATGTTACGTTACATTTACGTGTGCAAATCCTTTGGTGGCATTTCAGGAACATCATACATTTGCTTTTGCGTTCAATTAAGGAGTTCGCCTTGGTCAGATCTTTCGGAAAGAATGAATGTAATTTTTTTTTCTCGGACGATGAATGAAATGGGCAAAATGATGCTCATATAAACCCATGGTCCATAGAGCTTAGAGTTACCCGAAAATCCTAGAAAAATCCTATCCAGACAACTCACCCTGAACGAGATTCGAACTTGGGATCTCTTGAAGGTGAGGAAGACACGCTACCATCTACGCTACCGAAGTTTGTGGAACACGAGAAGTATAATGTAGCTACTAATAATGTAAATGCAATCCAATACTATTTTGAAACCTCACGCTAAGTACCGATGGACGTCCCTGGCCTGTGTTTTCTTCCCCTCTTGTCTCTTTTACGTCGTCGGCATTAATCGTTACGCTTTCAACAAGTGTTTCCTGTCAGGAATGACTTCCGTCCCATCAACATGCACAGTGTACATCTGCAGTCGTGAGTCGGTAGTCTGAAGGAAGTCCGAGAATCGGCGTGTGTCCGTCCATTGGCACCTCTCTCAATTTCAACGAATCAGAAACATCGGTACAGGGCTGGGAAATGTTAGAAATAATGTGAATTTAAGGAAAGATATGAAACTAATGAAAAAAAAAAAAAAAAAAAAAAAACGAAAGCTTTAAATGATAGCTGTTTGAAAAATTAAAAACCTATTGTTTTTTTAATTTAAACTCATAAATGGAGTTACTTTTTTCTTTTCTTCGAATTGTTTCCTCTCTTTACCTTAAACTTCCCAAAATTATTATTTCGAGGGTGGGCCAAAAAGTAATGCCTCCTATTTTTTTTCTCTTTTAATTGCCAAGAAAATTGAATCCAATTTAGATAGCTTCAAAACTACAACATTGACGATTAATTTGTCACTATTCAATATAATCTCCGTCCATTTCCACAGTTTTGGTGCACCTTTTAACTAGGGCATTCCAGTGTGGTAAACCACACGTCTTGCTTCCTAAGCCATTGACGCACGGACGTTTTCACAGCCTCCTCATCTTCAAAATGAATCCCATAAAGAGCTTCCTTTAGTGGCCCGAACAGATGGAATTCTGATGGTGCCAGGTCAGGGCTGTATAGGGGGTAAGGTAAGACTTGCCATCCCAATTTCTGCAGTGGTGTAACGGCTGGTGTGTGGTCTTGCATTGTCATGCAAAAGAACATTCGCCATTGTTTTTGTCGGGCGAACTCTGCGAAAACATGCTTTCAGCTTTTTGAGAGTTCTGACATATTGGACGTCAGATAAACTAGAAAAAAAGGACCGTGTATGACAATGACGAATTATCTCTTAACGTAAGTAACATAGCTATACAGATGCACCGCTGGTATATTCATTGGATTAAAAAAATAAGTAATTCATAAACTATAATTAATTTTAAACTAAATATTTAAACCGTTTGCGTAATATACGAATATCCATGTTGCAACTGTGATTTCAACAACTTCATTATTATTATTATTATTATTATTATTATTATTATTATTATTATTATTATTATTATTATTATTATTATTATTATTATTATTATTATTATTATTATTATTATTATTATTATTATTATTATTATTATTATTATTATTATTATTATTATTATTATTATTATTATTATTATTATTATTATTATTATTATTATTATTATTATTATTATTATTGTTATTATTGTTATTATTATTATTATTATTGTTATTGTAATTATTATTATTATTGTAATTATTATTATTATTATTGTAATTATTATTATTGTAATTATTATTATTATTATTATTGTAATTATTATTATTGTAATTATTATTATTATTATTATTATTATTATTATTATTATTATTACCTATTATAAAACTGGAAAATTCAGTTTGCGTTCCCTTACGTCTAGTGCCACGAACACTCGTAAGTGTGCGAGAGAGAGAGGGAAATATAAAAATAGTTGGGATAACGAGGTGGCAACGCTAAAGGCTAACGCATCTGATTCGCTAAAGGCGAGAACTCTTTCCTTTAACTGCTACCATGCAGTTTTAACATTCATAATTCTATTTAGAATTAGATTGAAATATTAGGCTCTTAAAATAAATACTAAATTTGGTATTGAAAACGAAAACAAATAAATGAAGAAACAACAAATCGAGCTTTATTTACGATATTAAATAACATGGCATAAAAAGCAAGAAACGGTAGAGGCTGGCAAATGGCAGAACATTTAAAAACTCTTTTCGTTAAAAAGTTGTACCTCCATTCTTGTATACGAAGTCTGGTGTTTTGAGAGAAATACTGATTCCATTTCCTTATAGTCCTCACAAAATGCATAAATTAGAACATTTTCATGATATTTCTCGAAATGAAGTAAATGTACCTAATGTACTCGTAATGCATGCGGCAGTGTTTAGAAATGTTAACACTAACGCCGAGACTACTCTCCGTCAACGCTAAGAAGGTCCCTGAAAGGAATGTGTTCCCTTACACAGTGGGACAAGGACAGCGAATGTGTGACAGGAAACGCATGCTACACAAGGAGGAGAACCGTTAAAAAAAACCATGCGCCCTATTCACTCTGTACACTAAAACCGAGAAGATTCATTCACAGAATTAGAAGCCGTCAGAACGTTTTTGAATGGTCTGTAACTGTACAGACATGGAGTGTCCTAAACCTGTACAGAGAGGGTGTGCGAAGCTTCTGCAACCCCCCTGCGTCTCTGGCTCCGGAGACTTTCTCTCCTCTGGAGGACAGTACTGTTTGGCAGGAATTAGGTTTAAAATCTTAAATGAGAGGTTATCTGGGAGGAAGTAGATTTTAGTGAATCGCCGAAGCTCATACGAATTGCTTTTAAAATGTTAACATCAATCAATTATTTTTCTAACTCTCAGGTGGATGCCAGACATATATTAAAATAAAAGCAACGTGAACCTCTGGAAATAAACCTCATTTTTGGCGTAAGCGATCAACTTTACGTCATTTCTATAAAAAGAGATAGCCGTAGATGTCCACTTTTAAGCTGCAGTTTCGTGAACTTAGCCTCTTCGCTATGGTTTGCTACGTGCACGTTATAATACAAGTTGTAACATACAACGCGTTTTCTTTATGCAGCAGTTTTGGTCATTAAAGTGCCTATATATATCAGGATTTTATTCTCGTTAGCTCTTCCTTTATTCCCCTATAAGAGCACTTTCAGCACATATCGTAATTAACATTTTATCCATTAATGAGCCATGGGATAATATTTATGGCATATTGCTCCAATATTCTGGCTATTTTATTAAACAGCGGTCGTAAGTTTTGAGAGGTTAATGCGTACCTATTCTAGAAGCCGGTGCTTTATTTTATTTCAATATTCGGTGAATACCTAACTCTGCCTGAAACTTAAGGTCATACATATTTAATTCAAGGAAGGCATACTCGATTGTCAAACTTGATATTCAACATTCTTAAGGTTCTTGGAAAATTATTTTCAGTTGGAAATGGGATAGGAAGGCCTAAGGTCGAAATATCTCCCTTGCTAGATTATTGAACGTTGAAAACGTTGTACCGGAAGATTTAAGAGGAAAATGTTAACTATAAATGTACTTACAAAATAACTGGCACTTAATTTTATTATTTTATTAGTAACGTGTACTATTCAACATAGCCATGCTGTGGGTGGGTTCTGCTTGGTTAGAATACAATGGTTTATGTGTAAAAAGATATTTTATAGTTTTTGGGAGGATATGCTAATAATTACTAGAATATACTAAACTAAACGCTGTATTTTGATATCGAAGACATTAAATATCACTTTGGAAGCTTAAGCTTGTCACTCATTTTATAATAATCCACAAATTAGTATCTTTGTCCATCTCTAAGTTATGTCTACATATTTAGGAAGTATGATATACTTCAATTTTTTTATTTAGATGCAAGGATAGATTACAGAAAAGAATCGTTTCAAAATTAAAGTTTAGTGATACGCTTATAGTATACATACCAGTATACGTCTCCGTGCTCGAGTTTCCAAATTGGAAGTCTGGTTCTTTTCAATTCTTGTCCAGCAGCCAGCTCCTTCGTGTTCTTTCTTTGGTCCCAATCCCTATTATCTCGTTATAAGGGGATTTCTGGGATTTCTTTATTCCATTCGCTTTGCATGAACTAGTAAGGTTCCTCTCGAGAGATTTATAAAGCGAACTAAATCCGCTCCATGCAATATACCGCCGATCTCTATTTTATATTCATCATTCTCAAATGGGCTTTCTTTTGAAAGCACTAGATACTGTTTCTTTACCGTA
Organism: Mantis religiosa; assembly: GCA_030765055.1. NCBI lineage: Eukaryota > Metazoa > Arthropoda > Insecta > Mantodea > Mantidae > Mantis > Mantis religiosa. The sequence goes on along the minus strand of CM060951.1, from coordinate 113,096,140 downwards.
CAATGCTTTAACGTCGTTACTTGTGTTGCAGCACTTTTATCCATGGGCAAACTGCTAAAATCTATTTCTCAATGACAAATTACTTTTTGCATTTTTACGATACTCTTTGTGTATTAATGTAAAAGTGATCGAGATAACCATTTGCAGAAATAGCTTCAAGTATATATTTCTTTAAGGTACTAGGGAAGTGGAGGAGGCTTAAATCATATTTAAAATTCCACTCTTTGCATAGTATGCTGAGACATGAAGCACATAAAAAACGTGTAGCGTTGGAAAATTCAAACCAAATATAACGAATCCCTTGGAAATGGTTAATGCCATAACAGATACTCCTTAACTGTATTATGAATAAGATCTGAATTTCTCACGCAAGTTTCTTTCTTTCTTTTTTTTATGCTTAAGTTATCGGTATGTGTAAACTGCTTCCTGTGCTTGCCAGAGTTCTGTGGAGAGAAAATAGGCCGAGAGAGAGGGGAGAGAGGGGAGCTAAATTCAATCTTGGTGTTGGATCTGCCATTTTGCAAGACAAATATTTTAACGAATTTCCTCTCGCCCAAACAAAACTTAGGGATGCAGGAATAAGTTAATCTTTATTTACACATTAATATTTGTGATATTCAATTGCTTTGATATGTTCTTTGAATGTAATAGGGAAGTCCTTTAAATCTGATTGAATGCCATCAATCATAAATATTTGCTAAACCGCTTGTTTAAAGAAATATCTTTATTTGTTTTTATTTATCAGTGATAAGCCATTTTTGAGATAATCGTTTTATGTTTGTTTTCCCGGGATAAAAACAAGGTTTCAACTCCAACCTTTTTGTTCACATTGACTTAAAATACTCACAAAAAGGAGTCAACAGCCTTTGAGGTAAACGTGAATCACACAGGTCTCATTCTTGTGTATTACTACAAGCGTGTTATTCCGAAGTTCCCTCTTCTTCTATACAAAGTTAAAGGAACAGCTGGCAAATTTCTCCTTTCCAGCTGTGGTGGTAGACTGGTTCACGCCTGGGGAGACAGCTATGATGCATAGCCAACAAAACACCTGTCATATGGTCAGTGCCGACGTGGCTTCTGTGTTGTAACGTTGGTCATAATATTTGAGGAATGAGGCAAATCAGTATTTCTCACGATTGTGTATCTTAAATGTTGTTTCACCTTTCACTACCAAATGAGGGCACAGACTGTCCACGGAGATGTTTACTTGTTTACTTGATTCCTGTGAATCTGATGAGGCAAGGCAAAATTCTTGGCTTTGCAAATATGTGCATACTACACGGATTTAATTCCTTGCAGAGTGTATCATGTTTATTACCGCCTTCTCGTCCACAGATTACAATACAAAAACAACAGAGAGAGATATAAAATCACAATCTTATTTTTTGTCTTGTTTTTCTCTCCCTTTTCATTTTTGCTGTTGAAATCCAAATGTTTTTTGATGGGCACTGTTCATAACATCTGAATTTACTTAGTAAATTACTAAAAGAATAAAATGAAGTTTCCGAGCCCTTTTACTTAAAATACGAACACATTTGAGGTATCTAGATCTTGCTTACGAAGAAAGCTTTGACTTTTAGCTGAGAATGGTGTAGAATAAAGTGGTTATTTCAGAGAAATTCAAAGTAAAATAAGAAATACCGTGAACATTTTATTCCAAACAATCTATAAATTATGTAGGTGGTCAGTAAGATACAGAAAACTCAAAGGCTCTTGTAGCGCTACGATTCGCATGAGAAACCAATGACAAAATATTTTTAAAACCCTCATTTTTTTTCTTTGTCTTATAAACAATGCAGTTATAAGAGTATGTTAAATAATTGTTTAAAGAGGAAAACATGTCCAGATGGAAAAGTGCGTAAATACTATTTTATGTATGACAGAAAACAATACATCATTCTCTTATTTTCAAAATTGCATACAGATTCATAATTCAGTACGGGAGAAAACCATTAGTTTAGCAAAACTATTGTATACCTCATTAAACCGAATGAGGCAAATAAAGATGTGAAGGTTAATGTGGAAATGAAGCCAAATGAAGAAAATGTGTATTCAGGAGTGTCTCTTAGCGTATAGTGTCTATTCGGTCATGAGTTTAGAATCCTAAAATTAGATCTCAATAGTGTCTCAAATATCTGTAAATGTAAATGTTTCCGCGTCCTTGTTCAGCCTAACAGCGACCCAAATTAAGAGACCTGGTTTGAATACCTAGTTACGTAATATCTTCGGACCTTAACGATTGCCTAAGTGACCTTCAGAAGGAATCTGTCGACGACGTTATTGTGGACGCGAACCTGTTTTAGGAACCAGCAGGTTTTCGTTGAAATGCGGCCTTATCTAAGTCAACTTTGTTGATGAAGTTACGGCCTCTACAATTTGGAGACTGACCACTCGGAGTTGAGAAACTTGTGCAATTCCAATATACCTGTCGTCTCCAGATGTTCGTTCTAAATGCGACCCCATCATTTTGTGATATCTGTTCCGATGTGAGAGGGTTGCCAAGGCCATGATGAATGGACATGTCACATGCCATTTTACTATAGTAAAGCTAAGATGATGCACATCACAAATAAGTAGCACAATCAACACTGAGGGGAGCAGTATGGCTTAACCCTCACTCGCCAACAACAACAACAACAACAACAACAACAACAATAATAATAATAATAATAATAATAATAATAATAATAATAATAATAATAATAATAATGATAATAATAATGTCTTTATAAACTTGCAAATTCCTATGATTACGTTTTAACGTTTACAAAACCTAAATAAAGTGACCGTAACATTTTTCCTTTAAGCAATAATGGGTTTTCTGCAGGTTTATCCCAAAAGGATATACTGAAATATTCAGTTAATTATAATTTTCATGGCTGATCCAAAACCAAATATCCTAAAGTCAGAGCAGCAAAGTTGGAGCAAATGGGCCTGACAACTGATCAAAGCTCTTTTTGATCTGAATTTCCGCTGCAAGCTTATGGAGTCACCATTATCGGCGTACATTTACTATGTTTCGCAACCATAATATTAACAATAGAGCATAAGCATAAAATCTGGAAATTAATGGAGTGTGTGCATGCAATTTGGAAAATGCATAGTGTGCATGGTATGAGTGAAGTTATGCCAATTACACCGACAGAAATGGTTTTCTAGGGGTCACAGTACAAGGTTCCATACTATTTAAATATGAATTTTGTTTAAACATTACGCTGAAACTCGTCGCAAGGTTTGTTTGTTAAATTTGTTAATGACAATTAATCTTGTACTCATGTTTTTAATAAATAACCCAAAGATAAAATGATCATCCCCATATCGGTAATTATTCCATGCTTGAGTGCTTGTTTCTGTTTTCAATGAATTTATCCTATTCTCATTCTCCTGTTTAATTTCTATTTTATTTTTACCGTCCGCTTTGCCTCTTTCTCAGCGTTTCTCATCAGCTTCGCTCATATTCCTCAAGTTTCATCCTATACTTCACTAATCTCTACCTTGATTTACTTCCATATAGACTCACTTTCACTCTTTGCGTTCTCTCAGTTCCCTTACTTTAAGTTTATCTAACCATATCTAACCAAATCCTTGTCCTTGCCGAGTTTTTCATTAATTGCCAAAATGTATCTCCTATCGTCATTTATTACCCGATATTATACCGCTGTGTGTTCTCACTCTTCTACTAATTTCTATTTAATTGTTATTTTCTTTACTAATTTTCGTAATATTTTAAGTTGCCCTTTTATTGCGTTTCGTTTCTTTCCTTTCCCCTCACCTCAAAGCTTATCAGGTATGTAAATAATGGTTAACATGAGTCACATACGAACTGGTGAACACTCTCTGGGTGAGTACAAGCTAAGAGGGATGGATGTGTTTTTTGTAATTTACGTCCTCCAACGTTAAGTCATATCACACGATGAATGGAATGGGTGAAATGATGCTCAAATGAGCCCAGGGTTCATGTAGCTTAGTTACCCGACATTGGTCTTTTAGGATCCGGGAAAACTCCGGAAAAACCTTATCCAGGTAACTCATCCTGACCGAGATCCGAACTCCGGACCTCTTGAACGTGAGGCAGACATGCTACCATCTACGTACCGAGGCGGGCTGGTAGGGTATGACCTATGTATATCATTGCACAAAGTCCAGAAAGCTAGACATGGTTTCGTTTAGTTTTCTGTTTGAAATAGATATCCAATTATCAGCGCAGTCCATACCACTACAGTTTGGTCGCCCGTTCTCCGGCTCTGACATTTCTCGAGAGGGGGGAAGCAGACTGTTGCCAGTTCTTTAGCGAGAATTTCAAGCAGAGGAACATGCGTATTTTAAATACTTCACGCATTTGCATATTTCACGAACCAGTAGCCATATTATTATAATAGCGATAATAGAAGGACTTACGAACACTAATAGTCAGAATTCATTCACGTACAAAATAGCAAAGAAAGTTCACCAGCTCAAGCAACTGAAGCTACGTCCTCCAAACAAAATAAACCTGGTAACTTGGTGTTGGATTCGGAAGGCACGCCTAGCGTCGCCAATGCTGATTGGCGCTAGCAGACAGTTTTAGCTTGCTGACCACGACACCGGATGTTGAGACTCCCAGTACTACCAACAGAAACAGTGTGCGTGAAAGGTCTGAACGAAATATTCGACTAGAGTGGTGTTATAATGAATATCTTGCATGATAATGAAACAGCAAGTTGCATTTCAATCTTTTAACGCTAATATAGTCCTATATTTTCATTGTAAAGATAATTTTGAGGATATGTTTTCAATTATTCACTACTGTATGTTGGTACTATTAACCTTCTCCCTCTACCGCAAAACGTCAGAGCTGGAGATCCAACGGCCGTACTGTACATAGAGCTATTGCAAAAGCTCTCTAGTGCTTGAATATTGTTGAAAACTTGGGAAAGCTAAGTTAAAATTTTAATACAGAGTATGTATAAAATCTTTCTGTTTACATTTTGTGACAATCGCAGACACTAAGCTTAACTTGATTTATGCGTTAACAAATAATATGTACAACTTTACAAACAAGCCCAAATCCGTAGAAAAGTGCTGCTAAAAGCTTGCTGCTGAAGCGTGCAGTCTTGGCGCATTGAGGAGGAGAGTAATGCCATTAATACCTCTACCCCTTTGATGGAGAGGAAGGCCAGTGTTGCGTTGCAGCAGGGTTGGCATTAGAGAAAGCCACCCTCTCTCTCCTGACGTGCATAATGCATGAGAAGCAAGCGTCCTTTGTCGGCAAATGAATGTTCCGATTCTTCTATCTCGCCGATACAGCCTTTGTTGGGTCACAAGCTTTGGCGAAGTAACGCTCCAGCGCTTCAAGAAGAATAGTGTGAAGGGTTGCTGTTGGTGAATCCAATTACTGCAACTGCTCATTTATTGTTGTGAGTCATGGTCATCTCGTTTAACCTCATTTATTGAAGCGTTAAAGAAACGAGACGTTTATTATTGTGGTTCTTTAGTCGCCAGTAAATACGGTATAGGAACAAAATAGCTTTAAACCAATTAAATTGTTAAAGAATACATGTAATATTATAACTGGCTGTAATACTGCGGTCTACTGGCCATATATGCTACGTATTTCGTCCACAATTATTACGGACATCTACAGTGTCGCACTCGAGGTTTCGTCGGAGGATTCGTTGCGTCTCAAACGTTTTGGTGCTCTATTTAAAACAAGAACACGTTCTACTCAGAACTACAGCTATTTAATTTCACTTCCTTCCTGGCACACGCTCACGAAAGTTCCGACATATGTTTTAAGTTCAGATTGTATCTGAAAGTTTATATCTTCAAATTAGCCAGTAACTTAAAAAATTATCTCGAAATTCTAACGTATTACCTATTATTTAATTGAAGGCGCTGCTTAACTGATAACTGTAGTATTGTTTATTCATAAATTAGAAAAGTGTTAATTCACTGTGTCTCGCCACCCCTCCCGCTGTGGTATACTTCATTGGCTGAAGTAGAGTTCATTGCTACCTCGTTTCCATGGTGTAGGAATCGATTCCTATCATAATTAAGTTAGAGACATCAGAATGTCTTCTCCATGTGGAGTAAATCACGTAATACGATGGCTCAGTTGCTTAGGGTTGGCTTAGGATAGGCTGCACGTTCGAACCAATACCGAAGAGTTTTATGTGTGCTTAAAAGCGACAGCTCCAGTAAATGTATTGCAATGTAAAATAATTCTTGCGTGACATTTTACGCACTAGTCAGGCTGATAACATTATTATTATTATTATTATTATTATTATTATTATTATTATTATTATTATTATTATTATTATTATTATTATTATTATTATTATTATTATTATTATTATTATTATTATTATTATATCACCATCATCTCATCACTATCTTAGTCTTCTCCCTTCAATTATTTCCATGGTATGGACATGTCATAAGAATGCCAAATGATGAATACCAAAGAAGATAATGGAATGGGAGATGGAAGGAACAAATAGGAAGGGGCGACCTAGGGAGAAGTGGATGAATACGGTTAAAGTTGGAGACGAGTACTGGTAAACTTGAAGACTAAAATTTTCTTGTGTGTACGGAAAACCATTGTAATATGGAACAGTTCCGAAATAAAAATTATTATTATAAGTAGTCATAATTTTAAGGTGCAGTATAACTGAGCAGTACCATCGTATTTATTACATTGCAAGAATTTAAATTGTCCTTTTTTCGTTTTTTTTTTACGTCTGTATACTTTATGTTAATTAAACAAATTAAACTACAAACCTATTATTACAATCAAGATGTATGAATTTGAGCCCAATAACGCTCCACAGCACCTGAATATGGCAAATATGGATAATTAGAAAAAGTGGGGTGTTCGGAATACTCGCCGAGGTCTACTTCCCATAAGCCCCAGCCCCGTAGGAGGGTGTTCGGAATGATAAAATGTTTGAAATGTTTCTTTCCGGCTCCATGGCCTACTGTACGTATGTACTCGTAATTTGATTTGTACTCGCCTCGCTTTGCTGTTTGACACCGAAAGAGAACGTTTGATGTATGCTCGCTTGGCTAGTTAACATTCTGAACGAAAGAGAATTCGGTCATAAGATGAAAGCATTAACATGTTGCCAGCAGATTCGCCGCCCCCACCCCCACCCTGCTGCACTCAGGAATTATTCGTTTTGTCTTTATCAGACCAGGCGCTTTCAAAGAGGGTAGGTAAATGTTTTCAGAAAGATTCTGAGACCGTTCCCACTGGTCTTTAAGACTTGTAAAATTTAGCGACAAGATTTGTTTTCTTTCTTTCGAGGGGTCGTTTAATACACTGATCAATTTAGGACAATAAGTGCACCACGTGAATGAATAAGTGGTTAGTGACTGAATTTATTTACATTGTGAGAATCGCCTCCAATCACGGCTAACAGATATTAGAAAGGTTTTCCTACCCTTGACACTTTACGTGTTTCACTTACCGAGATGCTTAGGACAACCCTACTTGACAGCTTTCCTTTAAAACATGTAATTTGGGAGCACATCCTTTATCTGAAAAGCTGAGGTCAAAACTCAGTTCATTCACTATTTCCTTAACTTCTGCAGGTCCTTCAGGTTCACCATTCTTCCATATATCCACAAAGATACACTTACGTTTTATCATTTGAACTTCCGCCCCTAACAGTTTTGCTGCTGACGGTTTCTTTCAGTACATCTGTACCCAGGAGTTTAGCCCAATCCATTTATTTTCTCCTTGTTGGTCGATTTATGTGCATAAATGACGCATGGCAGATGCGTCTGTTCTAGAGGTAGCCAACCATAGGTCCGCAAGCCATGCAAAACCGCCGATAGCTAAAAATTGTACCTATCAATTTATCATTACTAAAGGCCGGAGAGATGTGCGCTCGCATGCGATGCTGGACACAGTATGAATGACATCAGATGTACAGCATCAAATGTGCATATGTCGAAAACGTGAGTAGTACTCTGCAAACTACAGAAGCATTTGCCTTTCAAGTGTAAGCAGTTGCAAGGTCAAGGCGTAGTATAGTGCGACGTTTTATTTCCTCTCGCAGTGAAAGGTTGTCAGGCTCAGGCCGTATGCAACCTGCAGTTGTTTACATGTGCAACGAGTAACAATACAGTCCATCTGCAATATACCTATGGAAGAACGCACATGCCCCCGGCCTTTAATCATTACAAACTCTTCCTCTCTAAAATCTGAATAGGGTTAATTTAAATCAATTGACTGATTTTTTTTTCGTGAAAACCACAAGGAGGCCCCAAATTCGTTGTAAAGTGATACATATACTTTAGTGATGACTTAAAACGTGTAAGTATTTATAATTGCCGGCCTTCATAGTTGAGCCAACTATTTGGTCCGCCAATGATAATGTTTATTCATGCAAACCTGAGTGCAGGACAGAGGCTGAATCCGTCTGAAAACAAAATCAATACCATTGCCGGGTCTTGAACTACGCATCTTCGCGCCGATGGCGTGCATTTATCAGCATAACTCTAGAACGAGAAATCGGTTAAAGATCAGGCTTGGTATTGGCGTTCAGCGTCTTCCAAGCATATGACACAAAGATTTTCAGAACAGCCCATCCCACATTGGATGGGACAATTTTATAATAAATTGCTCAAAGGATTTCGAATAAATTACCATATGTTTAAGATAGGTACATGGAAATGTGCTGGAAGTATATTCTGAAGTCCTCTTCATCCTGAATGAGTGGTAAACCGTAAGGGATGGACAAAATCTTACTGCACAAGCAGTTTATACCGTTTTTATCACCTGGACATGCAAAGAGAACGGAATTTAAGACCATATATTTTTAGATTTTAAATATAGATATTGTGTGTCCCTATTCCCATCATATCTACTAGGAAATGTGTAACAACAGGTTTCTACATATGTATCATGTTTAAAGTAGATAGAGAAATGTTTATCATAGTAGAAAAAGCCATGCGAGTACTGCAACACATTCTTTCCTTTAGAAAAATCGTTACGAAGGTAAACCAGTTTATACCATTTGAAACAACGCTGCGGGTGTTATGGTTATCGTCTAGTACAGTAGAGTGTATTTTTTGTCATTTGAATTAAAGTTTACGAGCTGCATCTGCAGCTTAGCTGCTTAGTGTGACGAATCCCAGAACATGTACGCTAGACACTGCGATCGAAGACATGGAGCGTTTTAACTGCATCTCTATGGCAACAAGTACTCTTCCTCAAATAAAAACTATATTTAAAATTTAACCGATGAATGTCATGGAAACCCAGACGTTATGCTTTAAAACGCTCAGTTGTTGTAAACATGAAGAAATGTTTCATTCATGAACTTTACAATCATTATATAACTTTTTCCCATGTTGCCTTCGCTGCGTGGAGGTTCGTTTAAAGCAGAAAGGCGGTATTTTCTGAATAAACTGCCTTGAAATGTTTTGAAATTGTTATTACAATCTATTAAAAGAGAATGGAAAGTGATGCCTTTTAAGCTGGTAAGAATCATTGTCATAGTGGCTTCAACATTTCTTTTGCAAGTGTTGTAACGAAAGGATATAGAAAATTAAGCTTGCGGTTTGGCTTTCACACCGAAATAAAATATTTTGAAGGAAAAGAATCCCAATTTCGTAAGAAACAATCAAGCAGTAAAGTCTGAGATGCGACTGGGGAGATTCCGAGTTGATTCTTGGAGTGATCATCCTGAGGTAATATTTTGCGTGGTATATCTGTACTGTGCATACACACATCCGCGAATTTGGAGAAAACGCTATTTCTCAGACTATAATTTTCTAGTCGAACGCATCCCTTCGAAGGGGCGGCTGCAGATGTTCTATCTGAAAACGTTAGAAACCACGCTTGACACCATCTCATTTAGCCGTTGTCACTCCCTCTCGCGGGGGATTAGTAGATGCAATAGGCCTAGGCTATTCCATTACTGAAATCAAATGTGGAGTATTTAACGTCCGCTTTTACTACATGCGGCACCATAGGCGGCGACACTGATGATACATGAGATGAAGATGGAGCACCGGTGGAATGAGATGACGAGGGTAACCGAATATCCCAGAGAAAACCCGCCCCAGCGTCGTGTTGTCCACCATAGATCTCACTTTGCGGTCGCCTGGGATCGAACCAAAGCCGCCTTGATGAGAGTCGAGCCGGCTATCCACTCAGCCACGGCGTGGCCTGTGCTGGAATCAAAGTCCACAAATTTTAATTAGGTTTATCTCGTTTTCATTAGTGTACCAGATTGACCATTAATAGGGAGCAGAAAAGCCGTTAACTCACTGTTTCATCTTGCAGTCATTAGTTACCGCAAATAAGCAAAATCTTCATTGGTTAATTTGTATACAAATATATTTGGAAATCGAGCCGTATCTGCACGTATTTCTGATTAGTATTTGTTGTGTGAAATAATATCACAGGATATTTGAGACTGCCATGAGGGTTTGCCATACATTTGTCTCATTGTATTAATACCCTTTACCTGATCTCATGATAGCTCAGGACGTTAGCACGAGAAGCTGAATTGAATATATGTGGCTAAGTGCTGCAAAAGTATTGCTTTTTAAAATCAGATTCAGCTCTATTACTGAAGACTGAGTGGAGCCTAAACTTGGACAATTTAATCATTTGGGAGCAATCATGTCATTGCCTTTAACTCTTATAAATCTAATCAGCTTACACTGAGGCGAAAGCGGAAGTATTTGCAAGCAGTTTTACTGAGAAACAAGTGACAAATATGACCATGTTACCTAGTGAGAATCGAGTTACTTCTGTTCTGTATTAATTTTTAGGGACCTTTATTATATTTAACCTGGACAAAACAAGCAAACTGCCACGCTACACCAGAATAGATACCTAGTTTGGAAAACAAAAGTAAAATGTAAAAATGTAACACGGAATATTTCCGAAAATTATACGGGCCTGTTGATGGCATATCTGAAAACTCTTTGCTAAATCGAAACATATTCTATTAGGTCCGAGAGAAACTTGGACAGGTTTCGTGTGGTAAAAATTGAAGTTTCAAGTTTCTTACTCATTGAATATTGATAAGATGCAAGAAATGCACTCTGAAAGGAGATACCCCAGTTGACTTGGTCGTGTGCCATTCTGTTAATTTCCAGTCGAATGGTCATTTAAATGATAGTGGAGACTCCTGGTGCTACGCCACGGCATAAAATGTGCGTGATTTCTCAGTTTTCTTGTATTTTTATCATGGTGTTTGTTTTTCCCTCATCCCCTTCGTTATAACTTGAGCACTTCAGTTTTTATATCTCTTAGTTCCTTTCATTCTCACTTTCTCTCGAGTTCTTCACGTCTCTTCAGTCTGTTTTCTTTAATTCCAGCAGTTTATTCAACTTACCAACCCTTTGCTGTTGGTTAGCATTCATTCGAGATAACAGTTTTCGTTACCTATTTCTTTTTCTTTTTCCTTCCTTTGTTATAGTCTTTATGCTTCGGTATCAAAATATAATTCTTAAAGCTAGTTTTAATGTATACATAATTTTGAAAAATGAATCCCATATTTTAAGGCAAACTCGGTAACAAATTTGGGTGCAGTAAGCCATTTAACTTCAGTTATTTATCAGTTGTATTTTAGTGTTAAACTTCGTCACTATGTGCAGAAGTGCTTCTGCTGCATATAAACAAGTTGACTTTAGTAAGCGTTTCTAATTTTATTCATTTTTTGTCCATGAGTGCCAGGTTTAAAACACTTCGCTTCCGATCCTGAGTGTTAATACATAGTTCAGTTTACCTAAAAGCATTGCACTTAAGAAGAAAAAGAGTGAAAAGTTCTTGTTTATCTCCATTATGGATAATCAAAACGTAATGCTTTTAAAATTCATATACAGGTCTTCCAGAATAAGTTCTTGCTGCTAGTATTGCGTTTACTACATGCGGTACCCCAGGCAGTGACACTGACGATACATGAAATGAAGATGGTGCACCGGTGAAATGAGATGGCGGGGAAACTGCAGCACCCGGAGGAAAGCCATCCCTTTGCCGTTTTGTCCACCAGAAATACAATATGCGGTCGTCTGGAATCAAATCCGGGCCGCCTTAGTGAGAGTCAAGTGGTCTAACCACTCGGCCACGGCACGGCTACGGTTTTGTACTAGATAACCACATTCCAATAAATACAATTTAACGTAGGCACGTAATGTTTTTGATTTCCTTTTCTTCCTTTCCTTTTCTTCCTGTTCTTCGGACGATGAATGGAATGGGTGAAATGATGCTCAATGAGCCCAGCGTCCATAGAGCTTCGAGTTACCCGACATTCGTCTTTCAGGATAAGGGAAAACCCCGGAAAAACCTTATCCAGGTAACTCACCCTGACCGAGATTCGAACTCGGGACCTCTTGAACGTGAGGCAGACACGCTACCACCACGCTACCAAGGCGGGCGTGTGTTTTGGTGTTAACTTTTGTGTTTTATACTTAGATCACAAAGTTCAATTGAGCTCTACCCGAAAGTCCGAAGACCCCGGCCTCTGTTCCCCGGGAACGATGGAAAACTCCGGGGTCTTTCCGTGGGGCAATGCCTGGAGCCTAAAAAGCCCCCTCCACCATCGACAACAACGTCAAGATGGGTGGAAGTGGATACGCCACTTACGCGCGTCAACCCCGCAGGAAGACTACCGAAAAACCTCGGTGGGGCCGCCTGGTGATCTAGCACGTTCTAGCACACCTCCTAGCTCTGCAGGCTAGTACCCGTGACTTTTAGGCAACTCTCTGCCCCCTCCGGGCGGTTGAAGCCTGGTCGGAGGTACCTGATTTCCCTGCCCCCTCGAGACCAACCCAATCCGAACAACTCCTATTCAGGGAGGGGCTCGAATGTTCGGCCCGAGGTTCCTCTGGTAACGTCAGAGGTACCACGACTGCTAAGGGTCCGCAGCGATCGCACTAAAGCAGCTGAAGTGGACGGATCCCCTCCCCTACGGGAATACTTAGATCACACTCACACACACACACACACACACACACACACACACACACACACACACACACACACATTCACATTCCGGTACATATTTCGAGACTCTGGGAAAGATAGAGAACATCTTGATTGCAGAAAAAATCACCCCGTAGTCGGCTATCAAACTCGGGACCTTACACAGCAGGCAGGTGTTCTACAACCTGAGGTATGGTTCCAACTCCTGAATTTACACTACCCTTACCCTAAACTAAAAACCACAGACTCAGATTGCGAAGCGAGATGACTATAAAAGAGTACAAATTACCCTTATCTAGGTTACTCAAGGAGTGAAGGGATCTTGTTAAAAACCACCCAAATGATAAAAATTTTTCTGTTAGAACGTTTTAAAAAATGGGGTCGGAATGCGAGTAAAAATCGAACCGACCTGGGCTAATCGCATAACTCTTTTTAACTTTTATATCGTAGAGAGGGGTTAGGCAGTTAAAGAGGTAAGTGGGGCATGCAGCCGGCCTTGGCCGAATTTCCATTCACGTGAAAGCCCCATATTTTCTGTTAAGGGGAAGAACCGACCACTTTTAAAGAAGGGAGAGAATGGATGTTGTGCGTTTTCATTACTTTCTGCACTCTAATTTATTCTTACAAACCTTATTCTTTCTACTGCTTGTTTAGTACAGAAACTTTCATTAAACATGAAACGAGAGAGATAGAATGACACTAGCGACTCTTATCATTTTTTGGGCCTGTGAGGAAGAACGCATTTGGCCATCGAATGGGTATGTTTTTCTCTAGTGGAACACATATACGCAAGACATACGCAGAACACCCATGCCCAAGGCGGCACTCGAACCCTCGACCTTCTACGCGGCGAAGCTCTAGAGACATACGCTCTAACGACCATGGCTACGAGGGCCGGCATCTTATCATTTGTAAAAAGTATTAAGTGTATGAAAATTCAATACACCATGCAAGAATATTTTGAAACTGGTTTACTACACAATTATTTTAGTAAATTGTGTGCATTCGTGCTTTTATTTATTTATTTATTTATTTATTTTTTAAGTTTACGTGTCCACCGTAAAGTCAAATCGGACGGTGAATGAAATGGGTAAAATGATGCTCAAATGAGTCCGGGGTCACGGAGCTTAGAGTTACCCGACATTCGTCTTTTGGGATAAGGGAAAACCCCGAGAGAAAAACCTTATCCAGGGAACTCACCCTGATCGACATTCAAACTCGGGACCTCTAGAACGTGAGGCATACACGCTACTATCTACGCTTCCGAGACGGGCGCATTCGTGCTATCTACATTTTTTGTACAAATGTAACAGATATTTGACCACTTCTATAGTTTACCAACTACATAAGTCATCAGAATGCTCTTACATTTCTTCCCATAAAATTCAAAATGTATGTTTTATTTCTCATCCAAATATTTTTGAGAAAATAACCAATAATAAATAACGAAAATATTTCCATTTAAAGGGTAGTTGAGTGGGGAGGCTTTCTGAAAGTCTTCTGATACTTGGAAGACATTGGACTTACATACCAAATTTGATAATCAATGTTTCGTTATTTTAATTATGTCTTTATAGACACGCTGTTCTAAATTTTGTTCCCGAAAGCTTTAAATTATACAAGGGACGTCCAGAAAGTAAGTTCTGTTTCAATTTATCTCCGCTGCAGCGCTGGGATCGCAGTTCCGCACATGCGTGGTAGACGCTCTGTATCAAGGAGAAGAAACGTGCTATATTGTGAAATCGCTGTCAGCCACGTACGCTTTGTTGTGCATGTTTACAATGTCGGTGTTGATTGATCATCCCGTCGCTTGTGAAATCTGATGTGATTCGTTTTCTGAATGCTAGGATTGCCCTGCGCAATACAGAATAAGCGCCGAGGAATGCTGTCGAAAGGTGTTGTTTCTTCACGACAACGCACGACCACACACTGCAAATGCGACGAAAAACATCCTACAGGGATTTGGCTGGGACGTATTTGACCACCTCCCGTAGAGCCCTGACCTCGTTCTTAGCGACTTTCATCTGTTTTTGCATAGCAAATCTTTCCTTGGCGGTAAACACTTCAACAATGACGAAGAGCTGAAAGAAAATGTTTGCAACTGATTGAAGAGACAGACGGGAAACTTCTATGAAGAAGGTATACAAAACTTTGTGCCTCGCTATGACAAATGGCTGCAAAATTTCGGCAGTTATGTGGAAAAGTAGTTTAAGAGTTGTAGAATTTTGTGCAATAAATAATTTTTCTGTGTCTGTACACAATTTAATTTTATTACCAAACAGAACTTACTTTCTGGACGTACCTCGTATATTTCCGGTGAAATCTTAGGATCGAATTTTTTTATGGAAAGCAATATTTCTAGTTTCTATAGGCAGCAAGCAGTTGAGAAAGTTAAGATAAAATGAGCGTGCGCCCTTATTGAAGCGATGTGAGTAGGTTCATTCTCCCAGATGTGTAAGGCAAGGTAACATACATACAGCACCTGCATGATTTCAAGAAATCTGAATACAGCAGGCGCCTGGGAAGAGAATAGTAGGTATGTACGAAGTCATGCCATGCGTGCAGGAAAGTGTTCGGCCTTGCTCTGGAACACACTAGCTGGCCTTCTCCCGCTCTTGCACGTGACCCACTCTGTCACGATCTCACTCTCTAATTGCTACGGACCATCTCGATCCTCAATGTCAGCTAGATGTGCTTAGTCCAGACGTGGAGCTGATATTGACCAGAAAGTTAACATTGTTATTGGTATGCCAACTTTATAAATGGAGAAAGTGTAACAAACAGTTTTTGTAATTTTGTATTTCTTCAAGATGCTTCTAGCAATTTTGATTAGAACATATGCGTTAAGATAATCATATTACACAACAGATGCATGTTGATATCTAGTTCAAAAGAACATTGATCCCTAAGTAACTATAACCTTTTCATTCCTATATGACCTACATTGAAGGACGTTAAAAGATTCTCACAAAACAAAGCAGAACATCTACATAACTTGGTTCAGTGCAAACAGAAACTGTTCATAAAATGAAATATCGCAAAACTTTCAAAATATGACAATATGAAGATTTTAGTAAAATATTATGCAATGTAAACAATTTTGTTACAACATTAAATTCTGTTCACTGCAAAACATAAAAGTGCTGGTGCCCATAATGACAGCTAATATGTTTTGGAATGCGAAATTTCATATTTTGCGTGTTTGTAGCTTTACTGCACAGATAAAAATATCGATCTCGAGGGGTGGGCGGTAAAAAGAGATTAATTCAAATAAAATTTGTATTTACTCCATGCCATCTATTTTGATTTAATTTCTCAATAGCTTTTCGAAGTGTTAAGTCACAATTTCTGTGGTGTCTGATGGTATTTGAAAGAACGAAATTTCCAAGCCAATAGCTTCAAAAAGTAATCGTTCTCTCCGCTAATATGTTATTGGTTATGGTACTAAAATTATTAAATTATTAATAAACTCAGCATATTTTCTATTAAAAACTGGTATAATATGAATTTAAACTTACACGATTGAAATTTACTGAAGAGAGATTGTACTATTAAAGAAGAAAAAGTATACTAGTGGATTTGCAATTAGTTATTTTCCCCAATTAATAATAATTACATTTAAACCTTTTAGTACATTAATCGGAGTAATTCTTGACTAACACGGTTTGTTCTATCGGCTATTTTATGCTCAAATATGTTTTGAATGTAAACCATATGAAATTGACACACGTAAGCTTAATACAAGTTTACGCTTTTCATTTGCTTTTCTTTCTGCTTGCAAAAATGTTAGGAATCAACCAGAATTCTTATTTTTAATGATTTTTCACGAATGTATTGGATTGCATTAACATCATTCTAAAGACACTTTGTTGATACTAATTGATTTCAAGCTGCAAATAAAGAAGAACGAACTTACTTTACCTAGCAATAATAATTACTGAGTACTAAACCATATTATAGATAACAGCTTCCTTTTGATTAATTGCAAATGAAAAACCATTTATAAAAACCCTGAAATGTTAGCGAACAACCTCTTGCTTAAAGCAATTGCATGTACATGCTTATTATAGCACTACACAACTATAGGAATAGAAACACTTCGAAACATGGTGTGGCATTCAAGAAATATCTTCACTGTAATCTATAGAAGTGGATTTCCTCAAAACCTTCTTGATGTTCAGATGATGATCACATAAAATTGCAAATGAAATTAGGAGAAGAGTGCCACCCCAAGATTTGAATTATTAATTTTATATGTTGTCAGTAATACATGCTTTAACCAATGAAGGATGAAACCTACCGTGATGAATTTCCGAAGAATAGTATTCGATGGAAGAAGTAATCAAAGAAATGTGACAGAAAGATTAGAGGATGGGAAAGACAGGGACGAGTAATTATTATTATTATTATTATTATTATTATTATTATTATTATTATTATTATTATTATTATTATTATTATTATTATTATTATTATTATTATTATTATTATTATTATTATTATTATTATTATTATTATTATTATTATTATTATTATTATTTAAAGGTAGTGCCCAGCGAGAATGAGAGGCGTGCTCGGGATCCCATAGGAGCTATAGGAACAAATTGGAGGGCGTTGTAAACGGTGTTTCGTTTACCACGATCGACAGAGTGGATCTGTATTCATTGGACATTGTTTCCGATAGCTGGGACCGTCGCGGTGGTAGCGGGGACATCATCTCAATAGGCATCATCCGCCAATGACGTCACATCCTGCCCGTCCCACCCTCCGATCAGGACATTGTCATTAGGGCGCTGACAGTCTTATTCATTGTTTGGGACAGCAATTTAGAATCCCTCTTCCACTTTCCTGGACCCCCACACCCTGCGGCGCTGCTGCTTGCTTTTGTTAACTAAACATTGATGGATCAAATTTATGGAAGTTCCCTTGGCTGTATGCCACATAGTATCGGCTACGAACGAGTGCTTGTGAAGTAATAAATTATAGTGCCAAGGTTTTGGATGCTTTTGACAGTCGAACATAAATAGCCGTTTGCTGGCAACCGGCTCCACTTCTGATGGAACTACTTACAGGTTCTACACCAACAGTGCTGACTAGATAGCACAATCTATAAAGCATGCTATAATTTGCTTCCTGCCTATTAGCAAGAGTTTTTAAACTTCCCAAAGTATTTCTAAAGGTAATCCATGGACGAAAAATACCAATAAAGGGCAAGAACATCGATTTTTAACATTCTGATTTCTTTATCACAGTTTTAGAGTACTTATATACGTAAGTTTGATAATGAAATTTCATCAGAAATGCGTTTTGAGGCCCTTGAATAAAGACAATCTTATAGCCATATTTATGAATAAGATAAAACATAAACGTGGAATAATTACCAAACCAGATAGTTTGGCATCTTCAACGGATTCGAGGCTTTTTACAAAATCTACCATCGCAACCAACTCCATATACAAAACGTTTCTTTACTTTTTGTTTCCTCTGAAATGATAGAAATAATTATAAGCAGGACATAAATATGAGCGAAACTTCAGATTATGTTAGCATAAATAGTGAACTGTCTCCAAAAAACTAAAAAATAAATGAAAGAATATTAGCTAAAATCTCAATTTTTGTTTTCAGAAATAACAAATATAATTTTGACGTTTTTCCCCAATTCGTTTTGTTTGTTGAAAATAAAAAATCCTTAATTGAACATATTTTAAAAGTTTTTATGTCTAGTGTTTAGGAAATTCTATTAAATGCATTTATCAAAGTAGTTGATGCCGTAATAATTGACAGTATCACATTGCTTATTGCTAATTTTAACTTTTTTTTCTTTTGTGTGACGTCTTAAGCTTTCGACTATTGCCAAAAATGCATTTAAAACACACAACCAGATAAAGTCGCCGTTAAAGTTAAAAAAAAAAAAAAAAAAAAAAACCAATAAAACGAAAAATGTTGATAAACGCCAGAAGCAAATTGTGGTACTATTGTTCTTTCTGCACATTAAGAGTTTATTGTCCATTAATTTGAATTTTTTATAACACAGGTGAAACACTGCACATTAGTTATTGTAGTTATCCTGATGTGGAGAGAAGAGAAGAGATTTGTTGTGACGAGTTATTGTAGTCTTTGTAAGCAATGGAAATAGAAACAGGTTTTGTGATAATTGAGAGTTATTGAATCGAAGAAGGACGTTGGTGTTTAATCGCATAATCGCTATTGTGCTTCTCATTGTCAGGACAGGAGGAAAAGGTGTAGTGAAGGATTCAGAAAGCGACTTGATCAAGGGCGGCAGGCTCGGACAGGCGGGATCCCTAACATCCCCATATATTACGTCCCGACGCCGGCGGGACCTCCCATAGGCCTGTCTCTCCCCACAAGGCCACAGCCATTGACCTTATGCTCTGATGGACCCTCAAACATAACGAAATGGGGGTTGAAAAAATTAGAGGAATCAGTAATCTAAGAAAGTAAGAGTGACTAATCGAACCGGGACCTCACAAATGGAGCCTCAAATACTATCGGAGCCATTTTTCCTCTCCTTCCTCTGTCTCTCTTGGTAAGTTAGAGACTGTTGCATAAATAAGTTTAGGGGAATAATTGGAATGTCAAGACAAAATTGCGCCTCGCAGTGCCATTGTCTCTTGTTGTGATGCGATGAAAATAAAATAGTTGCGAAACAAAGGGGTATGCAATCAATCTTCGATCCCTGTGAAAGCATTGTGTTTACATTGGCTACCATTAAGGTCGGCTTATCTGACTTGTGCATTCCATTTGCACAGGTGACGATTAAATCCAAAGCTGTTGTGCTTAGCATGATCGATGCGGAATTGTCGATAACCAATTTACATATGGAATTAAGGGATAAATCGCTTTAATAGCACGGGACTTTGGGAGGGTATTTGTAACCGGCTTAGAACTCGTGCATCTAGCGCACAAAGACGATGCAAACTAATAATTAGATGTCCTGTCGCATATAATATTGCCATATTAACTCACCCTATGATATATAATGGACACGTTGCAACTAATGATGGTCAGAGTCGATAACGTTGTTTTAAGACGTAAGAGTATTTGCTGCAGTCTTTCGAGAGTACATAATTCATACGGCAAATGTAAATTGCGCGGTAAGCTTTTCTGGAGTGATGACCTTGTTGGCACGCGTTAGATTTATGTGCATTGTCCAGTGTAGCCAACCTTGGAAACATTTCCCTAGTTTTAGAAAAAAACGTAATTTAGAGACACTGCAAAATTGATTTTAACAAATTGTCTGTTACGTTTCTCAAATTTAGAGTTTATGCCCCTTGGGAATACAGAATTTTATCCTTCCATCTTGCTCTCGGTCTATCTTGATCCTTATGACCGTGGGTTTGTCACCGTGTACTATTTTGGTAACCCATTCGGACGCTTCCTTTTCACATATCATATATTCTGGTATTCCTGAACTTTATAAACTTTTTTTTTTTTTTCATTTTTCTTTAGCCAATTGTCTTATATCTATCTGTTATACTCCTGTACCGCTTCCGTCCTTTTGCCTTCATCTTAGGGTCCACACTTCACAACAAAATTTTAAAATTGCATACTTTGTTGATTCTCTGTTCATTATACTTAAATTTATCTGAATTATATTCAGTTTAACTAGTGTATTTATGTCACATTTTAAATATGTTTGTCCATGTCTATATTTGTTCCTTTGCAAGTACCCTACATACACGAAAGTTGATGTCAGATTTATTATTTTACTATTGATGAAAACTGTTTGTCTCAGTATTTCTAAAAGTTAACTTGTAAATGTTAAAAGTTTATTTTACAAATTTAATTTTAATTGTCTTATTCCGAATGCCTTAGCTTGCGATACTAACCATTTCGAATACTCTCCAATTTCTCTTTCTTCTTCTACTTTACGGAGTTAGGCCTTTGACTTGTTTCCACATCAAGAGATTGAGTTTATCCATTCAACTGTTCTTTTACCTGTAGGTTGATATCGAAGTAATAGCTGTGGCAACCTTGTTTTGTGGTGTCCTTTCCATGTGTTCTAACCAGCTATTTCTTATTTATTTTGACCTTTAAGTTGAATGTGTTTAATTCTGTTCTAATATTCTCATATTGTCTAAAGTGTATATCCCTCTGTAGAACGTAATGATTTCATTTTGGCTGTTTCTTCTATATGATCTCCTAAGTGTCCAATTCTCATAGGCATAAGTTAACATGGAAACTACCACAGTTATATAGAATTTTAATTGAGTTGCTTTTAATGTTTTATTTTTATGCTTATGTTTCTGAGGAGAATATTACATGGTTAACTGTGAAGAAATTTGGATAGTATAGGAACCAAAAATGTAGATGTTATATAATTTAAAGAAGACAAATTATTTATGGTTTACAACACCTCTGTGATCTTACCCATTTTAATAATATGAAAAAAATATATATAACATATGAACCCTCTCTACCTTACTGTCTCATTGGCTTGAACCTCGATTACTTCGATTACTCTTTCAGTATAACAATTAGGTCAAATTCCATGCCCTTGCTTGTCAGTACTGATCACCATAATGCTAGGTGAACCTCGCCAGGAACCTTTTATGAAGCAACACAATTATATCACTAGAGCTCGACACATTGCATAATTGTATGCTAAATTTACATTAGAATATTAACGGATATAGACATGGGGGGACAGTGTACACAAACTAAAAATAACAAATTAACGAAGATTTTTGAATGATTGTAGATGTGTTTATATCATTTAAAGTTTTAAGAATCGAATATTCGGACAGTGATTTGATTCGCCATTACTAAGGCGACTCTCACACAGATGCCATCATCTGCAGCTGCATTTTCTTCAGGAGTGGATTAAAGTCTGCTTTTTGAGTAGCGCTAACAGGGAGGCGTTCGTTGATATAGCCAAATGTGATGGCTGAACCAGAGTCGAGTGACGATAAGTGACATTCCTGTTAGAGAACATCTTTCTGCACTCTTCCTCGGCATGTTCTTTCTCTCTCTCCTTTTTCTTTGAAGGTTTTGAAACAGAGCAGCTTAGAGATGTGCCAAAGTCCAGCTTACTGGACTATGAATGTAGTCCAACATTTTCTAACAAAATACGATTATTGTTTGAACGCGTCCTGAAATTGCGTTGTCAGGGGAAAGGAGAGATGCGTGCATGTATATAAAATACCTTTGGTCCCCACATAGAAAATGGCCTAAACGAGGAAGTGTGGTTACAGGGCGTAAATAACTGGTGAAAGGAACCCAAGTTCTACACAACTTAACGGCGCAGAAACAAGCAAACAAAGAAGACAGAATAAGTATACAGGTAACTCTCACCATAACCAAGATTCGAATGTGGGACCTTTTAAACTTTAAGCTGACTTGTTATCAACGTTCTGTCACTTTTTCCCGGAGTGTTCTCCACTACAAATATAATTACTAGTACGCTGTGGAACTCGGCACCAAATTTCACTCTTATTCCCAAAGGAGCATATTCCTTGGCGAGGGAGTATCGAATATTCTGCTCACATTCGTTGGGGAATGCTCCCCCCCCCCCATAGTAAATACTGCAGTGTTTGTTTGCTCAATAGAACTTCGCACAGAAGTTTTTGTGAAGGAAATAAAAACAGCTCTCAAAAGAAAGTAAATAAACCACTCGCCGCGCAGCGGAAGTTTTTAGAAATACTGCACTGCAATACTTTGTCGCTTGTTTTCAAGGAAATGGACTGAGATGTGAAGGTATAAAGTTTTCAGCTTTTGCAATTAATTAAACCTGTACTTACCTAAAGGGAGAGAAAGAAAGTGACGGAGAGAGGAAATATATTTTTTTAAATCTATTTTAAGGCAAGGAAATTCAACTTGTGGGCGTTTTGAGTCATAGTTTTTTTTTATTGTTAACTTAACAGTGACCCGGCAACGAAATTTGAATGTTCACATAATAGAACATTGAGAAACCAATATGTTGAATACAAACTAACCAACAAAACCCAATTACATCAAAAGCGTTTGCATGAGGCTTAAAATGGAGATCACTTAGAGGATATGATTTTACGATGGATCAATATCTGCTTGCTGAATTCTTCGTGACGTAAGCGCACGTCTTATTGCTGTCGTCTGCAACATTGGTAGTGTAGGGTAGTTGAGGCAAAACGGGAAGGCAAAGTAACTTCGCGAAGTGGTAGTAATGATCTAAGAAGAATTCCTAGCATTTTGTATCCACCCATAGGCATGGTTTTTACTTTTTTTTTTTTGCGCACTGTTTTTCCGAATCGCAGAAATGGTTCTAAGTCACACGGCTGTGTCACGTCACAGGGGAGCTGACTAGGATGGAATACCGGAGTTTTCTTTTAATGCGATTATTCCATTCATGCTATGTATTTGGTACCAAACAATAATGTTTAACAATCCCTTTGGATATCGGTCAAATACGATTGTGTACTTGATGCATTTGCAATGGTGGGATTTTATGAGCATGTTAGCTCGTTTACCGAACCATAATAATTAAATATGCAGGGATTAATGCGCTACGAAATTCGTTAAAGCAGCACTATCAAACATCTTTCAAATTGCAGTACAGGAGTAATAAATAAGCCAGGGCAAGCAAACGCATCTGAAGATAAATTTCCACACGTTTATCTATTCAAGAAAATTAATTGTAAATTATGACCTTTAACATGTACTTATGGACGCTCTTTATAACTTGTGTCCCATTCTGTAATGTGCTCAAAAATCCGCTTAATTTGCTGAGACTTACGACTGTTTAATGTGCCGTAAATCTATGACATGGAGCCACCAGCTTTACTTCCCTTCTGAAGCAAGTCAAGCTAAGGATTTTTATATCCAAGAAGGTCCCTCCACCCTGAACTTGCGAACTAGAGGCTAGCAGGAGCTCGGGATAAAAATAAGTTGATTTATATAGTCACTGTAAGTGATATCTTTATAAAATCCAGTAAGAAAAATAATGTATTACATTCACCCGACTTATTTGTAGATAGTGGCGACAAACCATTCCAACAAAACGGTATTTTTCTTTGTTTCATGTTAATAGAAATAAACCTGCAAAAACAGTTTTATTACACACATCGTTGTAATTACAGGGGGATACAAAAAGTGGAAACGATAGTCAGATATCCCTATATGCTGTCCTTGCACCCTTTCGGTGACATATCGTACAGAATAGCGACTGCAGTTAATGTATGTAAACCTAATCACTAATCAGCATTGTTAGTCATTCTTCGAATGAACATAACGGGTTTTTGAGTTATGTAGTTCATGGATATACACACGCGTACAAGTGGCCTTTCAGGATTCAGAGAGTCTCTAGAAATTGTATTTTCTATGAAATCTCGACGTGTAATTTTTGGGTGAAAGACATTAGTTTTTACCTAATTTTATTAGATGGCAAGTAAATAACGGAATAGTAATGCATGCTTTTTGTGATCAAAATTTTACATTAACCGAGGGGTTAGACCGCCTGATTCTCACCAAGGTGGCCCGGGTTCGATCCGAGGCGACAGCAAAGTGCAATTTGTGATGGATATCACGGTGCTTGGGCAGGTATTCTGCGGGATCTCCGGTTTCCCTCACTATCATTTCACCAATTGCTCCATTAGCATCTTTCCTTTCACCCGTTTCGCTCTCATTCCGTTCATCTACTTCACTCTCATTCCGGGAACCGGGCTGATCACCCATCCCTGGATTTCTCACTCTTATCCATGGTTGTAGCTCCCTCGCCCGACGCCTGAAATGGCAAAAGGGGTAGAGGACTATAAATGAACAGGATTGTGTCCTGTGCCAAGAGAAGAAAAACAGTAAAACCTCGTGCTTACGCTCGCGATTATAACCCTATCTCTGTAAAGTCCCTGGAAGTTCCATATCATAGCTCTATAATTTTACCGTCTATACCGCTTCCAATCCCTGTATTAGCGCTGTTTTTAAATATGCTTTTTATAGAGGTATATACATAGTTTGGTAAATATGTAATATTTTAAAAGTATCGCTAATTTGTGATTGTACTGAACGCACATTGTAGCTCGAGTGCTTTATACCTGAAAAAAAAAAAAAAAAAAAACTTACACTTTTAAAACGCTCGCCTTTGGTATGTTTCTTTAGGCTTTCTTTGACTTCTGTGAAGTACGTAGAGAGTTTTAGTAATGGCAAAGCGTAAAGGTTTTTCTGTAAGCAAGAAATTAAAAATTCTTCTGCAGAATGACATTCATTCCAGCCAAAATCAAAAGGATTTTCCAAATCTCTAGGAATTCTCATCTAGTCTACGAATTGGACAATGACTCTCTTGCTTGCAATGTTGCTCGATAAATTCAAGCAAAGACAGTGGCATAGTGTATCGGTATATCAATTGTGAATTTGAATCGGTTAGTGACAGTAATTTG
The DNA here is from genome assembly GCA_030765055.1 of Mantis religiosa. Classification (NCBI taxonomy): domain Eukaryota; kingdom Metazoa; phylum Arthropoda; class Insecta; order Mantodea; family Mantidae; genus Mantis; species Mantis religiosa. Next base: position 113,070,841 of record CM060951.1, on the reverse strand, counting down.
ATTGAAAATACAGTAAATCATAGTGCGAATAATAGACATTCCACAAGATATGCTTGTTCATTTTTAGGTTTACTGCACCCAGATCTTAAGAAATAAAATCGACTGTGCAGCATCTCATAATATATTGTGTCAAACTTGCTTTTTCGTATCTATTAAATCATATACCATGTGTAATGCTGCCATTGTTAATATTTATGTGCCTAGGCTTTTAAGACCGGCGTCCATTTGAAGTAAAGTTTCTGGGTCCTACTGAAGATGTTCAACACAGTTTTGAGCGAAACGTCAGGAGAAATTCCACGGCCTACAAGCCCGAAAGAGACGTTACTTCTAATAATAATAATAATAATAATAATAATAATAATAATAATAATAATAATAATAATAATAATAATAATAATAATAATAATAATAATAATAATAAAATAATAAATAAATAATAATAATAATAATTAAATAATAAATAAATAATAATAATAATAATAATTAAATAATAAATAAATAATAATACGATATATTTAATATATAATTAATTACCACGATCCCTTGAGCGCAATTACGAAATTTTGCTGTATTTAAGGTTGGAGAGGTTATCAAATTAAAATTTTGTTGAAGTGAAAGAGCTTATAGCTTCAACAAGCTGAGGTTCCGGAAAGCAGTCGCAGTAGAATTCTTTGGCCATAGTCCAAACATCTTCAGGAATGTCGCTCGATTCAAAAAAGTTCCCCCAAGATAAACAAAGGCCATTATGTCGACACGTAGACACAAACGGTGTATCCGAATTGGCTCACAAAAGAAAATATGTTATCCGTATTGGAAGCCAAGCTACTCTACGTTGACCTCCACAGAAAAAGAAAAACGTTGAAGTGATTCCAGTAAACGCGCGCCGGGTTTATGAAAGACCATATTTATGACGAGGTGTATTGTTGCATCACGTACTGGCCTGTTTCGGTATCACCATGACACCACAGAACTACCACTTTCCCCAAATGTTCCGCCTGAAATTACAGACCAGTTGATAAACCACCATCCATAGATATCTCTCATCCATTTTACACCTGAAAATTCCGGTATTTGTTTTTCATAATTTTCTGTATTGAACCCTAATGCGTTGAGGACAAGTGTTGTGATTTATAATTGTCTTAAATAAGCTATTTTATGGTCTTCACAGATGCTGAATGTCGTTCTGTTTAGGTAGTAGGCATCTCTCCTTGCAACTGCCGGCACTGTTTTCAGTTTTAAATTATTACTGAACTGCACACCATTTTTGTTTATATAGCACATTTAAGTATGTGTAACCAATAGAAGTTTGCTACTTCATTTATTTTCAACAGTTTAGTTAAATTGCCATCTATTCCAACTTTGTAGCTTATTTTGTTTGTTTGAAGCAAAGGTTGTACTTAGACACGCTTCCAGTCGCTTTGGTATTGTGAAAATTGATGTGCCTTTTCAGCACATGTGATCCGAAAAAAGACTGTAAATACTGCAATAGCTTTCACATACATGTAGGCACTGAGGATATAACATTACTTTTGTTTCTTCCAAAAGCCAAACATTTGTTAAAGGAGAAAATTAATATATAGAAAATCACGTTAGAACCCTTTATTTGTTTAATAAAATATAATCGATTAAAATACTTACCTATTTGAGGACTACGCTTCTACTGCATTGAAATGTTACAAAATATAATTAATTTTGAGTCCTTAATATGTCAAAATAGAGAATATCCTATAACAGTGGTTTATATTTTCCTGTTTTTAAAGAAAATAGAGGGAAAAAAATTACTTTAATGTTGAAGTAACTTTTAGGCTGCAGCATCAATCATAACTTTCCTCACTTTTTGAGATTACATGGGGGGGGGGGGGGGGGGACTGGATGAGCAATTTTTATACAAAGGCAGAAATCAGACAAGTGCTGTCCTCAGTGGAAACTTCTTAGAAGCAAGAGCATTTATATGTTGTGGAAGAGTGATACCTTTCAAAAGGACTCTGACACATAGCGCGGCTTCGAAGGTTATGGCTGAGGTTATTGTTAACAATACATAGAGGGACTTAGTGTGTAAATTTTAATGTGTGTACGCGCGATAAATTATTTAATTTCGCTTTACGTTTCACTAATGTCGCTACTTAACACCCTGGGCGTGAATTTTTGTTCTAATTTTCCCTTCATATGACGACTCAAAACAAGCATATGGTCTCGTTTTGTTTAACCCAATGAAAAGGAATTTATAACGTTTTAAAAAAGGGAGCTAACTCCGAAGATCAGCAGATGAATTGTCACCAAAATTATTTCCAGTAATAGTGACCCATCACGAAACTGCTGAAACATACGCCCAATTTTATTGGTGCTGATAACTGTAGTTATCTGAATATTAATGCTTGGTCAACGGGAGCTGGAGGGATGAAATGGAATGTTGTAGCAGAGCAATGGCTTCTAAAAACATAGCAATAAAAAGTAATGTTCGGTATAACCATTTGTTGGGTTTATTTTCTGTTGAGTATGTTGGCAGCCGTAACATGCGGAACTGCAGAGGCGTTAACGGCAAAAATGTATGTGAGTACGTTGTTTAGAGGACATCGGCGAAGAAAACTTTAAAAGAGTTAAGTAAACTGTAATTGTTTGTTTTTTTCGTTGCGTTATCTTGAGTAGTAATTTATTATTGCAAAGAATAGGCTTCCTTTCTGAAAATAGAGTTTTAATATTTTAAGTTAGATTATTTTTATGACAAATGCATTTCATAAAGGAGTATGAAGTTATCTGGTCATCAGAAGACCTTTATACATATGTGATTGATCTATTTTATTGGAAAGTATGTATGTCCTGCTGAGATCGTGCACCTTGATTTGAGAAACAAGTTTCTACATTATTCTAACTTAAAGCAGTCGCAAATTGTAAACCTTTGAAAAGTATAGATTCAGGCCCTAAATAATTTTGTTGCACTCATTAAAATAGTGTAATATTCCGTTCTCCAAAGTTAATTTTTGTAGTTTGCCTTCCAATCTTTTATGTCAATTATAGAAAGCAGCCATACTTTAATTTTATCAATACCTAGTCCTTTTTATTTGTGAATTCAGTTAAAACCATAGAAGTTCAACTAACATGAAAAGAAAATTAATTTTCAACAAATTAATGCATTGCACGGTCACAGTGCCTTGAGAATATTGACTAGAAGTTGAAGCGATTTTAAGTATAAATTTAAAAAGGTATACGTTAAACTGTTCAGTATTCGAAATATTAAAAAAAAAAAAAAAAAAAAAAAAAATAGTTCTTTATATCTGTAAGAAACGTTAACATTAATTTTTACCATACATAAGAATAAAATGAAGTTTTGAGGGTCAGTTTAACACAGATGAATTGCATTTATATTACTTAAAACCGTGAAGATAAAAATAGACAACACTCCCAGAAGTGTTAGTTTCAAGATATGATCAATTTGCACTGGATTATGGTTTATAAACCTTTAAAATTAATTTAACAAAGATATATTACTCGAGCTGTTTTGTAATGCGTATAGATTCGTGGTATTTTGTGTTTACATACGTACCCTGTATTACTCGACAGAGCGTTGAGGCGTATTGACCTTTAGGTGACCAGCGCTGTGATCGTCCGTTATCGGGTCTTATCTGGTCGATTAGAAGAGTGAAATATTAGTAAGTTGACGTACAGTAAGTTACGTAACACAAATAGAGCGATTGGAAGCTGCTTGTGTCTATAATATGATTTCTCGCGCCTGCCGACGTATGTCCAGAAGACATGATTATATCTGAACAGAATAGGTATACATACACTGGACTCGCCGTGTATGTGCGATATCAGGTAAACATCTCTGTGTTGCGGATCTTTTCCGATACGCGTTCTCGCTTTGCCATGTAGTACTCTGAACAGGTATACTTCCTGGATGATCACAAGTAAACGCAATGCTCTCTGCCCTGAGTAATTCGTGTCTGGTTGAGTTTAATAGTCACCAGGTAATAAAAGCGAGAGCTGATATTTTTCAGCAGGGGATTTTACCTAAAGGTCTGGACAGTGGAAAGTCTTTAAGAGGTATTTGTTTAAATCTTGAAACAAGGCTTTCACCAACTCAAGCCAGTCTTTTCGTTTAAACATGGTCTGTTAAGCAATCATTGGAAGCATAATGCTGTTTACTTTACAGCAGAAGTCACTTGTGTTATCGGAGGAGAAAGTTCCCCAAAACTAACTGGCGCTGCTGTAAGGGCGACAAAGACGTTAGTTAATTCTAAGCCTTTTTATCGCCTCTGGTATCTATTTCTGGATGTAGACGGCTTGTCTGCATGCCTCGCCCGAATGCTATGCAACCTGTTACACTAATGTCTGAGAGTGCTGCCGCATGGCTTCGTCATGAGAGGACAGTAAACTGAGAACTTAAGTGTTGTAGATTGGATGCGGTTTTGGTGCACAATATGGGTGCAATAGTATCTAGATGAATTATTTATGATTTAATTTTGTTATTTTTTAATATGAAAATGTGCAGTAAATTTCGACTTAATGGGTTTAATTTATTTTTCCGTTCCATTTATCCGCTACCATTGATATCCTAGATCGTACCGGCGGCTTGGTCTTTGAGAGTCAGTCTGGGTGACTTAGTTGGTTAGGCGCTGGCCTACTGATTCCAACTTCGTTTTAAATTCAATCAATATATGAGTATGCAAGAGGGTGTTTCATAAATTAAAAAGGAATCTGCCGTCGCAAAGCTAGTTGATGGCAAGACCAGCATTGCTCAATTAAATGTCCGAAGCAGAATGGAGGGGGGTAAGGCATTGAGGGGACGTACTGTTTCGCCATGACCGACGATTTCAACGAAATCTAGGAATGCATTTGGCGTGAGCGACGTTCCACTGTACTAATATTGAACATTTTTGCTTCATTGATTAAACCTGGTTTCAGAATATTGGGGACACCATTATCATCACTAGATAAATTATTAGCACATAGATTTGAAGACTGTTCCGGCAAAGTCCCATTCTGACTGTTTATGTAAGAAATAGGAAGTTGATCATTACGGTTGCCAGAAAATGAGAGGTTTATGAATGTGCTCGAGGTGCATTTAAAGCAGCTTTTGTTCAGTCATAGCGGTGTTGCGATGTATTTACTTAAGACATAGTTATTCTTTTTTTCCCCAGTGTCTTGAACGTCTTGGCCATATCGAGACGGTTATTCTAGGTTCCTTGGAGTCGGCTTCCTGTACCACCTTTATTTCTTTTGCCCTTCTTTGGATCAAGGTATCAGATATTCAGATCCGACATATGACAACTAAAGGAATGTGCCAAAAAGAAGAGGAGGGGGAGATATTGGGCAAACAGGATTTGACCCTGTGAGCCAGAAGCACATCACTTCTAATGTTTAAGCGGGATTGACGGAACATTGTTTCAAGAAATTAATTAACTTCGGAAGAAGGATGTTAGAACACTACTTTCTGTAGTACACTTCTGCTTTACGGACGGAAAACCATTTTCTCGTGAGCTCGTTAGAGAATACGGGTAAATGAAAATAGGAATCAGGCGATGCACAAATTAATGTCAAAGTTGAAATTAATTATCAGACATTCGGAATATTTGCGAAAGTGGGATGTTTTACTCACAAGTTCTTTCAAAGTACATCTTCTCTCAGGTTTTCGCTGCTTGAGCAGAATGAATTGTTAAAACCGTCTACCGGAACTGGCTGAGAGAGCAGCCGACCACAAACCGGAGCTGTAGTTCGAAATCCTAGGGGGGTGCTTTGGCTTTTTTTAGCTGCCAGCGCACCTTCCGATTCACACCGATGTCTCTAGGGCGCTCTCAGGCGTTAACAGAGGATTCCGGCGGATCGAAATTCGCTTTGGTAGTGAAGGATAGTAAAGTCGGCTTTCGTTGCTTCCTGAATAACCAGAATTGCGCTGTTCTTTCAAACTTAGTCCAAGGAAAGTATAAAAAGAAAACTTATCGCTGTTGCTAATAAATGGGTTGATAAAAACAGCTTATTCATGGATTACAAATTATTAATTTTCTTTCACAATTTAAGGGCGAGCTTATTAAAAGGTTAACTGTAGGATTAGTTTTAATTATTCTTCAGTATGACTCATGTATTAAGAATAGCTCATATTATAGCTACAAAACCTTGCACATCCTTTTTTTTTCCCTTCCAACAAGGCATTTGGTAAACGTTTTACACTTGTTTAGAAAATGCATTAGAAATGTACTACATTAAAACATACATGCACGTCAAATCATTGTATATAAAATTCCAAATACACTATGGAGCTATTCTGGCATCTAAAATAATAGCCATTCACAAGGCACTTAAGCACATATGTATGTAATTATAAACCATTGTTTGATTTATTCAGATTTTGTAAAGATGTTATGGCAATGTACATAAATCGGACAGTTTAATTAAATTGTAAACCTAAAGTTAGAATTATTGATGGTGTAGTTTTAAAGAAATTATTTCTTAATACAAAAATACAATTAGAATAGTTGAAATTACTAGAAAACAATAGAAGGATGCTCAGAATATTCGTTAGATTCCTACAATGCGTAGTTTAAGATATGTTAAGGAAAACATGTAAAATGTAGGTTTTTAATTAGCTATTCGTGGTTACCACCTAGAATCTATTTAATCAAATTCAAGCAATCGAAAAATTATCTCTATCCTTTGGAAATTCGCCTACATATATTTCGGCAGTCATTTAAACGTAATCTTTTATCCACGTTATTCATTCTTGCATTTTTCTCTAAAGATAATCTCAAATTAAGTAATAAATGCAGCATGTTGGAGCATTTGGGAGCGCGGAAGAATAAATTCATAATGGCCAAGACCACTTGCGAAAAAGACACAGAAATGAATCGGAATCTATTTCGACAATGGTTGATCCTAATACTTACACTAGGTAAATGTCAGAGGAATTGCAAAACAAACTAGGGGAATAAGTTTAAATGTTACTAAAATCCGCTGTTATTAATCATTGTAATTTTATTCCTTTTAAGTTCAATTTTGACTATTATACAACAAGTTTGAACGGTTGTTCAGTCACATAAAATTATGCTTTCCGAAAGGTATGTGTGTATTTTTTTTTTCCTCATACGTTAGTTTGTCTTTTGTATCATTATAGTACCATAGAGGCGATAGATTACGAGTGAAATGAAGTATGTGAATTGTGGTCGTGTTTTAAGCATCGGGCAAGGACGTGTATATATAAAAAAGACATCCAAACAGCATGCCCCAAAAGAGATTAAAAGTGGGCCGTTTTCATTAACATTTTTCTTTACATCCCTGAAGTAGGAAACTTCCCGTTGAAAAGTTCTGAATTTATTAATAATGCTACATTATCTTATCTTTCGAAACTTCAGAAACAAACTACAGTCGCATAACTTCAGTTCAACTGTTGCTGCGTAATTCTCGATGTAACCAAAACCGCTGACTGAAAAGTTACGTATAACCGTAGTTCCACGAAGTTTCCAGTTTTATTTTAACTTCAACGAACGTTGCTTCGTTTTATCAGTTGGAGTTAACAGTAATCTAAGTCAATTTTCAAGCAAGTTTTCTAACTTTCTAGGAAAATAATTAACGCAGAATATAAATTCAGTAACTATTAAAAAGTTATTTAACAGCGCTCGTTTTCATAGAACGCACTATATTTTTAAAAAAATGTATGACAGTGCAAAGGCTGTAGTGATTAAACAAATTGCGGTATTTATTACATTCATAAAAGTATAGAATGAAAAGGTAGCTTGAGTTAACAAACAGAAGCAAAGAGAATTGTTACCTATATTGGTGCCTCTTTTATTGTGAATTTATGATACGACACAAGGCGGCGATAACACTAATATTGCCAAAATGGAAATATTTTAAGAAAATCTGCCCTTTTAAAAACATTGATATCCGTTACGAATGAAGGCCGTTGTGTTATCAAAAGTTCTTCCATGTCCAAACACATACCCTTCCCGTTGCACCCCCCTCCTTGCACCGCTTTGCGCGAATACTGTCATTCACCGCCTTCATTCGCAACGGAGTCAAATTTATTCTGCTAAGAAACTTTATACTGAAAAGAATGTAAGAGAAAGCGACCCACGTCCAAACTATGCAAACTGCAGCGCCGTGGTTCATACTGCGCAAATAGGCTGTATTGTTAATTATATTATTAAACCAAACGCTGCAATATGTTTATAAATATGTGTAACCTTTTTACATCCTAAACGAATGTCCTAGGTCTATTTACTAACTCTTGAGAGTACGCTAATGCATTTTCTTTCTTGTTTTCAGGTGAGTATCAAGTTGATTCTAATTGGCATTTTGGGTGAGTAGAGAACAGAAAGAAGTGCCTTTTGCCTTAGGGAAGGGCTATTCCAGCATCTAGTAGTCTTCTTTCTGAAAATCCTTAAAATTCACAGCAAAATGAACTGTTGAGTTCGTTTTCATGTTGCTGAATATCATATTAAAATTAGTAATCCTTGCATGAAACTTTTGATGGGAAAACCAGGTGAATTCTATTTACAAAACAATTATTATTATTGGAAATAATCATTTCTTCCACACTAGCCGTGTGTAGCCTAAATTTTGAATGAATAGAGCCAGACTGAAAAAAAATTCAATGCCATAGCCGGGATTTGAACCAGGGATCTCCCGTTCTCCGTGCGGTTGCTCTAATCAACTGAGCTACTATGGCCAACGTGCCGACATGACGTTAAATTCTCCAGCTGACTCCTAGCCTACACGGCTATTGTGGAAGAAATGATTATTTCCATTAATTTATCTGAATAACAGTGGTTTAACTATGAAGCCTGGGACATTGTATTTAAAGCATAGTAAGTCGCCACAAAAAGGTGCGTGTCTCATAGCATATGAGAACCCCTAGTGATCTACCGGGAAACATACGAGTCAGTTGAAGAATTTAATGTCATGTCGGCATGTTGGCCCTAGTAGCTCCTTTGGTTAGATCAACCGTACGGAGAAAGGGAGATCCATGGTTCAAATCCCGGCTATGGCATTGAAGTTTTCAGTGTAGCTCTATTCATTCTATTATTATTATTATTATTATTATTATTATTATTATTATTATTATTATTATTATTATTATTATTATTATTATTATTATTATTATTATTATTATTATTATTATTATTATTATAGCATGGCTGCATTTTTACGGCAGCTATTTACGAATTTAAAACTTAAGCGAACCAAATTAAATGGTATATTTTACTGGACTATTTCGTACATTACGTTGTACTACTTCTGGTGAAACGGAAGTAAGCGTTGGATTTAAACTAATCATAGTTGTATGTGTCTATCAATTTATTGCTTGGGATTCTCCCTTCCGTAGAGTTTTGGAAACATTTACTGAAGATAAATGATCGTAGCTCCTCATGTGTGCGGTTTCAAATCATAGGATCTTTTTAATTCATAATTCTTAATTGAAACCAAGTTGGTCTTCGTGTGTAGTTCTCTTGCATTTTTATTTTCAGGAATCTTAGAAGTTCTCCTACATTTAAGTTTAGGTTGCTCAGACCTTCAAAGCTGAACAGACTGATTATGATTATATCTACTTAAATAGCAAATTTGCTATTGCTTGAAAGTGATGATGATGATGATAATAATAATACTAATAATAATAATAATAATAATAATAATAATAATAATAATAATAATTTTTACATCTCCCCGAAATAATTTAATGAAATCCCACTTTGATATTCTCTGGGTAAATTAGGTCTGACACCTAACTAGATTACGACACACAATTTTACATAATGTCTAAATAATAAAATCGTCGTTCAGCCTCGACAGATAATTGAAGAGTAGTTGCTTATTTGCTCCTTGTAGAGCAAACCACATGCAGGCTTCGACGTACCAGTGCATATCACTAATAATTATGTTTCATTACATGGATGGCGTAAATGGAAATTGCACATTTGGATCTTTTGTTGTTACATGGTAAAAGTAAACTGTGAACCAATTTTACGAAGAAAACAATTGCAACAGTTGGATACCCCCTCTAAATATTGGCAAGAATTCAACTGACAGTTCATTGAACGGACTAGGATACTTTAAAGGCTATTTGTAAATAAAATTTAATTTCATATCTTTTCTTCAAATATTTTATCTAAATGTTTTCGAATACCTTCTGCAGAAGGTACAGTCAACTGTTCAATATATGTAATATATCACCCTAGGGGGGGGGGGGGGACATACGAATGACATGTTTAAAATATTGAAATAAAAGATTAAGCAGGAGTATTTTTTGAACTTACGTTGATATATTTAAAGGAGTTTTAATATTTTTCAAAATGATAAGTTTATTTTGTTCCTAGTTATTCCCAAATTATTTAAAATCGCATAACATTAAGAACACCGTGGGGCTGTACAGGCTATACGAAGTAAGTTTAACAATTACACATTTTATTTTGACCTAATACCTCAAATATGATTTTTAATAATAAAAAGGCTCGTTCCATCTTTTTTGAAAAAATGATAAATAGTACTAACTTGTCCATGTAGAGCAGTTTGGAGTTGCGTTCATTCCTGAAAATCTTTGACTGATTTGTTGAAGCGGTATCTCACTAGAGAATAAAGTTTATATCTGACTTAGGACGATTTAGCTCACATCTATTGGCACAATAGTAATTTTAAATACGTCGTGTATATCTGAGATAAGTATTTTATGACTAGTCCTGCGTAAATGCACAGAAGTATAGAAAGTCTTGGAGCCTCAAAATATCTGGGAATGTCAACATACCCAAATGTATGTCATTCATACATATGTAATTGTCGGTTAGCAAGGGTTCTGGAGACGATCCAAGAAGCATGTGGTTATAAACTGAAAGGCTTGCATGACCATTCTTAATGCTATCGCAGCAGCAAGGATTTTTGCAAAATTTTTCCTTGCCAGTTGTTCTATTCTTGACTTAACCAAAATAGCTTCTGTTGCGTCATCAGTTTTAACCGCCGGTCATTGGCTCATGCAAATGTTCTCAACGGTTCAGCACTGAAATGTATTTCGTGTATCCTGAATTTGTCATACACTCGTTCATTTAAGCAGAACTGAGTTTTTACGACCTGAGCCAAGTTTTAAAATCCCAAGTTAAGAATTGCTCTCTTGTGTTTAATGGTTTGGGATAAAATAAAGTATCTGGTAAATAATACGTTTATTTCCTGAAATGTATGTGCAGTATTCTTTTGTAATAGAAAGTATATAGAAAGTGGTATCAAATATATTTGTTTCTTCTACAGATTTTGTATAGAATGTATTCTGTAGGTCAGTCTCCATCAATGATATTTTTTACACATGTAACATCCCGTGGCTAGCTCCTTTAATTTAGATTCAAACGTGAACATACCAACCTTCAAAGTATGGACATCTTGTAAACACCTAAAAATATTGAAACAAACAGAAAAGAGTATTGGAAAACGCAATTAATTTAAAACATGGTGTCGTTTGTAAAATGCTTAGCAGCCGCACTACACAAAATTACATCCTATTCTCCATGTTGAAGCAGTCTACGCTTTGAAACTAGCGGTTGTATTCCTACACACCATGTCGTTTTTTTTTTCGCTCTGTCTTAAAAATCCTAGTAAGGCTTTCTAAAGCGATAGCATGGCTAGTAAAATAACAAAAAGCAAACTGATATCATCCAGGCTCATTTATTAACCCTTCCAAACTGAAGATGTGTTTACCTCTCGCAACATCGGCCGCGTTGCCATAAATCTCAAAGGAAACGCTGATAGTTTTTGGTTTAGAAAAACCGAAAGACGTGATTAATTTAACGGAGGGTTTAACCCCACGGCGTGGGGTGGTCATTTATCTTGTCCACAACGACAGACGGGAGCCCGGTCATAAACCATGAGGCGTGAAATGTAATAACGGGGTATGTTCTACTGAGAATCCTCATTAACCGGCTCCCAGCAGGAAGTTTATACGCATGGAGACCGTCATGCAACACTTACCTGTCTGCATCTAACAGAAATGACCTAATGCTCATTAAAGAACAACAAAGTTTTCTTAAGCCCTACGGATAAATGTAGTTTTCCCTCTATTTATTATGAGGGCTGCTTAATTATCGAGAAGTAAGCAACGTTAAAAGTCATTGTTTGATATAATGGATGTCCGGGATCGAAAGCCGAAACTGTTGCACAGAAAAGTTGGCAGTCAACCTGCACACAAACCTAACTTGTTGATACGCGGAAGAAAGGCATTGCACAATATCGTGATATATGTAAACCAGCATCGAAAAACAGGTGACTCCAAATAATTGTCAAAATGTATAGGCAGCTACAGTACCTGTTTTTTTTTTTTTTTTTTTTTAAATTTGTTTGCGGGCATTTAGATAACAGGTACTATCGGAATTTCAAGAGTAGAATTCTCGTCAGTTTATTCAACTGGATCATTGACATGTACACATTTCGTTACATATTGTTACATGAAGGCCTGAGAATTTTATTTGAAAGTTTACGTGAACTTAGGAAGCCTTTGATCCTAACTCCATCGCTATCTCTAATAGTGTTTGATAGGAGATGAAAGGCGAGGGGGGAGGGAGTTTGATATGCTGATGCCAAGTTTATCGCTTGAAGCAGAGTGTTTCCACTTCCATTGCTTTAACCTCAGCGGTAAATTATTCCTCTTCATTGATGCCAGATTGAACCTGTCCTTTGGTCAATAATGAACGGGCGTGTTAAAAACCCGCAGTAGGGAAGTTCATTTTAAAAGACAGTGAAGACGTACTTACAGATCTACAAGTAGTATTCCCTCAATTTCCATATATGTATGTTTGAGCTCTATGGATTATTTAACATTTACTAATGACGCTAATGTTCTGTGCGATCCATATAAACCAACTTTCGGACCACGTGCAACTTTGGGAGATTACTTTACACTATTTACATCTCAGAGAAAATGTTGAAAGAGTCCTCAACCAGCATCTATATATGTTTGCACTCGTCTCACCATGTTCTCTGAAGTTTTATGGAGAGTATCCTCGCCAATGTTACTTATTTCGGTTCGAATGGATTCCTTGAGAACATGAATTGTCCATGGCCTATTCTTGTACATTGTATTTTTTTAGATACCCCCACAAGAAAAAATCCGGTGAGGTTAGGTTAGGGGATCTGGGGGGCCGAGGACAATTTGAGATTATTTGATTATCAAAGAAACTGCCTACAAGTTCCATGGTGTCATTAGATGTATGACACGTTGCTTCATCTTACTGGAAGTAACCTTCTCTCAATTCGATATCATCTCCGTAAAACTTAGAGAATATGGTGAGACGAGTGCACACATGTGTAGATGCTGGGGGGGGGGGGGGGGGGGACTTCCAACATTTTCTCTGAGATGTAAATAGTGTAATGTAGTCTCCTAATTGTGTATTATATTCTCCGAAAGTTGCACGTGTGTCCTATTATTGGTTCAAAAGTTATGGCCTATTGAAATGGTTCAGGTTGATATTGAGCCTCTATGGATTTGAGCCTCTATGGATTATTTAACATTTATTGAAGAAGCTAAGATATCAAAACTAGCAACAAAAACTGAAGACTTATTGCACGTAATTTTCTTATTATTGCCTTATGAGAACCTAGTTTACAGCCATCCCTTCCCCAAAATAAGCTTTAGGATCCCTGACATCTCTAATGTGGATTTTTATTCCTGATAGTACCATAATATGTAATTAACAATTCAGTCAGCAGGTACTCTTTACCTGAATAACAAAAAGGTACTATATGACTATTACTACTGGTATATTATTTATGTAATTTATATAACAGTTTAATGAATTTAAATTTATTCGCATTTATTTATTAATTTGAATATTTGTATTTACATTAAGTATTTGTTATTAATTAGATGTTATTGTTATTTTTGATGAGTGAACAGATGGTATTCCGGATTGGAAAGAAATATAGCTTGTTTGCTATATTTTAAGCATCAGTAAATTCAGACTTTTTCTTCACTTCTTTTAATTTAGTTTACAACATGACCTTCTTTATATACCAATACATATTATTTGAAAGAATAGCGCACATCTTCTAGAAAACGATCCCCGCGCCCTCAAGTGTTAACGAGAGATTTCCCAATTTGCAGGACGTTGTTCACGGAACAAATGACACGCTACTGTTGACGTAGGCGAGTAGCGCTTTGGATAATGACCTTCATCTGAACAGAGTGCCAGATGGTATGACAGAGGGGATACACTGTCGCCAATTTCCATACGTTTGGCGGATGTAGCACATTTAGGCAGATGTGCCAGCCTGGCATTCATCACATGGGAACCCTTTGGTCCAGAAGAAGCAAATTGTGCCGTTGGACCTTAGGTTTATTTTTTTTTTTTTGAAGGTAGAAGTTTCGTATTACACCAAAAACATAGTTACATATCGAACGTGATGTTTAAATTCAATATCTTCCAAAGATGGGACTCGAAGTTAACGAGGAAAATTCCATACCCAAAATCCCTTTGCATGGAACAATTTTGTGATTTTACCAAATCTGGTTCTAAGAATTTAGATTAAAATTCCGTATGTAAAAGATATTTACATAAAAGTATATCTTGAATTTCCGGTAGTATGAAGCACTCCTCATTCGAAGGGAATTTTGTATGATGGGTAAACCATAGTAGATTAACAAAGTTACTGCACCAAAAATTTAGATGTCTTGATATGGAATATCATTGACAGCATTTGGCGACGTTTGTAAATTTCTAACTGTGGAATTGGTTTTTTTTTCTAACCGCCTTGTACCTACAACTGGGTCGAGAAAGCCATATGATTGTAATAGACTTTCTGTAGTTAACCTAATAACTAAGCATATCATGCTAGGATTTTTTACGAAACCAATAAAATGCTTGTGAGATATTCCATTGACTTAACACTTCTACATTTCATGAGGCATTATCATGAAACTTCTACAGTAGAACTAGTCAGCTCATTCGTTTTGCTGCTAAAAATTTTTCAGTACCTAAAATCAGCCAAAATGCATCAGATGGTGGATTTAAAAACGCATAGATTACACCATTAAAAGCTTCCGCATTGAGACCATAGAAGGGTATAAATAACTTGGAATGTGTTTAAATTGCTGGAAATGTCCTCTTCATGTATTAATAAAGTAATTCTACTTATTTGTATTTGGTTAAAAACTAAAATGTTAAGTAACGTTGGATTCAAGCAGTGATCTATGAATCCGGAACATTTTGAACTCCTAAACGTGCATTTTAGGTAACTTCTATATGGGACTTCAATATGGGACGTTCCAAATTTGCCCAATGAAGTTAAAAACTTACTCTGTAAATTGACTTATTGCATATTTCCTTGTAAGCACAAAGGGATGAGGGAATATAGCAGGTCTAAGCGATAGTCACGGCTGTGAAATTTGTTTTCTTTCCATGGCCAAGATATTTTTAAAAAGTTGTTCCTTAACGAGATTTTCATTCCTTATACGGTAAGATTTCACTTATCACATATGGTTTATCAGGTATGCAAATGTTATCCAGAACGAAGAGGATAAAAATTCAAGATGCACAGTTCACTCGTCATGAATACGCATTCAACAGTGTGGCATTTTATTTTATCAGAATCGTTAAGAGCCAATTTTGGGTGAAACAAAATGTGTGGAAAATATTCCATGTTAATGGGCAGGGAGAGGGAGATTTTCTTGAAAATCTTTGTCGTATCCTCGGAGTACGTTGAACTGAACAAATTGGAATTTAATCTGCTTTAGTCTTTGATTTATGGTTTTCGTTAATACATACACACGCAGAGATACCATTTTCTGGGGGAAGGGATTCGTAGATTGTGAAAACATGTATTTCTGACGATATCTCAACTAAAATTATAAAATCTTAGTATCAAATTATAACAATATCTCATACAGAAAATTATGATTATTAGTACATACACCAAAAGTAGATCTTATCACCAAATTTGGAAAGCGTGTATGCAGAATTTGTAACGCAGAAGGAATTATGTTTCTGAAGTTGGCGTGGTACAGGGCGATACAAATGAACCGTGATTAAAGTCATGTCTGCTCTACAAACTGAACATAACCTAGACGGCGCTCTTCTCATTAATATGGAAAACAAGACAAGCCCTGTCGGCTTTGTTAAACAAAACAAGTGACAGCGCAAGGTTCTGTGGTAACAACGTCTTGCGCTCCGCCACTCCCTCCTCCCGTGATCTATGATAAACCCGAATTACGTAGTTGTCAGCCGTGCAATTCAATTTACTTTGTGATGAATTTCATGTGAACGAACATGTTTGACCGCAAATCTAAAGATTCTGTGCTTTCCTTTTCCTAGCCCCTTCTGTGGTGTGGGAGTAGCGTGTCTGTCGCACATTTACGAGTTCGAATCTGGGTCAGTGTGATTTATCTGGATAAGGCTTATACAGGGGTTTACCTTTATTCTGAACAATAAATGTCAGCTAACACTAATCTGTATGGACCCTGGGTTATTGGAGCATCATTTCACCATTTTATTCAACGTCCGAGATGACCTAAGTGGAAGGGCGTTAGAAATAAATAAATAAAAAAAATAATAAAAGTACCTTTACATCCAGACTTCCACACTTGTTTTCATTAAGTTCTTCATTCTCTGTGAATTTGCGTTTTAGGGCATATAGAAACAATGCAAAATTTCGTAATCATGCTTGCTATCATCTGGGGAACAAGTATTTTTTACGTTATGAGTGTGGAATTCAATGCGCATGACAAACGATTTTATATTTATTGATATGTTGATAAAATTTCGTGTTTTATAAGATACGCTTTTTGGCTTTTAAAGTAATTTCATTAGCAGTGAATAAAGATATTCCATTCAGGTAGTTTTCTGCGAAGCCTTAAGCCATTCTACTCCATTGAGTAAACACATCTGGAAAAATACGTACGATCAAGGCAGGTATAGCTGAGAAAATTATATTTCTTCTGTGACGTCATGAATGAAATTAAAGCCTCTCTGTTCTTGAAGCGCTTTTGTTTTTACGATCCAATAGTTTCAGAGAAAAACTGTTGGTAGTATCGAGCAAATCAAAACCAGTAATTTATTCTCTGTGTTGTGCTTTTAAAATGTGAAACATGCTACAAAAATACAAGAGAAAAACATCCCCTCTTTAATTGTCATTAGGTCTCTGGAACCGTACAAAAGCGTTGTTCTGACCCCTTCTGATACGTAACATCTGAACGTCCCTTGACACAAAGAGGCGCTGTTGCCACAGACCTACAAGGGAGTATCGATTACTCTCGATCCATCGCAGCATCACGCCCCGTATTCCCGTCGCAGCTATAAAGTTCATTAGAGATGACCACGTGATGGCTTGTGCGACTTTTCGGCCTTGGTTGCGTCATTGATGATGAGGTTACAAGACCTGCTGAACCTTCTACAAGCATAACACATGTTTGACATGTTTGATTCTTTGGCACTTGAACATATATGAACGGTGGGAAATATCCCTTTCATGTAGAAAAGGGCGGAGTGAATATCTTTTGACCCGAGCTGTTCGGCATAACAGCGTGCTTTTTATAGCGGTTTATTGCAGTAAACAACTTTGAACCTCCAACAGCACTGAATAAAGAAATTGGCTAGCGTAATCCGGATACTGTGAATTGGATTGATCGAGTGGGACTCATCATATGCTCTTGACACTGAGAGGGTATATGCACATTGGGTTTGACAAAATATGAAACATTCCAGGAAATTGAAGCAGAGTACTGAAAGGAACGCAGGCCTAGGGCGTTCATCGAAGTAGGAGTCTCTTTTTTTTAACTCAGCAATACATTTATTTTTTGTGTAATTTACGTCATTTAACTTTTTTTGTCATATCGGACGATGTATGGAATGGGTGAAATGATGCTCAAATGGACCCAGGGTTCATGAAGGTTAGTTACCCGACATTCGTATTCCAGGATAAGGGAAAACCCCGGATAAAACCTTATCCAGGTAACCCACCCTGACTGAGATTCGAACTCGGTACCTGTTGAACGTGAGGCAGACATGCTACCACCACGCTACCGAGGTGGGGGTAAATAATTGTTTATCAGACCTGGTTTATATTAATTTTTTAAACTTTTGAATTTTGACAGGACGCTCCGGAAATATTTGACAAATAAGATACATGTTGAAGGTGTATAAGTAATAACATTAACACATACAGAAATACCAGCATGGTAAATGGCAATCTCTCTTCTTTTTTTTCCCTACATATTAAAATTATAGTCTCTGCATCGACAATTTGGTGGTTAGAAATGTGCACACGAATGCTTTCTGAAGGCAGAATACAAAATACTGCATAATTTAGAAATTTTAGAACGGGGGTAAAAGACATTCTGCTTTTTATGAAAATGAATGAGGTTATTAAAAGTTGGAAGTATAAATGATCAATTTTCTCTCGAAATTAGTTCTTTCTGCATATTGTACTGAATAATGTAGCCTGCAGAGCTTTAAGGATTTTATAGGAGGCAATGAAGATAAACAGTAGGGGAATTTTTGTTGATGTGCTTGCAGTAAGCTGGAAACTGTAGTGGTCTCTCGAGTACGGCCATAATATATATCAATATTTGCTGTGTGAGAGCGTTTTTGTGCGCAAGTTCAGACAAAGGATCACTACGTGCATAAACGCCACATGGTTCCCCCCCCCCCCCCCCTTTTTACACGAGTTGGAGGACATTAACTGCGTTCCATTTTCTGCAAACTTTAAATGCATTTTCTTTCAACAGGTCTTGCTTAGATATTGGTTCTGAAAGGCACCGAAGTTATTGCTTTGAGGAATTTAGGAATATTACTTTAATTGGCAAAACTTAGTCACAGGAGCGGAATTTTCGCGCGTGACTAATTAAATTCCAGTTAATTTTGGAATTTCCGTATTACAGGGCTTTCATTACTGGGGATGGGGAGTTATCTTTTAATTCCCTGCCAGGTAAGATTTATAGAATGTTCAAGTGTTGATACGCTTGTCATTAAAAGCAGCAAATCTCTTTCGCAACACAACACTATTAAAGCAGGTTATCACCATTCATCCGATGCTGCGGACATTAAGCATCGCTTTGATAAGACGTTGACATTTTACGAGTGAGGATAAGATTCTATGATGAAATCATTCCGAAGTAGTGTTAGGTTATGGAGAGCCTCCCCAAAATGTTTGATTTTAAGCAAGGCTCTAAAACTATGTGGTTTCTTTTATTTTGAATTTAGTTTAACGATCGACGCACTTCATTTTTTGGTGTAAATCGGTGTGAAATTAAACATAATTCATTGTGAATTTATCAGTAATGCATTTTGTAGATACTACAATGCCATCAACGAACTCGTGATATTTTAGGTCATGCTTACGTTTATCATCATGTTAGCTTGTGTGTTTTGTCTCTAATGCTTTTCAGCAAGTAAATAATCTACAATCAATACATATATACACACATAGATACATACGCAGTATTTAAAACATAATATTAAAAAAAAATTGCGTTCTTGATAAATTATTTCGGAGCACAAGTTAATAAATCGTGGCAATAAATGCTTGAATGTTGAGACAGCATGAGTAAAATTAACGTGTTTCACTTTGTTTTGAATTTGAAACTTCAATTTTTTGTATGCTAATCAGCTTCTCTGGTATCGGTTTAACTTTGCTAAATTGACCTTTTGCTACAAAAATTGATTTTGTAACTAATCGTTACAGAAAGTTATTTACGAGTACTGTTAATGTTTCCACTTCCGCGACATGTAACATTGTATGCACCAACTTTGAACGAATTATTTTAATACCATATTTATGAAGTATTTGGGAGGGGGGAAACCTTGGTTTAAAGAATTTCAAAATACAAATTTTTGAGTGTCGAGATTTCATCTATGTTTTATTATTTCAGTAATGTTTAACTTTCTCAGAATTGAGCTCTTTGAGTACTTAGTTTACAGAACATCAATAAAATTATCTTTTTTTTTTTGGCATGAAAATTTAGATTTTCTATACCGCTTGAATGTTAGCAAACGCAGTAAAAATAAAAGTATAAAAAATCTACATGTAAAATAATACAATATAAGGATGCTTACAAACAGTAGTATTCTAAAATGTGCCCAGTACCTTTATAAAAATAATACGTAGATAATTGGATAAGATTAAACTTTGTTTATTTTCCGGTTTTCACTTATTTGACTGAAGTTACAAAGCAAGTTAGCATGAAGTTTGCCTGATAAACACTTGTCCTTGCCTGGTATCGTAAAAGCGTGAAACGAGGAGTAAGACTGCAAAAGACAGACCCTAGGGCAATAGACTCCCAAGGCCATGAGCTGATAGGAAAAACACGCGTATTTCATAAACTCCGGCCAATTAGTGTATATTCGTCGCCTTCTAAGGAGTTCTAGAGGCGTCTTAAATGTCGGTAGCTAATGCATCATTTCTTAGTCAAAGAAAGTTTCTTTTCATTCAAGATCTGTAGATTGGTTTACGTATTCTCGTATCGTATCTTACAAGTGATTTACAGTGCCGAAAACTAGGAAACAGTCGAGATATGGTTGTTGGAGTGTCACAAATATTGTCACATTCTTGTAAACACTTCGTTTTTACGTTATTCAATAAAAGGAAAGGAAAACCATAAATACACTTCACAATTGGTAGGAACAACGGAATTGGGTTACTGCCGCAGAGGGAAAGTTAACAGAAACCAGAATTTTGTCGAATCATCACTAACATACCTGTTTATTTTCACATTCGTACATAGTTATAGTCGCCCTGCTGGAACGGTTACCATGAATTTATCTTTGTTAACAGAAACCTCTCAGATAGATTATTCTTGTAAGAAAGAGAGGAGCCCGCCTCGGAGGCATGTCTACCTCACGTTCAAGAGGTCCTGAGTTAGAATCTCGGCCAGGGTGAGTTACCTGGATAAGGTTTTTCCGGAGTTTTACCGTATCCTTAAAGACAACTGTCGGGTAACTCTAAGCTCAATGGACCCTGGGCCCATTTGAGCATTATTTCATCCATTCCATTCATCGTTCGATATGACTTTCGCAGGAATCACAAATGACAGATATATGTTTACTCCACTTGGAGCAATCAGTGTGTTATCTGAGAGGTATCAATTACCAAAGATAAATCCATGGTAATCGTTCGAACAGGGTGACTATACAGTAGTCCACTCTCTTTTTGAAGAGTTGGGGATACTTACAATATTCTTCCGTGCGGCAGTTGATCGCACTGTTTAGTAGTTCTCAAGTCAGTCAAAATTTTTAACGAATTGTTTTGCTACTATCTCTCAACTTTTAATAAATTGAACTCAGACGTACTTTTATATACTTCAGTAGTAACTTTAAAGAGAAGTCAAACGTTTATTGTAAACAAGAGAGCAAAAACGAAACGAAATGAAACTGCTATTGTTTGTATATTGGGGTGTTAACAATAGAACTTACTTCTGTGGTTAAGAGGACGTAGAACACGCACGAAAATACTGTTGATGTGTTATGAGCAATGACCAGGGCCAGGATCCTGATGCAATGTTGCTAACGTGTTAAATCCTTATCGTGGGTCTCCACTTCGTAGGTGTTGCTTTTGTCATTTTCTTATATTCCTCTCTATTTATTTCGTTTCTTGCATTTACTATAAGAATGTATAAAATACTAAACTATCGATAGTTTTACATAAGGATTACTTATAAAATATTAGTAATTTCGCTATTCAAGTGAGAAATATTAATACTATGCCCTTCTTTAGTTGTATTATTGAAGGAAAAAACAGATCACATTTCGTATTTAATAGTTATTCTTGCAAGGTTTAGTTGCGGGTGGAGGGGGAGCAGGTTTCATTAGAGTTAAGGAAATAATGTATTAAAATAAGTTTGATAGAGCACGTCAGTTTTCTCTACGTTAAAGGAGTACGCTGTGAAGTCGTCTTCGTTTATGATAAATGGGGTAGATTCTGAGAACTCACACGATTTTGTAAAAATACTTAAAAACAATTTAATTACATTTTTAAATTGCTTAATAATTCTTATACCCACTTTTCCTATTTGTTGAGCAGTTATTCAAATGTATAAATTAAATTATAATTCTCTGCACACATTTTAATAAATTGGATTTTTTTTTTATATATTTTTATAATTGTTATACCTAAAAAAAATAGAAACATTTTTCAAACATTTTAGGTCACCAAAAATTCGGGCATTGATCAAGTTGCTTACTATATCATATTTACAATTTTTTTTCGGTGTGGTTACGACAGAGAGAATCGTGTTTCCGTTGAACCTTTTTTATTGCTTTGGAGGTACACAAAACAAAAAGTATCATATAGCTTTCAATTAGTCGCCATTCGTACATGATGAAGGTTGACTCTTGGTCCTTGCAATAAAAAAAGCTGTTGTTATCGTAGTAGTTTTTCTATTAAGAGTCTCAAGGCTTTATCCGCTGATGTAATGGATCATGGACAGCAAGTAGTTTTTATGACCAATACAATTTGCACATCAGCACATGAGATCTATTTATGCGACCAAAATTGCTAACGAAGTGTAGAACCGACCACTGCACACACACACACACACACACACACACACACACACACACACACACACACACACACACACACACACACACACACACACACACACACACCTGATCTTGACAAGAATGACAAATGCCAAAAGACAAGCATTTACTCGATGGTGTAGTAAACGATAACGGAGGCAATTAAAACATTCTGGCACTTCTTCTCAGACCTATTTTATAGAGAATGCTGCCCAATGGTCAGTCGATGTGTCGGTCACATCGGAGATGAATAGAGTATGCTCATAATTATAAGTATGCTCATAATTGAACTTCCAGGAATGAAGTGCTTTAAAACTACTTTTCTGCTGTAATATTTAACTTATTTGAAACTTTATTTATTGTCTTATTAAGTATTTAGGGGGAGGAGATAAAATAGCAATCGGATACTAATTCTGCAATGCTCACGAAAATGTTTTACAAGTGTAAAAATATGTTGTTTCGAAATTGTGTCGAAAATAATTTCATTGCCGATTACTTAAGAAGAAAAGGATTACACGCATAATTAGTTCTGAAACAGTGAGATCGAAATGCTTCAACAGGATTAAAGGATTTAAATGCGCATATGGCTATATCACTACGGTTGCTGCGACGCTGAGAGTCGTTCCTTGTTTCCAGTCCTGGCCGTGACATACTAGAAATTGTAATCAATATGTACACTTAGCAACCCCTCTAGTTCCTTATACGTTTAGGTTCCTCAAATAGAAGCACTATTATCGCTATGAAATCCTAATGGGTAGGGAACATCAAGAAACTTTAACTTAATTGGATTATTTTATGCAGCCAGTGCACTTTACTAATCTAACCACAAATCTGCTATGTTGATATTAGCTTTCCCTTCATTGTTTCCATTACTGTTAGTTTTGAAATGGTTTGAGGTACAAACTTAAGTGGAGTTTCTGTCCAAAGATTTTGTCCCACATTTGCTGCTCATTAAGATGGAATAAGTCCCGGACACTGTCGTTATATCTCGACGTAAGCTCGCTCACACACACACCCTAATCCTCTGGTGGCACAGTCTAAGCACGTCCAGCTTGCTAATCTCGCTGTGCACGTCCCCCATTGTCTGACACAGCTGCCATTGCGAGATACAGCGTTCATCAGCCTTATCTTGGAATAGCGTTGCAAAGGAATGTGCTGGCACTTGAACCTTTGGGACGTAGGACCTGCAGATTTGCGGCACATGGAAGTAACGTCGCTCATAGTACTCGGACATACTCTTGAACTGATGAATAAACAGGAATAAGGTCGCATATACTGGATTATTTGTTTGACACATTGAGTATGTCTGCTTTTAGTTTTTGATTGTTTTTATTTGCATAATCATTTCAAAGCATCTTAATGGCAATTCTTCCTGTGTTACCCAGTCATTTTATATGTAAGGAATTGCCAGGAAGATGGGTAGTCGTTAGTAGCCTAAAATGTACACTCATATTTTCAGAGTATGTACGAAGTTTGTCGAATAAGTCAAATTACAAAATTCTCATCTGATCTTTATGGTATTCAAATGGTTATAATGCTATTCTTACCCTAGTTTCGTTTTTACATACAATATGTATATAATACAGCCCAGTATTGATTTGTAATTTGGGGTTCAAGAAGGAAAGTGTTTTTAAACTGTAGATCAGAGCAGCTTTTCGCTAGATTCCGAAAACTAATGGTACCAATTGCTATCAAAATACTACCAAAAATATCCCTTGATAACGGAGTTCTGTAAAACCAGATGAAAATTTGATAATAGGTTACCCCCACTTCAATTAAAACAGTTATAGAATATCCAGACTTCCTCGTTTATCACTTTGTCCTGAACGTCATTTAGTCTACCATGTTGACAATAACGTGCCAAAAATATCTCGATATTTAATATTCAACAAGACGGACTTTGTGTGACATGAATAGGAAGCCCCCCTCCCCCAATTTTTAAAATGTTCAGTAATATTTTATGACTATTTCCATTCATATGAGCCGTTTTTTCAAATGTGAAAAATAATGTAAAAAAATCATTTGAGTGGTCTAGATAACGAAGCACAAAAAGCAATAAATTGGGTGACAGTCTTAATAGTTGCATTTTTATCATGGATATTCAAAATACAGTATTGAGTTTCCTTACACCTGAAAACAAGTTTCTTAGGGAGGAGCTAACGTAGTTGGAAAGATATCTTACCAATGCGCAAAATGTAGTCAATAACAGATAATTTTCGTTTCTAAAAGTTTATAAAACATATGAAATGAGTATTGTAGTAAACATCTCTTTTGAACGTATGATGAAGTGAATTGATTACTACAATTTTAGAAATTATTGATTCTCGTTGTTTGACGAGGCTTAATTAATCCGTAGCTGGAAATGTAAAACATTTTATGCAACTTATCTCTCCTGTTCTATTTTCGAATTGTTTTAAATCTTTTGAGATATAGTCCAACACAATTATTAAGTTGCTTTATGTGTATGGTTAGCGAAATGAGAGAGAGAGCACGTTGGCAGGCTGTGCAACAGCCCTAATGGGGGTCAAGTCGTGTATCTGCTCTGGAAAGAGCTTAACCACGTAGTGGCGGGATGTGGATGTTGCAGGATATCGGATGAAAATTATGTAGATGGGGAAGAAAGGAGGTAGATTGTTGCTCCTCGATGACTGAGGATTCGGGTGCTACGGCCATCGTGCACCGCTGGTAGTGAATCAACTAGGAAGAGGATAAGCAGAATTTAAGTATCCAGACAAAAATTTCGGATGATTGAAATTTTGTTTAGGTTACTGGCAGTGTCCGCAAGCCATGCAGGGTAGCCGGTATCGCTTTAAGCGACGCTCACGTGGTACATAGTCCCCAAAGGATGTGACTAGGGCGCTCTGGTGTTGAGGTAAACTGTCGTAAAATTTGGAGGCTTGGTGCCTAATTTCATCCTCCACATAGCGGAGGGATGAAGCCTTGTGAAGTAATCTCACAGGGAACCTTCTGCAAACAGAATAAATAATCCGAAGACATTTATTCTGTGCACGCTGGAGCAGTACCAGACTCGTGCCTGCGCTTCACACGCGTAGAGCATGACAGGGAGGACCAGAGCCAAAATGAGACGCAACTTTAGGTAAACAGACATCGTGGACCGCCACACGGGATATAGCGATGCCGAGGCACCACGCGACCGATGCGCTAGCTCCCGTAAAAGTGCTCCCGAAAAGTTAGACCCCCATCCAGCTTGACTCCCAAGTATTTGATTGAATTCTCCCACCGAATCCTTTGCCCAAAATAGGTGAATATGGGGAAGTTGGTGGGAAAGCGGCGCTTGGTGAACAGAATCACTTGGCTTTTCTCCGTGTTGCTGGATAATCGCCAAAGCGTGCACCATTCTTGGAGGAGGTTAAGGTGTCGTTGTATGGGGTTGAAGGTTCTACGTGAATTTCTGTCTGTAGTGTATAACAGCACATCGTCAGCATACTGTGCTATACTGACGCGCTGTTCAGTGGGAAGGTCAGCCATATAGACGCTATAAAGCGTCGGGGATAACACAGAACCTTCTGGGACTCCGCCGCTGATAGACCTAGCGAAATGAAATAAGTGATATTCTTATACCAAGCGACACCATTTGTATGATTATTTTTACTATAATTACGGGAGGGGGAGAGGAGGCTATAGATCTCCTCCCCCTATGTATCCTCCAATAAACACGAGGGTAGCAGTATTGGGCTTTGCGTGGATTTTTATGGTAAGATACTGTAAATCTCATATGCCATATAGTAGATATATTCCAATAAAATGTTCGAGAGTTCTGGTATCCATTGTCCACGCTGAACAGGACAATGGACCCAATGAAATTAAAGGAACCGTGGTTCTTACCACATATAAATGTGGAAGCAAATTCGGCACATCGTTGGATAATTGTTTTTGTCTAGCTGTTAGGATTCCATTAACAATGTGAACAAAGTAGTTGCCGCACAGTTCTGATAGGTAGTTTACATTTTCATCCATGGTCTCCCTGACGGTGTTATTTTGAATCAGCTTGTGTGTTTACGTTGTAACCAACATGCATAAATTGTAAAACTATACATAACGATCGTATGGGGAAATCAGTAGCTCCTGATCTCACACATTCCCAATTCCGATTTAATAGTTAACATTTATGGCCAGTGTTGAATAAGCCCCCTGCATTTAAAATAGCACTGCTTTACTGTGCGTCATTGCTACATTATTTAGTATTAAACATTTTCCGAGTAAAATACCCATCAATGTCAATTCTGCTTCTGTATCAACTATACCAACGAGTTACATTTATGCAATTTGAGAATGAAGTTACAAAATAAAGCACGCCTATCTACGTATTAGTTTTAGTCCTTTCACCAGTGAAGTCGGCTAAGTGAATTTTTGTGTTGTCATAATTACCTTAGTTTGTTTAAGAAGGTAGTTGATATGAACATAATTGCACCATTGTGTGAACTCCTTCAGAATGCCATTTCTAAAGAAGACTTAGGTAAGATGCATACTATGCCCCAAACTAACGTTTAGGCTAAAGTAATGTATTGTCCTGGTTCGTGCTAAGGGCCACGTGCTTGTAGCCAATCTCCTTCCTGCTCATGCGGCAACTCTCATCCACCGCCTTCCTAGGTAACAGAGACTCCTTCCTTTGTATCTCCACAGAAGCATGAGTGGCCAAAACAAAGAATATATTCTTCATACATAATTAATATGAATTCTGCATTTCCGGAAGACTATTCCTTAGTGGATGCCTTTCTAATTTTTTTCGTACGTGGATGTTCGCAGACATTAGTAACTTCAGAATGATTGAAAAATTAATTGACTGTTAAAATCAAATATGTTTAGTATTACTCTTCAAGGATGAAAAACAGAGCTCTTTAAAGTGAAACGCTGGTTATGAAAATATCACGATATGCGTTCAATGAACTTAATGGTTACGGAGTGCATGTGCAAAGTTCTTAAAACACAAACTTGTCCCCAGAGGGCTTAAAATATTTACCATAGATACAACTCTGTTTACCTTAGAGTTTAAAAGAAAGTCACGCTCAATCATTTCTTCGTGATTGTTTCCTGAACTTATAAAAGAAAATTTTCTTTTAAATGCAATGGTTTTTCCCTAATAGTAGTAAGCACCAACCAATGTGCAAATGTCGGCCCACTCTGCAGTTTGGTGTTTACGTCCAGGCTCCTTTAACTTACGGGAGGTAAATTTTCTAATATTGTTCCAGGTTTGACAAGGAAACATGGGAACGACTAGCGGTGGATTCAATTTCAGTGGATGTATACAAACATCAGTGAACTATCTTGTTTCTGATTCATTTAGTACTTTTAATTACTTAAATAGGGTTTATGTAATGCTTAATAACGTTTCAAAGTTTATTACTTTATACTTCAATATTTTTTCTTTAACAGAAAAAGGGACTTATTAAACTAACGTAAAGCTTTTTTAAATCTACCACATTTAATATATTCATGAGCTACTTTTATGCGTGATACTTCGAACGTCCTTTATCCAACAAACTACTGTCCGGCCGCTGTATCTTCGGCTCTGACATTTAGTGGCTGCAGGAGGTGGAGGGGGAAGGTTACTAGTACCAACATATAATAATGAGTAATTGAAAACATATCGTCAGAATTATCTTTATAATGAGAGTATAGGAATCTATTAGCTTCAAAACATTGAAATACAACTTGTAATTTCATTATCATGCAAGATATTCTTTACAGCATCACTCCATTCAAATATTTCGTTCACACCTTTCACGCACACCAACTGCTTCTGTTGGTGATACTGGGAGTCTGTACATCCGGTGTCGTGGTCAGGAAGCTAAAACTGTCTGCTAGCGGCAATCAGCGTTGTCGCTGGTAGGCGTGGCTCCCGAACCCAACACCGTGTTGCCAGCTTAAATTTGTTTGAGCCACGTGGCCTAATAGAGGCTTGCGCTGGTGAACTTTCTTTGGTATAATTTTCGTGCGTGAACTCCGATGTTTAGTGTTCGTAAGTCCTATTATTATCGCTATTATAATAATATGGCTACTGGTTCGTGAAATATGCAAACACATGAAATATTTAAAATACGCATTGTTCCTCTGCTTGAAATTCCCGCTCAAGAACTGGCAACAGCCCGCTTCCCCCTCTCGAGAAATGTCAGAGCCGCAGATAGAACGGCCGAGGTATAGTAGAAATTTGTGAATAGTACCACTTTAAATATCTAAAATGCTGAAAATAAAATTAAAAGAAAATGCTAAGAGTAAGCCATTGTTGTCGGAATAATACCAACACTACGTTTAATTTAGATCTGCCTCTCGTCACAGTACCAACCATGACCACAGTAGTGGTACACAGTGCTCTAGGCAGAGGTTTGGGTGGTTAGAAGTTCAGCATTTGCTCGGCTTTCAGTGGCAGCACATCAAAGGGCGTATCTCAGGCGAATGACGAAAAAGTATTCTATTGATAAAACCTGTGGTTTGGCACAGTGGTCATGTGGACGGCCATGTGCGCTGGGCCGTGTTAATTAGTGGCCTTTTCGAGAGACGGGTTGCTGTGCCCAATTCAGCTCACGCAGCACCAAACAATACAACTTTATCAACATCAGACGTGGCTGGGATATTGCGTCCCTCTTCTACGTGTTTCCTTCCGTTTTGACCTTGAGCTATACCCCAAACTTCAGAGACTGCCCTAAAAGAACAAACTTTCCAAACAACTGGAATTAATTTTAAAGACTATTTTCATGGGAGAAAGCAGAGTCGGTTGGGTCGCTGCGTGTGGGAACGGAAAAGGTGAGCACTGGTCAGTAATATTTTGACCAGACATTCATTCTGATTTGACTAAAACTATAAACTCCAGAATAGTTCCATAAATCCCTCCTATTAATATTGGACTGAAGAGAACAACTCTTTAAATTTATCCTCGATGATAACATCAAGTGCTATAAAATGTAAAAGTAAATAGCTGAAACTTCAAAGAGCAGATATGAGCGTTCCTGACTCCATGTGTCAAGCAATCTGATCCACTCCCTTTTCGTTTGTGCCCGCCTCCTGTAGTGTGGTGGTAGCGTGTCTATTTCAAGAGGTCCCGAGTTCAAATCTCGAGCAGGGTGAGTTCTCTGTATAGTTTTTTTCCCCCTCCTTACCTGGAAGATGAATATCGAGTGCTCTATGGACCCTGGATACATTTGGACAAATTTCAGCCATTTCATACATCATCCGATGACTTCCGTTACTTTAACTTATAAAAAAAATGCGCACATAAAGTGCACAATTTATTTCCCAAAGTAACTTCCTCCAAAGCATGCCGAATATCTAAAAGCTATAATATACTATGTACCTAAGAGTAATTATAATCGCAAATACTTATATAAGAAGCAGGTCTTAATAGAAAACAGAAGTATAGGTATATTTTAAATAATTTACATACAAATGGTTGAGTATAACTAGTGACTAATAACACTAGGCCCAGGTTCTAATTGTTTAATTTATACTTTCTGCACAACAGTAAAAGAAAGCTAGAATAATTTCAATTATCTCAATACCAATTGCAGCAAAGCGTATTTATATACTGTAAAACCTGTATTGTACATTTCCTTCAGGTTCATAACTGACATTTCTTCAATTTGGTACGAAGTGTGAAATATTTTGTGTTGTCTGGTCGATTAGAAGAGTGAAATGTTATTAAGTTGGCGTACAGTAAGTTACGAAACACAAATAGAGCGATTGGAAGCTGCATGTCTGACGTGAAAGATTTGCTAATTATACGCAGCATAGTTGCATAATCATAAAAAATAACGTTAGTGATTATAAATGCATTAAATATTTATTCACGTAATTACTTATTGTATTATTTTTCAAAGAATGATATCTTCTGCAATTTCTACAACGGAAAAAAAAAAAGAAATAGGCAACCAGCTACACTTTTGTTATTAAGTGACTACCGCAACAATAGGAAGTGCACGTAATATAACTAATCTAGTACAATCAGTCTGCACGATCTGTCATTGTCAGTATCGTATACAACCTCGAGCTTCTTGTTTCAATATTCAATTCCTTTTTCCCAATAATCAATTCTTTTATTCTTCTAGTTAAAAAAAACTGGCATTAGTGGAAAGCTTTCCTTATGAAATAATTTAAGGAAGTATATGGTCTAATTTTCACAAGCGTGATTAATCTGTACAAATCGGCCATTGCCGTAATAAAAAACACATGATTTAAATACATCACAATGTTAAGCTACACAAAATTATATTTTAAATATTATTATGAAATACAATCTCTTGTTAGTTTAATAATGATGAATCTGAATGAAAATATAAATAAAAATAACGACATGTTCATAGCTGTGGTTTACATCCTGATATATAAAATTATGACTTTTTTTTTAAATTTACGTCCTCCAACGTTATGTCATATCGGACGATGAATGGAATGGGTGAATGGTGCTCAAATGAGCCCGGGGTCCATGGAGCTTAGAGTTACCCGACATTCGTCGTTCAGGATAAGGGAAAACCCCGAACAAAACCTTATCCAGGTAACCCACCCTGACCGAGATTCGAATTCGGGACCTCTTGAACGTGAGGCAGACATGCTATCACCACGCTATCGAGGCGTGCAATGATGGTGATGCAGCTGCCCGTTTTGTTGTTTGCACGAGGATTTTAATGCCCTCTTCTTTCGTTATATGATTTCTCGCGCCTGACGATTTATGACACGTTGCAGTCCAGAAGACAAGATTGCATCCGAACAGAATATACACACATTGGACTCGGCCAGTATGTGCGATAAGCTCATGTAAACATCTCTGTGTTGCAAATTTATCGCGATACGCCTTCTCGCTTTGTGGCCCCCTCCTTTTTGAACGTATGCACGGCTGGTCCATAACCTAATTTCTATAACTAGTAAACTAGTGCGTTGAGACCACTGAAGGCATGTGAAATGACCATCCAGATGGATAATATTGAATGGGCAAACCGTAAATAATACTGATGTTGATCGGGTAAAGGAGAAGAAAAGTTGCTACTAGAGATAAAACCGCTTGATAAGATGCGCATGCTCCAAAAATGAAGGTATATGTGACATAAATGTTCCATATGCGGAGAAGAAAGAAGAAAGGAAAATCAGAGGATTTCGGATTTGAAATGAAAATTGGGTAGGAAACCTACGAGTGATATATATTCCCTTTTCGCAAAGACAAGTTTGAACTGAAGTTTTTTCCTAACGTTTTAAAATTTGGAGCATGATCTCAAGTGGAATTAAGAATTGACAACCTTATATACTGGCATATTTTAAAAGAGTAAGCTGATGTCTAGGACTGGGAACATTTTAAGTCGCAGGTAAGCGTGACGGCTGTGGTGATTAATATTTTAAGTAATAATCGCGAAAAGTGAACATTCTCTGTACCTCTCTTCCCAAAAAATAAATCAGTGGTTGATTAGTGTTTTTACTCTACAGTAACAGACTCTATTACTCTATTTACTCTACAGACACAGAAACATTCTGAGAGTAAAAATGTGCAACAACACCATTACATTATTTCACAGTTAAAGTTGAAGAAAATGGGTTTTAGGAAACGAGATGGCAGAACAGTGTTGCTTAGCTGTCTATAACCACTGAACTTTTGGACATTCCTAAATATGGGAAATGAACAATAAATAAATATTACGGTAGAGTGTTTGGAATGGCAGTTTTCATCATCCTTTATTCTTGTTTATAAGTTTTGCACTTTTCATCCCTTTTTGTTTATGCTGGTCTCTTTTGAAAGTAGCGTGAGATATTGAGCTAGACGGGCGCTATCCCTGGGGCAGTGACTACGTCACAGTTTACGAGAACCCCACGCAGTGTTGCCAACACCTTAAAGTAGCTCGGTTCTAAACAATAGAAGCTATCTTCTTTGTGACACCACGGACTCTCCGCTGGCTACGCGTTCGCGTTGGCTCTAATTACTTCTTTTATTATACAAACGTACCCAGTTTTTTAATTATCTCGTATTTCAGGACTTTGTCCTAGCGTCTCCCGTGCTGCATATAATTTGCAGTGGGAGAAGGATAGCAAAGAGCAATATAACTAATTAGCGCAAACACGTAAACCAGAAACCAGTACTAATCTTAGATGTCACGAGAGAATATCTCCGGCGAAAGACTTGGTTTAGTTACTTGCACAATGTCAAAACATCTGTGATATACAGGGAGTTCTCTGCCAAACATTGAATCATAAAATATGTAAGTATATGATAGAGAGTTGAACTATAAGTTCTGTGATCTAAATGGCTACAGTGAGATTTTCCAATTGAGAGAGCAATTATTCGAGCTCGGCAAGTATATATGGGTGTACCATTACATTTGGGGAACTTATTGAACTAACATATTTTTTGTACTATGTAACTAATATTCCATACTTACCGTTATTGTTGCTATGCATTGTAATTGATACTCCCGCACTAGCGTGGTATTTTCGCATAGCAACACATGTAAGTGATGCACGTTTGCTGAAATGTGAAGCAATGTCTAACTTCGAAAGGATATGTAAACTATATATTGGCATTAAAAGAGAAACCGTCCTTTTGAACAAAATCTATAAAAGAAAATATATAAAATGAAAACTAATTCGATATATAGCGCTTGGATTAAATCTTAAAAGATGGCATTCGGAAACAAATGACGGTAAGCATTCGAGAAATTAATTCAAGTTCTGCTAGAACTCAGAAAGAAGACGGAGAAAAGGAGTGAAAAAAATATCTTTAACCTTAATTTTGGAACAAATTAGGATGTAGTTAAGTTTTGGAGCTTGCACAACGGTTGCTATGGAGATTCGCGTGATAGCGTGTTAATCTGGAATTGGTCCTGCAGAATTGTATAGGGCTGAAGTGACTGGTATCGATCGAGTGTAGTTTTAGGTAGCATTCTCTCCCTTGGTCCTAGCAGGAGGGGAACAGCACTTGGGGTGAAATAAAAAATTATGTGTATGTGCATGTCGAATATAGATGGGGGTCAGATACCGCTCGCTCCATGCGTGAGGAGGGAATGAGACCCTTGTTACACGTTGCGGGGATCTGGTAGTGTCTGCAGTGCGACGTGAGATTCAGGCATTCGGTCGATGAAACACCTAAGATGAGAACCTCGGAACTCTACTGAAAAGGGAGTCTATGCAAATAACATTATGTAATAATCATCACTGCTGCTACACACGCTATCAATATACCAAACTATAAGTCTTATATAAGCTATAAGGCCTACAGATCTTAATTTTTAGACGTCTTAAATGGATCGTTTTACTAGACAACTGAAAATAACAGAGCATATGCAATAATATCGTGACAAATGTTTTATAAATAACGCCCGCATTGAGGAAGTTATAAATCCACAAAGGAGTCATATTAAAGATATAGATTGCTTAAACATGAAGTATTGCATATTACATTGTTCTAGCTTGTAAATACTCTTAACATTTTAAACTTGCTTATTCGTGTTTAAAATGTATCTTTTTCTTTAGATGTATTGGTAAGTAGGCTTTCTTTTTATGGTAATCTGAAAAATAGAATTGTTATCGTTTTCGTTTAATCTAATGCTGGAATTAATTGTTAGATAACACCGATTCCGTTATTCAGCATATCGTATTAATTTGAACCTTATTTTCCACTCATAGCGGAAGTTAGATTGCCGGCTGTCCGTCCATAACTTTCATAATTTTTACTTTTATTAATGTATTATATTTTATTTATGTTAAATGTTCACTCATGAAACATTTGAAATACCTTATTGAGCTCACCTATTAATCCGGATAAACCTGAGACCATAGTTCCTAACATTTAGCGAAACTGATTTTTCAGTGCTTAATTGCAGACATTTGTGATTCTAATCGTGTCTTTCCGGAAATCAGAGAGGGCTCTTCGCATTTTGAATTCAGAAATCATTTTTTCAAAGTGTCTTTTTACAGATAAACGTTTATGCAAACCTTGGTATTAGTTCTTGTGCAAAGTGCTGCAAAGAAGGCAATTGTGCCCTGCAAGGAATAGCAAAAATGGTTAACTTCTTTTCGGAGTTGGTTGCTCTGTATATCACATTAAAATCTGAGAAATTAATTTTTGTGAATAAGCTAATCTCATTGCAGGCGCACTTTTTCTTATTTATATTTTTTTAAATTTATAGGCGAGCCAAAAGGAAGCAACTGTGGGGTCGGCCTCAGCCCTTGAAAAACATTGCTCCACATAATAAAATATTGAACCTTTTCATTTCTATACGCAAATAATTTACTTAAATATGTTATTTCTGTATTACAACTTCTGCACACCCTTCTTTCAAACTTACTTGCAATGAAATTTATATTCTTTCTTTGAATAGCAAATTTCTTTCTTAAATTTAAACGTGCAAACAGCATTCTGATTTGAGAAAAGTTATTACGTTCTTTGTCACATACATAGTAGGTGGAGAAGGCATTGACTGTGATTTTTAATCAAAACTGTTGAGCCGTTTTTTGAGAAAATGTAAATTAAGGGAACATCTTCCATTTAAAGAGTAGTCTGGTGTGGGGGACTGTCTGCAACATGTATCAATGGAAGATAATACTGAACTCAAATACTAAGTTTTATGTTTAACCAAGTTCACGTTTTTTAATTATGCTTAAAAGACGCAAACACGTACTCGAGCAGGAGCCTTTTTCTCAAAATGTTGGGGCTCAGGCCTCCTCAAAATACCTGTTTTCTGTAAAATCCTGACCTCAAAGTGTTGGGGAAATGCGGTATCTTTACTACTTTCTCTAGAGAAATAAAACTATTTTTAGGAGAAATAAACCGTTAAATTGTTAAATAAAAGTATATTTATTTAACTAAGGAGGACAAACCAAATTCCAGATCTTGAACGATACGAAAATATAACAATTTCCAGTGTCTAAAATCATATATTTTTGAAGTTTGTATACATGTAGAAATGTTGCTTCGTATTTCTGTAGTACCCTCAGGTACTTTCGTAGTTCGAAGGAAAAGGAAATGTTTCCTTTAGGAACATCTTCCAGCATCCCATGTGTGTGTGCGGCTGTTTGTCCCAGTTAGGGAGGTTTTGTCCCCGCGAGAACCAATAACGACAGAGAACCTGTGCGCATTGCGGATCTCCGTTCTCAAAGTTTCTCTCCACGGAAATCCAATGAGAAATAATGTTACTGGACTTTACCAATGACATTTTAAAAAAACAATACCTTATCTTGAAGAAAACGCGGGGAGCATAGAAACAGCAACGAATTACCTCCCAATTGTAACGTTGACATGCAGTTTCGGGAATATGCAGTTATTAGCCCAGAAAGGAACTCTTAGTACACGCAAATCAAGGCTTAATGATGTGATTCTGTGGAATTCGCAGAGCATACTAATAACTTCATAGATCAAGTAATGTCACAATTGATAAACTTATTACTTTATACACGGCTTACTTTAAAATGTAGGAAAATATTGCATTCCGCCCAAAAATTCGTTATCACAAGCCCTGCCCCCAACTAAGCTTGGTATTTAATTTCAGCGTCTTCCAAGGATGCGACACGAGCTGTTCAAGAAAATACTTCTATTCCATACTACTATTTTGAGAGCTTCTTGAAAATGTTTCGGTTTCTATATATTTTCATTAAATTGGCATGTATTCAAATATTTTCATGACAAATAGTAAGTAAATACTGAATTTCATGGAAATAGCCTCATTCTGAATGAGGTTTGTTAAATTTCTATTCCGTAAAAGACACAAACTTTCATTATACATCAGTAAACTGTAATTTCGCACACTATTTATTTTGTGAAGTTAACCATTTTTTAAAAATATGCCTTAATGTTGGGTGAATTGAAATACCATTTTTTTTTTCCAATACGAACTTGGTACTTGTGTTTGAATATAATTTCAAGGCAATCGCGCCCACCTCGGTAGCAAGAGGTCCCGAGTTCGTATTTCGGTCAGGGGGAGATTATGGATAAGGTTTTTCCGGGGTTTTCCCTTATCCTGAAAGACAAATGTCGGATAACTCTAAGCTCTATGGACCTTGCGCTAATTAGAGCGTAATTTCATCCACATTCATCGTCCCATATGACAACCTGGAGGACGTAAATTTAAAGAAAGCAATCGCATTCCAGGCAGCTCTTATGAGGTGGACTGTCATTTAGATACAAGGGAATAAGCAATAAGGCAGTAATAGGAAATAGATTAGCATAAAATAGAACAATAAGTTTTTGTAAGAATAAGTAGTTAGTATCTACTAGAGTAGAGAAGAGTCAGGTGGGTGCAACACATCAGATGTTTACACGTGGTGGGTGTAAATGGTATCGCATTCCATGCAAAACTTCGATACCGACATTTCATTGGAAATAAACGTTTTGAGCTCTCCTGAATCTAAAGGGGGGGGGGGGGGAACTATAGGAAAAGTGTGCGTGCGCGTGCATGTGTACTTGCGTGCGCGCGCGCGTAAGGATACTAAGATTTTCAAATACATTGCCCCACCCCAAATACATTATCCTTTACATAGAACATATTTTTTCGAAAAAAATTGTTAGGTCACTATCAAACGAAAGCGTACGTTTAAGATATTTTCACGAGTTCATGACAAATGAAATGTGTAATAAAATTTTTTTGGTATGTCCTCAGGAGTCCTCTTCATTGTGAATGACTTTGCACAAGCGCTAAACCGTAAGAGATGCATACAAAAATGTAAAGCATTTGTTTTTTAATCCTGAATTAATCATTTCTAATATATTCTTCGTTATTTGTATGAATTTTCCAATTGTTCTTGCACATGCGTTTGGACTAGGCTGGAAAGGCAGTAAGTAGTAAACCACGACCTTCGTCTTTCTATGCCATTGCTCTAACAAACTAAGCTACCATGAGTACCATGAATGAAGTTCAGAACTCATGGTTTACCGAAGAAAATTCAAGCCAATTTGGGAAATGAACACCGTGTCGACATGTAGCTTGGTTAACTGTACGGAAAGATCCGCGGTTCATATCTTGGCTATAGCGTTATTTCAGTCTGATTCTACCATTTCAATGAATAAAGAGCCCATTTTCCCGAGGTTTTCACTAAGTTTGAATGCTACATTCCTTTAAATTTTGACGTAGAAAGGAAAAGTTTAAATCCATGACAGCTCTATCTCTTTGGTAAAGGAGAAAGAAAGGAGAGTGGATGTAAACAGTAATACGAAGTAAAGAGAAGCAAGAGGAGTTAGAAACGGAAGAAGTTTTAATTAAAAGTCTTACAATTAGGAAGTTGGTGGTTTTTTGTTCGGATTGCGAGTGGCAGTTGTGACGTGTTTCAATGAGTTTTTAAAACAAAAGGTGTACGACCACTAATTATTGAGGGTACAAAGTTCACTGACACACTCGCGTGTCTGTGCGCTACCCTAGTGTTGCTGTATGTACAAGAATAAACCGTATCTGCAGAGCCGTAATTGATTTATTCGCTGTCCTGTAAGAGGGTCGCAGATGGCAGATGTACCGACCTTAATTTACATACGGCGCGCAACACTGGTGATTGAAAATAGCTGCAACTTTGGTCATCTCGCCTTTTCGCACATTTCCTTGGAATTCTTCCTCTAGGTCCTGCAGCGATTTTTGTTAACGTATTTCCTATAAATTTCATTATCACTCCCTGGAGTCTGCTTGTTTCTCTTTCTATTTCTCCTTTGTTTTTGCTTTCCTTTTTTACTTTTACTTTTCTGTGTTGTAATACACCATTCTTTCATATATTCATTCTATCTTTTTTCAAATATCTTAGACGTTATTTCCATCTTTTCGTCCAACTATATTTGCATTTCTTCTTGGGTTTAAAATAATCAAAGCCCTTCCATCCCTTCCTCTTTATTTTATCTCACTATTTTATTTTTAGCCAGTTATTTTCTTCTTGTACTCTTTGGATCGCTTTCCACTTTAATCAATTTATGTTCAATTTAACTTTTAAAATACTGCATGACAAATAACATTTAAATAATTGAAAACATGAGGTCATTTCGCAATTAAATATTAACACGGAATGGATGGATATTCGGTATTATGCATACACTTTAGTTAATTGAAAATTTGTGTCGCATCTCATGACTTTCATAATCTCTGCTTAGTTATTCATAGAAAAATTAATTTTATACTCATTCGTTGATTAAAATTTGGACTAGAAGTAATCTTTGGAGCTAGTTAAAAGCCAAAAAGAAAACATGAATAGATGCTGTAGTCAATTTTTTTTATACAAAAGACACTCTTGCTAGGAAAAGCTGAAGAATCACGCAGGATTTTTATAAATGCTAACCACAGTTCAACAAAAGCCTACATTTTAACAATCAGTATTTCAAAAACATCGAATGCTTCAGTTATTTGATAAAAATTTTATATTTGGATGAGTAGATTATTTTTATAGATTTCCATATTTTGTGTTATAAGATTTGCTGTAATTTATAGTTTACCAAGTCAACAAAATTATAGAAAATAGGCATTTCCATGTAAACCATCGTGTCGAAAGCTTGGAAGATAGTGAACATAAATACCAGTTTGGGTTTATCCGAATTTCGTTTTTGAATCATGTTGATTACAGACATGTCAACGTGCTTTTTGGATGTAGTTTTGAATGGAGTTCAATACTTCCAATATTCCGAAAGAAAGTAGATCGGATTAAATTTAGTTTCATGCTATTATTTTAGATGCTTCCACATCGCCGTTTAAAAATGTTTCAAAATTGGACCTATGATTAGGCGAATTCGTCTTATATTAATCTTCGTTGTTCGTTTGCTGCGGGATGTCCCTTGAAGAGAATTATTTACTTCTGGAACGATTCTAACGAATGCAATAGTTGCTTAGTTTTGAAGTTATATGCTAAATATTCGCAACATTTTAAAGATTCTTTATAAATGCTCATGTAACTAATCATAATGCACAAAATTGACCAGTTTGTTAGTTTAACGAAATAGAACAAAATTAAATGTAGCATTGTATATTTTGGTCTTTTAAAGCTCGTTTCTTATTATTTTGGAAACCGTCTCAAAATGCAGTACGGAACTGGAATTTTAGCTATTGTGACTTCGAAAATTTGCAAGAGTTTCAAGGTTCTGAAATGAAATTTGTATGCTGTTGATCACCTTGGGCGGAAGTAATGAGGAAAAAAGAACTGTCATTAAAACTAATGTTTTGCTCAGCCATATAACATTCGCAGCACCTATCTTACACCTGTATATGAATTGTGGAAATAACATATAGTGTTGAGTCGTATTGGCATTGTGTTTGAGTATTGGTATTGGAGGCCCATCACACAATCTTGCAGCTCGGCAGGGCAGCAGAAGTTATTCCTGTACCATGCAGTCGCCAAGGCAACTATAATTAGTCTTCGTGGACCGGGTTCTGCCTTCTCTTCTGCACAAGCACTCGATAATCAAAAACAACTGCTTCACCAATGCATGCTTTCATCGGAGAAACTGCCGTAATTAGTTGTGCAATTCCACTTTTTACATTCTGTGATCATCACGGTTGCCAGTATGTCATATCTTTTAATTGCATAACTCAGAGCACTATTTTCCTGAGATTTAAAAAATGCACCACTCGAATTCGACGAAAATCGCGGGAAGATGCATTTCAGACATTTGTCTCCCCAAAAATTCTGATCTAAAATGTTAAAATTCTCGTTGAATTATTCACAAGGACAGTACATTTATATGCTATTATTTATAGCGAATGTCTGGAGGTGGGGTTAATTTTGTTTCTGTAAAAGTGGACTACAGAAAGCTTATGAAATGTAAATAGGTACAGTTCGTTTTATAATTAGACTGACTTGTAACACATGTGTTCACAGCAGTAAAGCGGAATCAGCTCCTTATGACGTGATTTACTCCACGTTGTGAATGCCGAATTGCGATGTCAGTCTAATTATAAAATGGACTATAGAGTGTGGTGATACACTGTGTAACGCATTATGAAATATCTTGCAATTTAGAACAATTGTATGCATTTGCACTGCATTTTGTGAGAAATACATCCGTTTGGAGAGGAATCCGATATAAATGTATTTGAAGGGTTTCTGAAGATGTTGCGCGGTGAACCACAACTAATATCCCCGGAATACAAATTGCAATTACATTTAGTATGGATTTAGCGACCAGGTAACTGCTTAATAAACATGACTGTACCGCAGTGCCTTCCATGGAAATGCTCAACAGCTCCATCCACAGAGGGATTCAACCGCAACTCGCTATTTACGGACGACCTAGCCTATTTTTCACAGAAGCTATGCAAGCGTTGCAGAGGGAATGTAACAGAGTAATTGCTTAGCAAGTGCGCTAAGCCCTCAACAGCAAATATTTATTACGGGTATGCATAGCAAACAGTTAATGTTGCATGATCGAGTGTTTTCTGCATCTTCCCGATGAGATTTGCAGAGAACGAAACCTAGAATTCCAACATCAGGCATAAATGAGCTAGCCCTCGAAGGGCCCTTCGCATTACAATTCCTACACACGAATTTGCTTCCAGGGAGATCCATATACTAATATGAATTCGGTGGCAGTTATAACGTACAAGGCGGAAAGTAAAATACCTTGAAAGCTTTGTTTACTTTCTCTATCACATACATAGCAGGCAGAGAAGGTATTGTATTCCAAACAAAATGCACGTTTTGAGGATCCCTAGATTTGAAAAAAAAAACATTTACTATAGAAAACTCTTGTTTTTTTTATTAAAAACTACTTATACCCCAAAATACACACGCAATATTTTTCAAAATGTTTAATTTTCAGAAATGGCTTTTAAAGTCTTTGAAAATACCATACGTTGATATATTTTCAATACAAATCAAATGGTATCTAGAATTTTCTGGCAATATGTCCCAGTGTCCTCTAAGCTCTGATTGATTTTTGCATAACTGATAAACCGTAAGAGATGAACAAAATCTTACTCTACAAAAAATGTAGAGTGAGTGAGTGAGTGTGTGGTGTTTTAGGGCCCGTCGACATCAAGGTCATTTGGGCCCGAACAAAAAATGTAGATCAGGTTTTGTAGATCAGGTTTAATCAAACCATCTGTCAAAATTATAGTATTTCTATTTGTTTCTTGTTATTGACCTGAATTTTGAAATAGCTTTACTTTTCTCAACTAGGCATAGGCATGTAAAGAAAACGACATTTCAAATCTACCATATAGCGGCCAGCTCTTAAAAGATTCGATTATCGTTTAGGACTACTCTATCATCTGTTCACTTGAACAATTTGTTCAAGAATAGAGAAAGTCGTGTATATAACACATTGGGTATTTAATATTCAGTATAATAATTTCCGCGCAAAGGAAAATGCCAAAGAGGAAGACCAAGGCAGAGATGGGCGGACTTTTTCACAGCACAAGTGGGACAGCAATGGTCTACGACACCTCGAGCCAGAAGAAAGTGGAGATCCATAGGCGACAAATACAAGCGTAGGAGTAGGCGAGTGCGATTGCCAGTGCAAGTAAATAAGTGATAGGAACAAGAGAAAATGACAAAAACCGACACAAATGGAATGGGTCACCGTGTTGGAGTCAACATAGCTACCCTAATTATAGGAGGCCTTTGCCCTTCGTGGGACATAACAGACTATTTCTAATCTAATCATATATAGCATAATTATAAGCTTACTGTCTATATTACTTCAAAATGTGTTTATAATTAATTTGCTTTTAAATGTAATCTAATTATTAATTTGATTTAAATTTAATTTCCTGGAACAAGTATTAAAAGTTGGCCAAAGCTGCCTAATTTATAGTGTCTTAGTGAAACATCACATTATTTATGCATAATTGGTAACATTGTGTGTCGAAAATCCCAGTTGACGGTTTTTAAGTTTATTAGAAATAATGTATTAATTGTGATCCAAAATAATAAAATACTTTTGACAAATAGTATGTAATACATTAGTGGATTTTCAGTGCGTATGGGAAATAGCAACACCGAAGGAGATCAAATAAAACAAAGCAGTTGAATACATACAATATTGCATTTGTTTAATTTTTTTCAATTTTAAATAAAAAATGCGCGAAAATGTGATGTTTGCCAAAACAAAGTCCCGACCAACACGGATGTTTGTACCGATGCATTTATGTGCCTGATTTCGAAGCATATTGTGTTATTTGGTCTCACATGACCAAATGAGAGGTTCAAAGGTTAAATGCTCTCGTTGCGTGTTCCATTCAGTGAGCCCTGAAGATTTTCCCAATTCGCAGTTTCGAGGCCAGCAAGCGATGCTACCGACCCAAAATGAAAAGCATTGTAAAAGACTGGCTGAAACATGGTCATACCGCAGTCTAATTGAATCAAAAACTGATAATGGAGTTAAACCACGTTCTGAAACGAGCTTTTTCCTTAGCAACCTTTGACCTTCTGTACGAGAGTGCTCCTGCCTGCCACTCAGGGTGGACATGAAGACAGGTGCTGGTTAATGGACCCTCTTGTAAGGGGAGGGCGGGGCCGACTGACCTTTCTAGATCGTTACTGGACTCGAGAAGGAAGGGATAAGCAACAGCCCTAGCAACCGGAAATGACCCTAACTTTTCCTCCGTTTAATTTTATAAAGGGAACATGAAATTGCTTTTCTTTTACTTAATGTTAGAAAATTCTCCTGATTCCAATATACGACAGAGCGTGTACTTTTTTAAAGAGGAAGCTGGAAAAACATTTTTAAGAATTCTGTGTTGAAAATTGTTTTAGCACCTTTAATCTTTAAGTGTTTTATTTTGTGCTCTCGCTTTTAGCATTTCCGAATCTTGTGAAAAGTCAGAAAAATATTTACATAAGTACCTTATTTTATGTTAGAAGCTTTGTACTTTATATTACTTCACTCATGCGTGTGTAGACTCTTTCCTAAGCCAAGCTAATGTCAACGTAAGGAAAACGCTGTTATGCTTTAATGGGGGAAATATTTATATTACCACGTGCCTCGTAATTCAGTTTACAAAGAGTTACCTTAGAAGTGCTCCATTCAATGGAAGAAAGTGTGTTGTACAGTTAGTTGCAAGAAATGTGTGGCAGTCTGTTAAATATCGAAATATCAAATTGCCCCACCCTCTCCATGTTGCTTTGCAAGCTACACATAAGCTCTACACTTATTTAAGATTCCTCTACCTTGGTTACTTTCAGTCAAAGTAAGTTTGTTATGTTTTTTATTCTCGTATTCGTTCATTGGTATCTTTTACTTCCAAGATTTACACGGACGAAGAAAGGGCAAGAAAGAAAAAAAAATCTTTGTTGCGATACATTTGTTGTATGTATATAAGGGCAAGTACTAACTTCTAAGCTTACTATCCAAAATATTTAAACGTTTCGATGCATTGCTTTGTAGGGTGTAAACTTACTGTTATGTTTCGGTCTGTTCATGTTGCGAGATCAATATTATTTTCGTATTCATATTTCATATTATTCTATTCGGTAAATATTTTTTGGATGTTTTGTGAAATAAAAAATAATAGTCAAAATAAAATGCTTGAACTTCGGCTGGCCTCCACTTAAACTACAGCAATTGCACCAATTTAAACCAAATTTTGCATGTGTATAGGTGTTTTAAACTCGTGCAAGTACATAAACCGCTCAGGATTAATTTCATGAGTACAGATGGATAAACTGAACGCTATTAGCTGCTTTACAGTAGTAAACGACTTAAAGATCTTGGAAAGGATGAAATTAAATGAGTGGTGTTATTTGGGAAGTTTCATACGAGGGTCGTTTGATAAGTCTGGTAAATTTCCATGAAGGG
Source organism: Mantis religiosa (assembly GCA_030765055.1). Taxonomy (NCBI): domain Eukaryota; kingdom Metazoa; phylum Arthropoda; class Insecta; order Mantodea; family Mantidae; genus Mantis; species Mantis religiosa. Next base: position 113,026,684 of record CM060951.1, on the reverse strand, counting down.
ATATAAATTTTTTGTTGCAACTTTGTGGGTGGTAAGTTTGATTATTCAAAAGATTGTACAGAATATTTGAATGTGCTACAATATGCAGTTCATTGTTGGCAGCCATCTAAACTGGTCAGTGTGATAGCTGCGATTGAAAATGTGGAGGGGGGGACACAGTTTCGTGCTTTTATTAAACATTTCCATTTGAAGGGCTTGTCTGCCGCAAAGTCAAAACTGAATCGGATGAAATTCACGTGGAGTCTACACCAACATTGAAGATCATTTACTTGTGGAGCGATGAATTTAAACGTTGTTGTAGAAGCACCGAAGATGAATCGCGCTCTGGTCGCCCAGTTGAGCTCACCACACAGGACACCATTGAAAAAATCCACAATCTGGTTATATAAGACCGCCGAATCAAAATTCGTATGATTGCTTAGACTGGAGGCATCTCAACTGAGCAAGTGCACAATATCCTGCATGAATCATTGACAATGATAAAGCTCTGTGCAAGACGGGTGCCGCTCACAGTCGACAAAAAGCGCATCCGGAAGAACATTTCTACCGAGTGTCTGGTGATGTTTAATGGCCATCCACAAGAGTTTTTGCTCCAATTTGTGATCGTGTATGAAACTTGGATCCATCATTACACACCTGAGTGAAAACAGTTGAGCAAAGGTTGGTGAAAGTGCACCAAAGAAGGCAAGGACCATTTTGTCAGCTGGTAAGGTGATGATCGCTATTTTTTAGGTATTCTCCAGGAATAATCGTCATAGACTACTTGGAAAAAGGCCAAACCATAACTGGAGCGTGGTTTTTCTTCATCTTTGGATCGTTTGGAACATTAGTTGACTGCAAAGAGATCGAGATTGAAAGGCAAAAGGGTGCTCTTTCACCAGGTTAATGCATCCCACACATGAGCAATTGCAATGGCGAAAGTGCATGATTGGGCTTTAAATTGGTTCCTCATTCACCTTGTTTATCAGACTTAGCCTCAAGAGACTTCTTCCTGTTCCCAAACTTGAAAATTGGACTTGGTGGTAAGGAATTTTCAAATTTATTCGCAAATGAAGTGACAGTCATCGTCAATAAATGTTTTGCAGACATTGACGGAACCTATTTTTCCGACGGTATGAAAAAAGCTGAAAAACCGCTCGGCCAAGTGTATAGCGATCAGTGGAGACTACATATGTCGAGAAATAAGGTGAGATTTTCACAGAATTTTTGTTTATATACCAGACTTATAAAACGACCAGACTTCATGCATACAATTAAATTTATATCTAGGAGTCAAATCAAAATGTTACGAATCTGATGCCTTTATGCGGTTACCCCCGATCCACTTTCAGCTTCACTAGATAAACCTGCATTAAAAATCTTATCGGCCAGTACGAACTTTGTTGTGCTTTCTTAATGAGTAGATGCATTCAGCATGAGGTGAATGAACCATGACTTCCCTTAAAACAGATTTATATTTATGTTACGTTGAAAGTGTAGATTTGCATGCAAGGCGGGGTACACCTCAAGTGCGGGTGGCCTTATAGGTATTAATGCAAGGAACCACGTATATCCTGTTTCCTTATTACCGGGCTTGATACGTGGATACCGAGGTTCAGAGGGCGTTCACCGGTGTCTGTGGTCTCTCCAAGGACAAGCGGGATGTAACCAGAAAACAGTGATCGCAGGATTTTGTTTTGCACCTAAGTAGTTGAACATACCACAGAACCGGGGAGAGCTGTTTTAAGTTTCCTGCTTATTTGTAAAGCAGGTTTATCTCTGAGTTGACAATCGGAGCTTTGTGGCTTCTTTACAAGTAGGAAACGTGTTGCGGCCACCGCTGTCTGCTGTACTATTGCTGATATCAACAAACTTTTTCCATTTGATTGATGGGTACTTTACAGCTAAAAGAAAGCTTAGCCAATAAGCAGCAGTCATCTGAATTGCATGCATAATGTAACACTGTTTTTGGACAAGGGGTATAGCTCGCGCACTCGTTCTTGAACGTTGAAACATTTAAATGAAAGCTTGGATGCGGAACTCTATCTTTATTGGGTAATTGCGATTTTTCATTGTAATGAAGTCTCCTCTCAAGTATCACTGGAATGTTTGTTTCACAGATCTCTAAATAGAAAATTCGTATTTATTACCAAATTGTTATCGAAAGGATGTTTCACTTTAGCCACTCCCTAAATAAAAAGGTATTTTTGGGAAGGGGGGAAAATATTTGTGCGCCACTTTGTCTCTGTGATCAACATAACTAAAAAGGAAAAGTTGGTTAAATACAAAGTTTGGTATTTAAGTTCGTCTTTCAAGGATTCATAAATATTTCCACCAAATAATCGCCCCTGCCAAGCTCCCTTTGTATGTACCAGTTTTTGCTCCTGGCTATATCAAAATATTTGACTTAAGACCAGCGTATTCTTATATTATTCCCATTATAATTTCAAGGAAATACAAGATAATTTAAGAAAATGGATGGGTGGAGTATTCATGTGAATGTACTGTTCGCCAACGTGAAGAAAGTCCCTGACAGGAATGTACTACCTTTACACAGTTCGACAAAGACAGTGAATGTGTGTGTTAGAGAATGCATGTTACACAAGGCGTAGAACCGGAAAAAAAACCTATTCACTCAATATACTAAAACGCAGAAGATTTATTCACAAAATAAAGGGCTTCAGAATGCTTTTGAATGGACTGTAACTGAAATGACCCAAGTGTCATAAACAACTATCACGCAGAGTATCGGAACCGTGTCTAACCCCCCTGCGTCTCATTGCCCTGGGTCTTTCTTTGCTGTGGCAAAGAAAGACCGTCGGGCCTTTCAGTCGGCGCTGCATAAAACGGCGAAATGCATTGTTCAACGGGATGAACTGTTTTAGTGGACGTTAAACGCTATCGTTTTCATTTGATTTGATATCTGCTGCAAGATCAGATGCTAAAACTCTAGTTGGAATATACAATATATGTTGTGGCATCAGAATATTTTAGGCTCCCTCAAGCGCATACTGCCCATTGATGTCGATATAACAAGTTTTTAAATGTAGATGTTTCAAATATTTCAATGTAAGTTATTTATGTACAGAATCCTTGTGGTTTCGCTAAAGGAACCGTGTTATGTTTTATTTACTCGGCTTGTTGAAGTAACTGGAAGTAAATTCAGTGGTTTCTAAGAATAGACCCATTAGTTGTCGTAATTCCGAGTAAAAATGGACACGCTTGTTTGGCTTTGCCTCCAGGCTTACTGTTATGTTCTAAAACTTACAAATTGACGTCTGACAGTTTATACATTTATATATAGCAGCTCTCCCTGCTCTTAGAAACACGTGTGAAACGACGTGTGTGGCGGGTTGTCTACCTACCACGGCGCTTCCGGAACCGTGCCATCGAACTGGACCGATACGCTGTAGTGCACTCCGACATTTTTACTCCCAACATTCTCGTACTCTGTATCAGGGGTAACCAAACCCGTATGTATCAAAACTTCAATGTACGCATACTCATGCAATGGCTGTAGTTAAATGAAGTAATAGAAGAGAGAAAGCAACAGCTGCGATATAGCATCGGATCTTTCATGTTCCAGATGTTAAAACAATAAGTGATGCATTCACACTACTTTCCTTGCCAATCACCAATGCTCCTACAACTCAAACTCAAAATCATCTTTCTTTTATTCTGTAATAAACGTGAATGTGCAATTAAATTTTTAAATGTTCAATCATACTTATGCGCGTTATCAAATAACATATTTAAATGATTTATTAACTTCATGATGTCAAGATACTTATGTCTACTACATAATCACAGGGGACCCGAGATCTGATTCCGTTTCGGACGAGTTACTTAGGTAAGGTACTTTGTGATGTTTCCGTTGTACTGAGAAGCTAATGTTAGGTGCATCAAAGCACTGAGGGGCCTGTGTGAACAATCTTTGTACGTATTCGTTCATCATCCAGCATCATTGTGTGGTTAAGGTACATTAAACTTGCTAAGGAGAGAAGAAAAGGTGTCTTACTGCTGTCGCTACACATTTTGATCCCAAAATAACCACCGCTTTGTGTGCACACGTGTGCGCGCTTCTTTCTTAGCATGGCTACAGAGCATTTCAATTCACCATGAGTCGGATTTTACCAAGTATATCTCAAAAAGCTAGATGTTTCCAATGTTTTAAAATGACATATGGGACTTTGAAACAATGCATTTAAGGAGATTTAATGCACGTAGTTTTCTGTCAATTTGTCCTCGCATGCGTGCCTTATACATTAGAGTATTCATTAAAACCCGATTTATCGGTCAGCCTAAAGTTATTGACGGTAAAATAAAAACTAGGGACCATTTGAAATTAAATAATAGTACGTCGTTGTCTGCAACACGCAGACCCAACATTAATTTTTTAAAATATATCTTAGTAAAGTAACTCTCGTGAAAGAGAAGAAAAATGAGTCAGAAACTATCAAATCCTTCCCGCAAATGACACCCTTGCATTTAAAACCTACAGTTTGAAGTATATCGGAAACGCCAAACGGCATGCAAAAAAAAAAAAAAAAAAAGTCAAATTTCAATAAGCTAGAAATAGGAAAATTCAAGCCAATAGAAACAGTATCTCTATGTTAAATGCCTACTTCCCCCACATGTTTCAACAAGTTCTGCATGTTTTGTGCTAGATGTTTTTCTATGACTTACGGTTTAGCGGTTGCATAAAATTAGTTGGATTTAAAGCTGTTTGTCATAAATTGAAGATTTAAAATTGATTGGGCAGCAGATATCTTGAACATATTGTGTTTTAATCAATGTATTGGAGCTTTTTTAATAACAAAGTGTATAATGAAACCTTTAATAACAAAGTGTATAATAAAACCATTTTCGAAAATGTTTATTTCGATTTATATGAAGCAATTAGAGGAATGAAATTTTATAAGAATAGTTTGGAACAGCGTATAGAGAAATTGATGTCAGTGTAACACAAAATTTACGTTGTTCCCATATACAAACACATAAGCCTACGAACATTTTGGTAAAGACCCTTTTTTGGATCTAGTGGACCTCAAAGCGTATATTTCTGTGAAATTGTTATAAAATTTGAATGGAAAAACTTCCTACCATAGGTGGTAGATAAAGTGAAAGTTAATGTATTTATTTTTATATATGTTTTCTGTATACAGTAAATGGAGAACTTAAAGGAATATTATTGTAGAAACGCCTATTTCAGTGATGGAAAACTAAGCTGACTTGTTATATCATCCGCGAAGACAGCTGTGTACAAAATGAATACGATGTGTACGGAACGGAAAAGTGAAACTTACCGAGTCTCCCAGTAAGCGCCCTGCAAATTCGGAACAGATTTTTGCCTCTCCCGTTCCCAGCTATTTTCAACCACTTAGGGATTTAGTCACGTCATTTCGGGGAATTACACCTAAAAGTGACGCAAGCAGTATAACCTTGTTTTGCCCACCCCTCATAAAATCCAGCAAAGAATCCAGTCACGGGGTTACTGCTCTTTATATTACGGGCTAAATGTGAGCTCATACGTACCTAACCCTTCCGATTGAGTTAGATGGACCATTACTCAACTGCCGTAAAAATTGTAGAGGGAATTTGGGTTAAGCCAATAACAGTTCGCTTAGGTGTGGTGGCTTAAAAACAATGAAGGCCTGTTACAGGGATTATAAAAGTCGTTGCAGGTTGGGTTTTTGAGGGGATTTGTACGCATTTAACCCAGGGAAATTTAACAACACACGTGTATAGCAGATCATACAAATGCCTTTTAAGCACTGTTAACTTAACCTGAATAAAAGTGAATTAGAATGCCATATCGGAGCTAAAACCAATACTTTAAATAAGGTATAGCATAAATCTGGCATGTCATACCCGCACATGCTGGTTTTAACATACAAATTACCCTATCTGGTTGATAGCATATTTCTACAGATTAGTGCTAAGAGAAAAGAGCTCAGCGTTTTTTTTTCTGTCAGTGTTTTAATTGTGATTTCGAATTAAATATAATTTAATGAGAGTGAAGAATACATAACAGGCTTTTCACTAACATTTGAAGAGATACGTTATATTCCAAATTTTAAGAAAAACGACATTTTGTTCACTTGTGGGGTTTTCCGAAGTACGGGTTGTTTGTGGAAAACCTTCCTTATTCCTAAATTAGGCACGCATGCGCGCGCGCGCGCGCACACACACACACACACACACGCACGCACTCAAGATACATGCAAGTCAGTAAATTATAATTCTTTGAGAACGTAAGCTCCATTTATGAGACATGCCCCTCTGACGTCTAAAATCATGTCAGCATCATTGCCTTTGTAACAATGTAACTGGTGAACTATTCTTTTAATCTTGTGCTTCTTTAGGTTAGAGTTTCTTTAGGAACGTTACATACACACATATTTACAAACTCGAGAAAAAGATCTTCCAGCCGGAACTCAAACCCGGACCAGATTTAGAGGCTATACTGTTAACAAAAGCAGTCTTGAGGGTTCTGTTTTAAACTAAAAAGAAGTTACTGCAGAACATTACTGAATGGAGACTTGCGGAGTGTCAAAATTTACATTGTAAGATTTTATTTCGTACTTGATAGGAACGTAACGGACAAAGGTAATTTTTGACGTGGCGTATGACGTAATGTTGTGCAGTAGTTTATGGTCGAGTTCATTTGTAAGAAAAAGGGGTGTCAGGTTAGTCATCTGTCATCTAACCCACTAGCTGTATCAGCAATCTGCTGGTGAAAGCAGAGATCTTAACCCCATCGTTGATTAGCAGGACGTCACTCGAGCACCTACGGGCAAGGTCACGCGCCATCTCGAAAAAATACATCTGTAGGATTGAGCCTTCTTATGAAACGCAATATTAATTACGTTTAATAGTAATTTGGTGTTCACTGCCCAGGGGTATAAAGCATTGATTTGCTTTAAAAGATTGAGGATTGATACCATGATATAACTATACCGAGTGTACCTCAAGTAGAGTAATCAAAAACAAAAATAAATTAAAAGAGAGGCACTTTCACAAAGGCTGCTTGTAAATCGTGTAACTTAAAAACGAAAATTATTCAAAAATCAAACTCGTTATTTAAGTTACGCATGTTCCAAGAGTGCTACACGACGGTCTCTCTCACCCCATAAAGGGCCCCGCCGTGGCTGAGTGGACAGCTCGGCTCTCACCAAGGCGGTTTCGGTTCGATCCTAGCGACCGCAAAGTGAGATTTGTGATGGACAATACGGAGCTGGGGCTGGTTTTCTCCGGATTCTCCGGTTTCCTCCGCCATCATTCACCGGTGCTGCATCTTCATCTCATGTATCATCAGTGTCACCGCCTACAGTGCCGCTTGTAGTGAAAGCTGGCGTTAAGCAGTATACATTTCATCCCCTCCCCCACAAAATGCTTCGTTCTTATTTCTGACGTTTTATATTTTCTCAAAATTGATCTGATGATTTTGATTAAATTTACGTATATTTTAAATAACTTCTTGAAAACGAAATGTGTATCTGGAATTTTTTTGGGAATGGTCTCTGAAGTCTTCAATCTGATTGGCTTCAGCATTAGTTGGCAAACCGTGTTAGACGAAGTGTAATGTTTAAAATATATACTAATTTATTTTTAAAATGTTGTGCATTTAGTAATTTTGCATATGTTTCCTCTTATTTACTTTTAAAAGATTTATGCTATTTCCAAACGGAAAGTTTTCTTTCTTTATATTTTTCTCTCTTTCTTCCTGTCCACATAAACAGAATGGAATTTCAATAACGAACGGCACTTAGCGATTTGACTATTGCTTGAGCCTGTTGTATTCGCATTCCTAAAACAAAATGTGTTTAAATCCGTTAACCTGAAATAAACAAAAATAAGGAATTGCACGGGTATTTTGTGCATGAGTGAGTAAAGAAAGTTACGTGAGCGGACTCGTACTTCTGGTATTTCTCGCAAATATTCGTAAATGCTTTCAGAAAGCTAATACCAACGTCTTTTCACTAAGACTTAAAAAAGCAGCGTTCTTAAAAAAGTTCTGCACTATAAGCAGCTACAACTGATCTTTACGTAATTTTCAGCTTGCTGAAATATGATCAAATCCACAAGGTCAGTAGGCCTGACCGCTCCCGTAGTATTGGGTAATTTTTGGAGAAAAGGACTTTTGAACTTAAAATACAATGAAAATTAATTGTTCTTCCACACTAACCGCGTGCAGGATAAGATTTCGGAAGGTAGCTGGTTAAGAGAACCGGACGGAGACCGGGAGATCCATGTTTCGTTTCAAATCCCTGTTATGGTATTGAATCTATGAACTCTGGCTCTACCTTTCGGTAAGGTGCAGTGTACTGATTGTCCAGGACAAGAAGGCAAGCTAGAGGAATGTGTAACGTTAATCACTTTTGGTGTCATCGGGATGTATATGCTCCCCTTCCGAGTATGACAAGGATGGAAGGTTGGTTTAAAATACACATGTGTTGTCACATAACTCACCCATCGCTGCATTTACAGCAACAAAGCTTAGATCTGGCAGCATGGGTGACTCATATGCACTGTCATACACCCATTTCCTATACAGATCCGCTACCGGAGCAGATAAACAGTTCAAGCTCCTCTGCCCTTCATTCCCCTCTAGCCTTTTTGTCGTGGGCATACAGTGCAGGGTTACAACAAATCAATCATTCCTTTTCAATCAGCTCTATTTTCCAAAATATTGCACTTACAACAATGGTTTATACATCACAATAACTGGAATTCGCCACGTTTACTCCCACAATCTACAAATGGTCTATATGTGCCCCCTGGGTGACAGGACATACGTCCAGGCGGTAATCCATCCGTTCAAAACATTCTGGAGCATCGTCTCTTCAATGGTCGCACTTGTGATACGTTCCTTCAATTGTATCAGTGTTCTTGATAATGGAGGTACGTAGACACGGCCCTTAAGGTAGCATCGGAGGTAGAAGTCACACGATGATAGGTCAGGCACCTCGGGGGCCAAGGAAAGAGCCTAGTTATCTGCATCAACACGCCCAATCCAACGATGCGGAAGTTCGTGGTTGAGGTACTCGCGAACATCACGCTTCCAATGAGGAGGTGCCCCGTATTGTTGGAATACAAAGTTGTCAGAATCATTATTCAGTTGTGGAAACAACCACAACTGCAACATCCAGGTAAGATGTACGTAAGTTGTTTTTTTCACAAAAGAAAAATAGTCCATCGACTTTCTTTCCGCTGTCGTGCTGCCATCTGGCGTAACGTACACAAACTTGGTGAATTTCCGGTTGTTTTGATGCAATAAACGAACGCTGTAACTGTAGTAATTAGGAAAATATCGCAGTTTGTAAACGAATGAATCAATTGTAGTAACCCTGTAGTTTATTTTAACTTATATTAACTGTACAAAATGTTGTGTCATGCTGCTCAAGCGCTTTTGTGAATGAAAGGGTTGATAACACGAGTTGAAGTCCGAGACTTCAGCAGTGTATTTCTTCGCTGCTACATTGTACATACGTATATGAAGCATGAAATAATTAGCTGGTATTGCCTTATGGGTCTGGCACTGAATGAGAAACAAATATGTATTTCAATGGCATCGCTATCCTTGCCTAGGGGAAGCCAGTATGTCAACTAAACGGAGCGAGGACAGCCATACGGCTCAGTCACGCGAAATGACCGCTCTGTTTCGAAACTCGCTGCACAAGATATATACACGAGTAACCTTGGTAAAGCCCCGCCTTCATACGCATTTATGTGAGCTCGTCGGTGCATACAATTCCAATCGTGCTAAATACTAAAGATCGTTACTCTCATCTTCCTATCCTTTTCTGTCAATAGAACGCCATTGTCAGTGCGAAGGGCATCAGATGGCCATCGTCTATTCGTTCATTATTTGGTTCGATGAAACCGATGAACCAGGAAACTTGAATCTTTAAACTGCCTGCGCGGTTTATTTGTTTGAAAGAGAAACGTTGAAAGTGTTGAGCTTCTTTCTTTCTTTCTGTAATCGCTTAGCTGGAGTAGGTATTCTATGGTATTCTATTAATTAGGATGACAGGCAGCATTGGCTTTGCGTCCATGATATTCCATAAAGGTCAGATAGCCGTGATCGTTTTTCTTTTAATGAAATTCCTTCATTAGCCAACTGTAAGTTTCTTTTATCAATTTCAAGTGTGGTTGGAGTTCAAAGCTGCAACCTTTTTGTTTGTACTATTCTACGTCCTCATTTCGTAGGATAAGCTTGCGCATGAATGAACCTGTGTGCTAGGTGTAGGTAAAGTTTCAATGTATCTATCAAGCTTGTTTAAGATTTAACAATTAATGGCTTGGTCACAAGGGAGACCTTAAACACTCAATGCTACATATAAACCTTCACTCTTATACATTTATCCATGTGAGAGAACAACATCCGAATCACTCAACGGGGCATATTGACTAAATAGGAAGTATGGTAGGTCAGTGTAGCCAACGAACAAATGTTTGAGCATTTATGGCACCAAAAGGGAAACAGAAGTACGAGAATGTGGACTATTTTACAGTGCGATCCATATAAACCTGAACCATTTCAAAGGGCCATAATTTTCCTTTGAAAGTTCGTGAAATGAGAAATTTGTTTTAATTATCTCAGTGGCTGGGAGAATTGAGTCTTAAATGTGCAGTCATAACAGCATCATGCAGTACTCACTACGAGAACGTGTTTACATTTTGAAAACATATTGGAAAACAAATTCCTGGGTAAGAACACAACGGGAATATCGAAGAGAATTTAATGTACGCGATGTTCCGACAAAGGCAACAATTTTATCGCTCGTAAGAAAGCTGGAGACAAATGGTATACTTATTAGTGAGAGTGAAAAACATAGACCACCATTGAATGCAGGGATTGTGACAGATGTTCGCAGAAGTCTATTAAATTCTCCAAACAATTCAGTTGCGTCGTTTGAGCCAGGAATCAGGGTATTCATACAGAACATGTCAAATAGCTGCGAAGAAATCGGGATTACGACCTTACAGAGTGCATGTGGTGCAACAACTGAAAGAAGCAGATTATGATAAACGAATGAGTTACTGTTGATGGTTTCAGGGTACTCTTATTCCACGTCCAGACATTCTCTCCATGAGGAGAGGCATGGTTTCATCTGTCATGCTACATAATCACACAAAACACCAGATATTGGGCTGCTGTAAACCCCCAAGTGATCCACGAAACTCCACTGCATGATGAAAAGGTTGGATTATGGTGCGCGGTGTCAGCTTCCAGGATCGTTGGATCCATTTTCTGTGATACGACTGTAGACACTGAAGTTTATATGGGTATCTTCAATATCGTATTGAGAGGTTATTTCCAGCAAGATGGGACGTGTCATACATCTAATGCCACCATGGAACTTGTAACCAGTTTCTTTGATAATCGAATAATCTCAAAAGGTCTGTGCTCCCCATATCCCCTGACCTAACCTCACCGGATTTTTTCTTGTGGGGTATCTAAAAATACAGTGTACAAGAATAGGCCACGGACAACTGATGTTCTCAAGCAATCCATTTGAACCAAAATAAGTAACATTGACGAGGATACTCTCCGTAAAACTTCAAAGAATGTGGTGAGACGAGTGCAGACATGTATAGATGTTGGTGGAAGACACTTCCAACATTTTCTCTGAGATATAAATAGTGCAATGTAATCTCCAAGTTGTGTATTACATTCTCCCATAGTTACATGTGTGTCTTATGTATATATGTATATGTATATATACACATATATACATACACACAACGCGAGGGTATCTAGCAGGGAGTTACCGAGCTGTCCCCGAAGAGCGCCCGACGCCTCCGTGGGGCTTTCCATAGGGCAAGACCTAGAGACTAACAAGGGCCCCCCCCCCATCTGGTCCAAATATACAAGATGAGATGGAATTGGATACGCCACTTAGGCGCGGCAACCACAAAGGGGGAGGCTACCGATCAACGTCAGTGGGGTCGCCTGGTGATCTAGCACACCTTCTACTAGCTATGCTGACTCGTACGTGGGAATATGTAGCTTCCCTCAACCCCGTCCGGAGACGTACCCGATCTTCCAAGGGTATCGGGAACAATTGCCCCCTCGAGTCCAACCCAATCCGAACAACTCCCCTACGGGAGGGGCTCGGCAGTTCGGCCCGAGGTTCCTCTAGTAACGTCAGAAGTATCCTATTATTGGTTCAAAAGTTATGGTCTATTGAAATGGTTGAGGTTTACATGGATCGCACTGAGTGGGCGGAGCGAGATGTTTCATCATCGTTGTCAAGAGTAATTGGTTTACTTTTCAAACGAATGGAATAAATTCCCTTAATATTTATCAGTGTTTTATATAGTGTTTTATTTACTTGTTTATTAGCATTTACAATTCGGATACTTAAGCTGAGAGAATACGAAATTCCACAATACAAAGATGAGCCTACAATGATCCGATACTACGGTTTTAGATATCTGGGAAGGGGTTGTAGCCCAATGAGCCTCCCCTCTCTGGATGGTAGAGGTTTTATAGCTTTTTCGGTATTGGATTACCTTTTGAGGGTTGGGTCCTCGGCCACTGTTTGTGTCCGGAAGGTGTGGGGAATGTAGTTTCGAAGTTGGACCGCCATTTGTTCGGAGGATTGCTTGCTTTTGGCTTGCTTAATCCTGTTTTATACGAGGGCGCCCGCGTATCTATGTAAGGGACCCGGTGATGTCTTAAGCGGAGTAGTCTGCAGGAATTTGAGAGGGGCATTCTCAAGATTTAGCTAACCATAAAGTTTTTTTTTTTTCCCCATCCTTATCTATCCCTTTTCACGTCGTGGCCTCACTGGAAAGTGATAGCAGAAAAATACCTAACGTCCTATTGCGCCAACTTGCATTCACAAAAACAACAATAACAGCAAACTAACGCGGATATCGGCAGATTTAAGCCAGAGGAGTTTGATCCTTGTGTCGAGGACATAAACAGGGGCACATTGTATACATATGAAAAGTCAAAATCATATCTGTATCTGAAATAAAAAGGAAAAGGAGGGAAAAGTAGTCAACACAAATAAGGAGAACGACAGTATATCTCCACGTGGGCCAAGTAAGACCACAGCGTTGCTACGGAAATAACCGTCGTTAGCTGTAAAATGGTTTGCTGCCATTGAGATAAAACAAAATCAAAAGGGCATTAAACCATGTTGAGGCTCGAGAAGATAAGCGCCTTTGAATCTACCGATTTTAATTTAATCACCATGGCGTTTATAGCCTTAGCATTTTGGTCCACATACATAACTAATCCATCACGTTTACTGATCGGTTGATTACGTCAGTTTTGTTAGAGAGCGAAATAAAGAAATCTCTTATCACTGCTGTTCATTCACAACCACAATATTTCCAAGATGGCGGTAAATGACGACGATGCTTAGTTATTAGATTTGCAAAAGAGTCGGTAACTTAACGTGAGGAAAAAGTGAATTATTAAAGTTGAGTTTTGGAGCTACAAAGTAAACAAACGAATGTTGTAATACTTGTTGGTGACGATATCGGGTTAAAAATCTGGAATTAATGTCAGTGTTTTCACTCAAAATGCCCGAGAGGTCACTTTACTCTTAACAAACGAGATTGTTAAAAGTCATGCATGACTGGAACAGTGGAGGTAATGAAAACAACATGAGGTTCACTGAAAATTTCTGTCCGTTCATTTCCAAACTGTTTTACGCAAATAAATACGTATTAAAATTCGAAAAAAAAGTTTCTAAAACGACTCTTTTAATTCATTTTTCTTTTCCAAATTCAGCAACTGATGCTTGAGACTAGAATAATATGTTCTTTCAGTGATTTCAGTAACAGTTTTATTATTAACGTGGTTTTTGTGCAGTACGAAATGTAAGTTTTAAGAAGATATTGAAATGTAAGTTTTAAGAAGATATTTTACACATTTTTGAAAATGTGGGCAATGCCAAATAGCACGAGTTACATGTGTTTGAGTTCAATGAGATTTATAAATATTATGGTGGGAAATGGAGAGTCGTTAAGTTTATAGCTGCTACAAAACCGTCATGATAAGAAGCGATAAGCTTACTAATGTCGTCACGCTTATTATGACGAATGATTTCATCACTTAAATTTGTTGGTGCTTCGAATCAAGGAGTGCGTCATAATCCGTGATTACACATTGTTTTCTAAGTAATCTTGAAGTAATTTAGTCAGTCTGTGAGAAACCCAAGTTATTTTGCTGTAGTGCATAATCATTTCATCAGATGTAGTTGAAGTTACGGACAGTGGCTTTCTGGCATTAATCTGCGAAAGTTTTGCATGGTGTACATGGTCTCTATGCACTGACGTAATCATAGTCACAGTCTATTTGCATTGAGTAACTTCACTCAATTCTATTCCTGATGCGACGTACATAGATAGTACTTCAACAGGTTCAGATCTGTTTCTTTACTACATTTTCCCATTCCCTGAAAAATGTTAGTTGCTGATTTGTTAATGTATTGGGAGATTCGAAGAAAGCATTAACGGGAGAAAAGTGCTGAGGTCCAATACTGAGACTGCAAGAGAACTATCCTGTTCTGCTGTACCAAAATAAATAGAGAAATAATCTTTGGTTTTTAACGAAGATTGTGCTTAGTTCTCCGTTGACATTTTAACCTTTATCCTGCGCTTTGCAGTTATAAATCTAGTTTTCAGGTACATCAATTGCAGTGAACGCCATTTCAATTGCTTCTCATTTATATGTTGCATATGTTAAACATTAAAATTATGAACGTTTTTGCATTTTGATTACTCAGCAGTACCTATATGTTATGTAACTGTTCTAATATTTTCCTCTTCTTTTTACAGGTAAGTATCCTCGCCTAAGCTGAATTTTGCTGTCAGTAAGTAGAAACGGAAATTTCTATTTGCTTTTACTTATCAGTTAGCTGGAAATCTGGGATAGGTTTGTACCTAGAGATGAAGTTATGGGAATCTCCGCTTTAATTCTTGTATAGTTCCAAGTCCAATCAAATAGATATAGCAACTACATTATTTTGCCTTTGATCCCAGCATCCCCTCAATATATCTTACTATATAAGGACATTTTAAAATAATAGTATTTCTAGTAGTGAGGTTTTCCTTTCTTTCCTTCAAACCAAGGAAAAAATAATTTCACACACGTCTCACATCCGTAGCAGAAGCACCCACAGCTAAATTTTGCAGTTGGCACACGTATTTAATCAAGTACTTTTTATCATAACTTTAAAAAGATATGATTTCTGCAAAAAGGGAACCACCTTTTCCCCCTAATTCTCGCAAGAGCAAAATTTTCCTCTGAAGCCTATATCATGTAAGGCAATATTGTAGTGTTTGCCCTCGAAAGTTCTATCAAGAATTTGCAAAACCATCTTTCTAAATTAACTCCATTATCTTATTCTGGTGTTAAGAAAAAGTTATTATCAAAGTTTTCTGTTGGATTACACAATATCCACACTGTAGCTAAATAGTTTATTATAATTTATTTTATTTTTTTATTTTAATGTTGAATATTTTTCAAACTGTCATTTATTACGGTCTCTCTAGGTGGCACTCCCTATTTGGAAAAGGCAAATGTCTTCTTTCCAAATAAATAAAGGCGAACGACAAGTCAATTTAAAAGATCACTTATCTACTTTATCATTGATTTGTTCTAGGCTGCAGGCTTTAGCGATTCCTTTAAGGGGAATAATTGGAATTTAACCCGGATTCCCAGTTTGGAAGTAAACAACATTGAGGCGTGATTCGCCTCTGCTGGTTAATGTCTTCAAAGAATATTAAAAATAATTGTTATTCTATTTTGTTTCCGTTTGGTTTAGAAAAAAGACCCTGAACAGTTAATGTGTTTTGTGAACGTTCTTTTCGCTTCATATAAACTACGACGTCAAGTAGCAAAAGGGCTTTTTGTACTGATTTTACATTAGAAAGAAGAAACAGATTACATGTTATAATAATCGTACTTTATACGAGGGTGGGTCAAAAAGTAATGCCTCCTATTGTTTTCTCTTTTAATTGCTAAGAAAATTGAATCCAATTTACATAGCTTGAAAACTAACATTGATGATTAATTTGTCACTATTCAATATAATCTCTGTCCTTTTCCACAGTTTTGGTCCACCTTTTAACTAGGACATGTATTCCAGTGTGGTAAAACACACGGTCTTGCTTCCTAAGTCATTGACGCACGGACGTTTTCACAGCCTCCTCATCTTCAAAATGAATCCCACGATGAGCTTCCTTTAGAGGTCCGAACAGATGGAAGTCTGATGGTACCAGGTCAGGGCTGTATGGGGGGTGAGGTAAGACTTGCCATCGCAATTTCTCAATTTCTGCAGTGGTGTATCGACTGGTGTGTGGTCTTGCATTGTCATGCAAAAGAACATCCGCCATTGTTTTTGTTGGGCGAACTCGGCGAAGACGTGCTTTCAGCTTTTTGAGAGTTCTGACGTATTGGACAGAATTTATTGTGCATCCCTGCTCAAAAAAAAAAAAAAAAAAAAAAATCAATTATAAGCACACCCTCTGCATCCCAAAACACTGTCGCCATAACTTTCCCTGCCGACCGCTGAATTTTGATTTTTTTTTCTCTTCGGTGACGTTTTGTGATGCCATTCCATCGACTGCCTCTTTCATTCAGGTTCAAAAAAATGAAACCACGTTTCGTCTCCAGTAACAATTTTTTCCAGAAGCTCCTCTCCCTCCAAATTGAAGCGCTGCAAGTGTTGGGAGGCTATTGTTTTCCTTGTTTCTTTGTTTTGGGTGGTTAACATTCTTGGTACCCAACGTGAACAAACTTTTGAGTAAGCCAGTTGTTGAATAATCGTCATCTCACTGCCTTTACTAAGGGAGGTAATGCGACACAATTCACCTGTTGTTACCCGGCGATCACCACGAATGTCATCGAGTCGCTGAATGTTGCATGGAGTTACTGCGATCACCGGCCTGCCGCTTCGCTTTTCATCTGCCAATGGTATTTGCCATTCAGCTTCGTTACAGCGACGAACCCATCGTCTGACAGTGCTGACATCCACCGTAGCATCACCATACACATTTTTTTTAGCATTTCGTGAATTCGAATTGGCGTTTCACCTTCCGCAGTCAAAAATTCAATCACAGAACGCTGTCTAATACGAATGTCGATGTCAGCCATTTTGCAAAAGAATGCAGTGCTGCCACCGGAAGTTACTACTGCAGGGGATTGGAGAAGAAGGATTGAGGAATTGCACCAAATTCAAAGTTTTCACATAACTTACTTATTTAAGGGGGAAAAAATAGGAGGCATTACTTTTTGACCCACCCTGTCAATTCAGTTTGACAGTTTACAGACAATGGAAGTAGGTACACTCTCCCCCTGTAAATTCAATGTGCGATTTCGAAGGCTGACGATTGTAAATTCCCTTAAAGTGGCAAGAAATACGAACAATGTGTTGGTATAACAAGACGATTACTCGTAACTATGCAGTAAATTAAAAAATTAAGATATATGAATTAGGGTATATAAGATGCACTGTATCGTAATGAATGAGATAAAATAGGCGCGAATCACTGACACCTTCACATGTGTCGTTTTATACAGCATAAATTATATACTTTACTAAGACAGACTTGGAAATGGCAGCTATCCCAGGTGGCCTTTGTTTTTACATTTGTGGCGGCACTCCCTGCAGTGTCGCTTTCGCGTAATTTTGAACGCCTAAGCGCAACTAATAAAAGACATTCCGCTCGGTAAATTGAGTTGGGAAATACGTCATTGAATATAAAAGTTCGGTTTCAAACATAAAACTTTAGTATGCCCTGCTGTCGGCACCATCTTTATCGCTAATGATAGCAGCAACATATACATAGGTGAACAAAAATTGGTTACCTATTGCTGTATAACCCAGATTAGGTAAATTAGGCAGAAATTCTAAAATTTCAAAGCAAATGTTGCAGGATTAAAGAAATGCAGTGCTCAGTAGAAGTAGAGCAATTTTGCAGGAGTTTTCAACATGGAACAACTAGGTACAGAACAAGAACCAAAGAAACTGTAGCTCACTCGTTTGTTCTTTTGGTACTTTTGTGAGAGTAAATAGGTATCTTCATTTCCACTGCAGTACGAAGGAAATTTCCCGGAATGAAGTAGAGTATTTTTAGAGAGACTGGTAACTGCCTCACTTCCGCCCCTCTCAGATCGTGTTTGTATTTTCTATTCTATTATTGGTATAAAGGGAGAGAACAATAACAGACCCTAACCAAGCCTTGTAAGGGCACGTCACCCTACGCAGAGGGTGTGTTTGAAAATAACTCGCGTTTGTAGTAACCACGCCTTGTAAAGCGTCTCTGTCTGCAGCAGCTTTTTTCAATTGTTTCGATAATACGGGTTAATGAGTACGTAAGTAGAGGCAAGATGAAACCATTTTGTGGTATTCCTATGAGCTACTCTTTGTCCATTATTTAATACAGAATGAATTTATAATCACTACTCATTGCGGATAAGCTACATCATAGTCCTGCTCACTTATCTCCCAGGAAGGGAATGCATTTCTTATCGGGTAAACACGCCAAGAAGGGGGAAACTGCTGGGAGAGAAGGTAACGTATCGTTTACTACTGAACATATTAAGACACTTATCGTCAACTGTTGGGTGCTGAATTATTTCATATGTTATTTCTACAATTTACAATATTAATATTGTATAAAATGTTGTATCTAACTTAATATGATACACTTAAAAATTCACTCGCTCCATAATCATCCAGATCACGTATTAATTACCACTGTGCGTTGTCCAGCGTTCCTTGTACTCGAACACACGATATTTGCTATATACTCCTTTCTCTGAGGGCGGTAAAGAAGTATTGTAGATACTTCAAAGTTCTAAACCAGATTTCATCAGAAATATATTCCCGCTGAATAAAAAGGTAGGTCCGCATTTTGTACGCGGCCCAAACTGCACATTCAATTCCAGCGTGCCCGCCTGTATAGCGCAGATGGCGTGTTTTTCAGACGTTCCAACAGGTCCCGAGTTCGAATCTCGTACAGAGTGAGTTATGTCAATAAGATTTTTCCGGGGTTTCTCTTATCTTGCAAGATACTGGTAATTTTAAGCTCTATGTATCTTTGGTTCATTTGAGTATCATTTCATTCATCGTCCGACATCTTTCAAATTCGGACTTTTTTAAAAATATTCTGCAGAATATTTGCAGGAGTTGCAGCACTAAAGCTTCTGTATATCATTTTTAGATGTGTCATTAGCATATTGAAATCATTTTTAGCAAATGGAGCATATTTAAGAGGAAGGATACAGAAATATGTTTTGAGACAGTTATATTCACAAAAGTATGGCAAATCTTTCGAGCAGCACCAGCAATTCTAGAATTCTGCACCAATGTCTAGAAAGTACTACAATTGCATAGAAGAATTTCAAAGCTGTTTCCTTCAAGGCTTAAAACTATTTTATGAGCTTCGGCATTACGCTTCTTATATTTTATACGTCCATTCCCCAACTGTACCGATGTCAGCACTAACGACAAACACTTTTAGCGGCATAGAAAGAGAGCTGTGCAAGGTTAGCCCCTTATCAGTGTTGCACGAGTGCTTTCTAAAAGTGGGTGAAAATAAAGTATTGGATGGGAATAGCCTGTAATCTTCACTGTCGCCTAAAGCGTAAAGGTCCAAAGTTTGGCCAAATAAATTAATAAAATTAGAAATAACAGTTTTTTGTTGTAGAAATTAACACAAAATAAATGAAAGATAGAAAAATGAGATATTAACAATAAATGTGGAGAAGGCAAGCATACACAAGATAACACGTGCAGTTTTCAGTGAAACAGATCTAGATCGACCTCCTATTTATCACTCTGATGTGTGTACAATAACAACATGTTTGTCGTGATATGACATGCAAGTTAAAGCGACAATAAATAAACCAAATTAAAAAACAATTTAAGGAAGATGAATATTTAAGAGATATAAAAAAGAACTTCTATATCTAAACATATTAGGATAAGGTTTACTACGAAGGAGATTCGGGATTGCGACCGTCTACTTGGGCATCCACGGAAGAAAGGATGAGGCAAGAGAAGAAAGAGGGTGGCCGTCCCAAGGAGCCATGATAGTGCAGAGGGCAGGGTCCATATATTTTTCTTTGATGGAAACCTCTCCGATAGGCCAGGACAAGCGACAACCGACCTACCGGAGGAGGAAGTGTTTCACTCAGAGCATATCACCGCGGAGACATACGCCGACACTTGTACCTGAAAGGGACCACCAGATGAGAGATGATGTGAAATGATGAATGGAGATGAAATGGAGGGACAAGAAATTAAGGGGATGTAATTAACCTACCCAGCATTCGCCTGGCGAACCTGAAAAACCTCCGAATAAATCCATGGGACAGGTATGTTGGCCACGGTAATCGAACCTGGGCCTCCCGAAACCGCTTGAGCCATCCCGCTGGGTATATAAACATGTTTAACAAGAATATAGTTTGGATCTTTCACTTTTCTAGATCGTACATGGACAGTGTTTCGGAACATGTATAACTTATTCATTTTAATGTTAGCGATATTATTTGGTTGACATACAAAGGTTGATTTTTAATTACTTCGTATACATAAGATGGAATTTTAAAATATTTCAGATATTTGTTCAACTATGATAGTAAGAACAGTCTGTTTCTGTGAAAAAATGTAATATAAAATATATTGTTTGTTATATCCGAGCATTTTTTGGGGGAATGGGAGGAGAACCTTAGTTGAAAATATGCCAGACTTTTGAAACGCACTGTGTATAAAAGGTCCAGAGAAATGATCAGCTAGATTTTAAACTTTCTAGGCATTATTCGCGTAGTTCTTGTTAAACCTTTTAAACTTAGTTTTTGTGTTATATCTGTTCATTGTTAAGTAACCTTATAAATTCTGCACTGGGATGGCACTAAGCAGCTCATGTTGTACATTATCGTCGAGAAATGCGAAACTGAAATAAGTGGGAAGAGCTGCTTTTGATCAGCACATACATAAATATAAAAGGAAAAAATGACGGTTAATCTCACAGGAATACGACTTTACACGAAAAATCAGTGGTTCAGTGGATGTAAAGTTTAAAACGTTTTATTTCACTTTTCAGGCATTTTGTTTGGTGGCGATAAACGTGTGTGGATTAAGTTCATGCATGTGGAAACATTAAGCCATACCTAAGTTGATATGTTGCTCGGTAACCTATTTGTAAATTCTACAGTAGCTCGAGTTTACGGTTATTTGAGTAAAAGGTTGGCAAACTTCCTAATCCGAAGAATGTGAATAGTTCCAACTTTTGTCATTGATCTTACAACCATTTCTTTCTGAATATTATTTCTGAATATCCTTATGAGCGGTTGTTAAAGAATGTTAATATAATCCTAGAAGAACAGTAAAATCCGCAAAGTAATGCTGGCACTAGCAGTGCATTCTTACCTCAGCCGCCACCGGTTGAAAATTAACACCCCAATTTTCACTGGGACCTGAAAATGTGAGAGTTTGAAGTACTATCGAGATCGGTCATATGATGCATAAGGTCTTTTTAAACATGAGTAGGATTAATTACAAGGCACTATGCGACATTAAATAAGGGCTAGGGCAGCTTTGAGGTGCTGATCTTCTCTTTTGGTATAAATAGAACAGAGCAGCACAGATAAGTTTCAATGCGATGTTGACGGTGCCAATGAAAGCCTGTGAATAAGTAAAACGAAATAGAGAACAAAATGAAAATGTAAAAGCGAAATGCAATTATGTATGCTGACAATCAGCTCCTGTAGTATTCCACAGCTCGCCAATTTTTGAATAACCTCTGCATTGCTCCACAGTCTGGTTGGAAGGTTGTGAATAAATAAAACGAAATACAGAATAAATTAAAGATGTAAAAGCGAAATGCTGAAAAGGACTCGCCAATTATGTATGTCGACAATTAGCTCCTGTACCTAGTATTCACAGCGCACCAATTTTTGAACAGCTTCGTATTGCCTCACAGTCGGTTGTAATCTGATTGTACCTGAAAATTTCACACATTTCTTATCAATCTATTTTCATATAAGCTTCCACAATTTTTAAATTGTTATTGTATGGAATAAGTCATTTTAAAACACTGAGCTGGCACTGATAAAACAATGAAATGCTGACAGTGGATTATTGATGGGTGGTTCGCGGACAATCTTTGCATAAAATTGTCGTGGTTTTAGCTCTTTACTCGTTTCAATACAGTAGATTATGACAATGCAAATTCAAGCATTTATTCGTATTCAAGTGAGACTGGGTACTTTTTCCTGCATCGCCTGAGTAAGAGGTGCTTTTGACCAGATTTTTGCGTAAGAGTTGGAAAACACTTCAGGGCTAGTTTCTGAGAGCTGTAAGGTAGCGTAATTATTGCAGTTCACTGTGAGTAGGAAATTGCGATGGCGGCTTCCACATTATGTACTCGTAAACATTTGGAAATTACAGCCAGTATAACATGACAACGTGCCGCCTTTCAAAAGTTCACCTTGTTGGGAAGGGAAACATGGTACTTTATCGACCAGTGACGTTGACGTGTTATCCACAACCTCTAGCACTGTGTCGTTCTCCGTGGTCCAGGGGCAACATGCTGGCCCCTAAATCCATAGGGTCCCTCTCGCGGATTCAACCCCAGTTTTCTCGGCGTAAAAATTCTTACGAGGGCTGTTCAATAAAGAATGATCATAATTTTTCTATGGTCATAATTTTTGGCACTAAAATTCAATATTATATTCTGTTAGCTTAATGTGAAACAAACACGCCATAGTAGTTTCATTGTTAGTACTCCTGGTTCCCGTCTGTGAGAACCAGGCAAGTTCAGATATGTTAAGTATCGCCTACCGCTGCAATGGAGGTAACATGCAGTTAAAGTTGATGTTAGAAGAAGATCCGGAGTTTCTTTCAAACGTAATCACTGCTGATGAAACCTGGCTACATCATTTTGATCCTGAGAGCAAACAGCAAAACTCAGTGTAGAAATCTCCTTTATCACCAACCCCCCGAAAAGCAAATGTGGTTGCTTCTGCTGGGAAAGTTATAGTAATCTCATTCTTTGATATTCATGTAGTGGTTTATCAGCATGTTGTACCTGCACACACATTAGTAACTGGACAATACTACAGGAAACATTGCAAGTCCATATCAGGCGCAAAAGACCACATTTCCGTGAAGCAGGCTGGATGCTGCACCACGATAATGCGCGGCCACATACCGCCAATGTTGTTGCTGAATATGTTGCATAAATCAACGTGAAGTGCATCCCTTAGCCTTTCTATAGTCCGGATTTAGCCCCATGTGACTTTTTTCTATTCCCTAACTTGAAGAAACGCCGTCGTGGGAGGCATTATCCATCATCAGAAGCAGTGGTGAAGGCTGCGGAGGCGATTTTGAAGGATCTCTCAAAAAATATTTTCCAGCATGTCTTTGAAGACTGGCAGAAATGCTGGCACAAGTGCATCGCATTCAGGGGAGACCATTTTGAGAAGGACCATCAAAATTATGAGGATGAGTAAAGGTATGTTGTAAAAAAAAAAAAAAAAAAAAAAAAGTGATCATTCTTTATTGAACAGCCC
Source organism: Mantis religiosa (assembly GCA_030765055.1). Lineage (NCBI taxonomy): Eukaryota > Metazoa > Arthropoda > Insecta > Mantodea > Mantidae > Mantis > Mantis religiosa. The sequence goes on along the minus strand of CM060951.1, from coordinate 113,003,154 downwards.
TCGTAGCATGCTTTTCTTCGGAAGGAAAGTGAAGCCAATGGTCCCGTATCACAGATTTGCTGTGCTTTAAAAAACCTCTTTCTGGCCAAATTGAACATCTTTTACCCCCAATATGCAATGTGACGCTGAGAACCAGATTAGTTAAAAAACGTCCAGCAATGCCACAAGTTCCTTTTTGTTTTAATTGAATTGTATAGCTCTATAGTGTAGGTGAATATATGATTTGTACGTAAGGCATTGAGAAGAATAGCAGATATTTTTGCGGGGAAACGTAAGTGGTTTAAGTTTTGTCAAAACCATATCAAGTTCTCCATGGGAAATGTTGCAACGAATCGGCAGAAATTTGATAATGCGAAGGTACCTTGCCCAATATTAAGCTCCATTTAAACCCACTGAGTTGGCAGGAATCATACATGTCATATTGGTCATAAAAGTTTGTTTTCATTCAGTGAAACGAGATTTACATTGGGTGGCATGAATATGAATACCCCTAACCTCTCAAGAAAGATTGAGGTTTTGTGGTAACACACAGAACAGGCCTAGAAATTTCTCGTTATTATATTAATATAAACTAAGAAATCGTTAGGCCTAATTTGCCACTCAAATTTTCGAAATTTGTATTTTGCCTTAAACAGTATTTGAACCAGAATTCAACATTGTGATCAGCGTAGCGACTGGGCATCTCTGTTACCGACCGCTTTATTTGTTCGTCCTTAAATTTTTTCCCCCTGATATATTTTGGTAAATGAAAAAGTTACTCAATTTCTTTCATTTCAGAAAACGTAACACTTTCCGCTTGTCCCATTCCAAAAGCAGAGATTAAATACAAAATTCTTAAACACACCAAGAAGATTAAATAAGCTGGTTAATCTGATTTAATGTAACATGCACAGTTTAGGAATGCTGCGTTTTTTGTTTGTACTTCTGTTTCTGCTTCTTTTTTTCCCTCTCCCTCCCTCCCTCCCTCCCTCCCTCCCTCCCTCTCTGTCTCTCTCTCAGTTCTTCACCACGCTCCTTTTAGAAATCGTTATGGAAATGCAGCACTAAATTCATTCCGCTTCCTTTAATTAATTACTTTTGCAGCATTCTGCCTTGTTATCTCTTAATGATCTCTAACGTTCTTTGTTATCACAAATAGACTAAAAATGGCGTTAATTAATTAAACCGGCGGTGGTCCAAATGTAAACAGAATAACACGCGAGAAGAAGCCCAGTGTGCCAGCTAGAATGTGATTTCATGATATGATCATTACATGTGTTTTGGATATCGCTGAATTAATAATCCCTTTCCATATCAAGAGAAGCATATATACGTTTGCTTTGCCTGGTTATAGAACTTTAAAGTCATCTTCAGCGTTAGAAAGAACAAAGGAATGACGAACATCTGTTGCCCTTTTTTTGCTGAGGCTACATGTTCTTTGCATCGGAAAATAAAAGAATGAGTGGCTTTCTTTGCCCATACAATAAACAATTCTTAAAATGTTTATTTTTTGTCTACTTCACTGTAATGGAGATAAAAGGTGATAGAAATGTCTTTATTACATGTTCCCTTACCGGTACAATGTGTGCGTTAAGTCGAAGGTCCCTCGCTCCGTCGGGCTTCGAAGCGACTATCTATTGACTTCGTTGTACTCGTCGCAGTTGTGGGTGGCGCAATTATCTCAGGGTCCACCTCGACGAGTGTCTATATGACTACTAAACTATGGAGAGGTGATGTGGTTGGACTGGGAATTTTTTCTATATATGCTTGAAGCTCTAAAATATTTATCTTAATCTGAGGATACTCTATATAACGTCGGATGAACGTCGCACTTCCACGTCGCTTGATGCTGCTACGGCTTAACACTTCTCCCCATCTGAGGCTTCGCCGGACTGCCTCGATACTACTCCAAACTGCCCTTTTCTAAACTCCCCAGAAACGGTAAATTCCTTTCTTTGGCTGAACAAAAGGGAATGCCAATAACCCTTATGGCCACCTAAGGGGTAGCAACAACGGAAGTTGTACCGTAAGTTGCCCGAAACCTAGCAGACAATCCGGAAAAACTACGCCTGTGTATTTTCTTGGTTATAATTTTCGAGGTTTACAACATTTATATATGTGATACGTTCATACAAATATTATAAAATCATAGATATTGCTATTGATATAATTGTTTACACAATTGTTAATAATTCCTGAATTAATAAAATATAATTATGTATTTTATATTAGTATAATGGGCAGGCGGATATATCGCTACAAATGGGAAAAGGAAATATATTGCCTTAAGCAGTAGTTAAATTTTTTCCTAGCCAGTTCGTTTGTGAAGGCTTTGAAATTCCGTTCCTTCTGGGTTGATTAGGGCAGAAAGAATCAGAGAGAGAGAGAGAGAGAGAGAGAGAGAGAGAGAGAGAGAGAGAGAGAGAGAGAGAGAACAGTAATGCCTTCCCATTTGAGAGAAGTAGGTACACTGGAAACTTCAATCCCTTAGCGATCCCTTAACTTCAATTCCTTTTTACCTCGGAAAAAGACGGTTAACTCGTCCAGAAAGTAATTTTCCAAAAATTATGTGCTTTATCGCTATCTGCATGTTTTGTGTGGTAAGATTTTGCCCAAATCGTTCTGAGAAAATTAAAATTTTCGAAACAGCTTCCATGAGAATGTTAGTTTGGAATGGTAAGAACTTTTTTTCCTGTTGCATACTTGGAACATGGACTTACTTGCCCATGGACTTTTCTTTTGAGTTACCCTGTACTCTCACACGCCAGCGCTCGCTCGCACGCACGCTTTATTCTAAAGATATATGCCAACTAATTTTGGGTGGAATACAAATACTTCCTCCATTATAAACCGTAGAAAAGGCTTATATAAACAAAAGAAAGAAGTTAAAACAATATCCCGGTATTCACGAGAACTCGAGTGTGCATTTTCATATGTCAATGCCACGAGCCATATTGTAGAACTATTTTCCGAATAAAATTAATAAACGCATGACAAAATATTTCAAATATGGAAGTAAAAAGAATATTCTGGTCACTACAGCTATTATATTTTGCCTCACTACTTGCGTATGAAACATAAATTAAACGTAGAGCTGCATACTGTAATAAATCCTTATAATCTTCTGGGTTTACTTTTCTCATGTTAGCTTCTCTTTTGTTAGCATATTTGCGATCTGCTGTGTTGGTGTTTGCTAACTCGTGATTTATTTCTTGTTTCTAACTTCGCCAAATCTTAAACACACATTTTGTTGCTTGAATTTAGCGTTTGTTTTCACTGCATAGGGCATTTTCGTTACACGGAATCGTAAACAATTGTGGTCCTGCGTTTTCAATATACTGAGAGGCACGTTTGATTGATTATTATACGCTTTCTAGCTTACGATTGATGTACACAGATGACTAATGTATTATTGTTCAGCATAAGCACCCATTGGTTCTAGTAAAATACTTCTACTCTTAGTAAATCAGCATGAGTGTATTTTATTTTTAAAGTCCAAAATTTTTAGTCATATCGGAAAATGAGTGAAATGGATGGAATGATACGCATTTGAGTACAAGGTCTATAGAGTTAAAAGTTACCCAACATTCGTCTTTCATGGTAAAGGAAAACCCCGGGAAAAAACGTTATCCAGTGAGCTCGCTCTGACCGAGATTTAAACACGGGACCTCTTAAACTGAGGCAGACACGCAACCATGTACGCTAACGAGGCAGAAACATGAATGTAATATGCCATTCGGTCTAATACCATGTCTCCTATGCCCTAGAATGAACCAGAGAGTGAAAGTACGGACTCATATGTGGACGATGGTTCGATTCAAATCTCGCGAAGACTGTTCTTGATATTTATTTCCTATTTTTCCTCCAGGTATTTATCTTCATAACTGACACATGTCAGGCAGGTACCCTAAGCATAGTAACTCACAGCTCAACATAGAAATGTATAGCATATGCTTCAATTGCTGTTGGGAATCTTTTGCGCGATAGGTACAGAATTTTAACTGGATGGTTATGATAATGCTGATTTTAAAAAAAGAATGGCAAATGGTGTATACAGAATACAATTTAAAATCTCTGGGCTAACACAGCACGCTAGTTCTATTTCTAGAACTAGCGCAAGGTATTGAGCCACGTAAACGGCAATTCTTACACGGAACGAAAAGAATAAATTGATAGATGTTAGGTTTATTTGTTCCAAGAGCAGGCGCATTAACGTAATCTGACTGCGTTCCAACAAACTTTGACCGTGTTAGCAATCAGTCGTTTCAACAACTTTGGTCTGGTCGGCAACTGTCAGAATTAGCACATACTAAATGACACGTACCAACCGGCAACCGATGCCAAACCAACACAGGCCTGATACACAAAACTGATCAGAAAGTGTTTGGAAAGAACTAGCAGCTAGCCAGGGACTGCGAATTTCAAGTTGAGAACATGCTCTCCCTGGAATGAAGTATTGAAATATGAATTTGAAAATAGTACCTCAGGTCATATGGAGAACGTATTAGCCTCAGTTTATTCACTGTCCGTATCCATAAAATAGCTTACAAACTGTTGCATGTACGGAGATGTGAATTAAAGTTGCCACTTTCAAACATTTTTGTAATTGCTTTAAGTAAAGTGTCATTTATATGGCCAGCTTCCTAAAATATACATCTGTATGTGTAAATTTCAAAATATATGAAAATATAAATTACATATTAAGTGAGAAAAGAGGAGGTTTATGAACGTTTTCTCTTCCATAGTATATGACCACATGTACTACGGCATAGTTTTCAACCCCCATATGTTTGAGGGCTGAATAATTAAATCACTAGAGATAGACGTTTAACCCAGGAAATCATTTTTATGATATATTTAGAACTTAAGAAAGCAAGAGAATCCTTAAAATCATAAATCGATATTTTTAGAGAAATTAATGTCGCAGCTTTGTTTAGCATTATGAATTTTGTGTGGGAGGTTCTATTACGATTGACTTCGTGAGCCCTTTCCTTGAAATTAGAAAGGGGGAGCATTTAAAATCTTTATATCTAGTATTGTTAATGTTCCCTGTGGTTCAGTTTTGTTCTTTTGAGTTGCCTAGCTGGATCTGAGTTGATTAATTTCATTAAATGGCAGGGCGGCCGATGAGGCATTTTATTGCCGGTGCAATAAATAAATAAAGATATAAATAAATAAGAAGGGTTGTTAAAATATAAATATTGTACCAATTTCGAACGATTCAGGCAATCTTGTCAATAATTCATCTTATTTTATAATATACTGTACCAAACAGAACGTACAGGGAAACGGAAATAGAAATTTATTATATCCGTACTCTTGTTACGCGCAGGTGTAACGAGTACACTAAATGTTTGATAATACAGTTCGTGGAAAACGAAAGACGAAGCGTTCGTGTACGATTTCGCGACAGAGAGACAGTTATGTTAAATCCCGTGCTTTACTGCACTCTAACGCATGAAGCGTAAGTTATGCGTCAGAGAAACCTCGGCACCACCTTCTCCCATAAGAAGCCGAGTATAAGCAGACCTCCTAGCGCTTAATACAGGCGCTTACGAGCCTGTTGCCGTCCTGAAACCGGCGCCAAATCACGGAAAACAACCAGGACAGAGCGCTAGCGTTTAACGCGCCTATTCACACGAGGAAACAGAAACAATCTTTTTTGCGCAATTCCTATACACTTTTTCTTTCGTTTTCATACAGATGGTGCCATGGCACAGCGGCACTACCTGAGAAGCCGCCCCTGTTAAATGGGTACAAAGACACCAGGCATTGAGACATGGTTGTATTGTGTCGTACATGTCAATATTATGAATGACTGTTGCTGTTGTAAAGTGGAGGCGAACAATAAAAACAAAGGATGGCCCTAGCGGCGTAGTTGTGTGTTGTGACCTCCCCGAAGCCACTGCTAATTTCTCGCGATGGCCTGACCATAAGGCTAAAGTTCTTCCGGAACGCCCTCTTCCCAGTAACACGATACTTGGTTTTGTGCCTCTGAATGGATGCATCACATGTGGTGCACACTTGTGCCTTGTAGTTTTTTGCTTCCACAAGTGGATGCACCACTGTGGGAAACATTGCCATTTCGTGTCAGTACCATCGAGAGATTTATTGCGTCTCCAATGTAATCTCAGAAACCACACAAGCATTTTCTTTTTCTCTCTTCAATGAAGAGAAGGTATTGTATCCCACAAAAAAAATCTATTTTGAGATTTCATTGGAAATACAAGTATTGTGGTATTAAGTATGCTTGGAAGTTCCATACACTTTTACATTAAAACACGAGAAAAATTGAATAACGACAGCACTTTTAAAAACGACAAAATATTGAGAGAGAAAAGGATATTTCGGAAATGACCGATGCCATACTGTTTTTGTCGATACCGTTGTACAAAATTCCTACCAGTTAAGTTGCCTTTAATGTGGACTTCACAGCTTGTGCACATTACTTTTATTTTTGTTATAATCCCTAGGAGCGTAGTTTAGGGTATGGATTTTGCTATTTTTTAACTTCACATCTTATACCAAATTTGATATTTATCTAACGTAAATTTTTCTTTCGCTTAATTTCACTCGCCTTTCTCTAAAATACTTGTTATTGAGGGGGTCTTGAAATATCTATTTCTGGTGAAATGTCAATATCGAATGCAACACGAGGTATGTGGTAGAGAAAGGTAAAGGATTGATCAAGTAATTAGAATGTTTTAAACCTGTTTTGCGCAGGATTTCGGAATTGTTTTGCACTTCTGATATTAAACATACCTAGTGATATTTTTACCCGATAGAAACAAGCCAAAGAAAGGGAAATTCTTTTTTCGGTAATAGGAAATTCACTTTAATTTCATTAAACGGAAATATGTGTTTATTTATGAAACACAGGACTTCTATGACGCAGAGCTATTAGGATAATGCTTTGTGACAGATAAATATTAAACTTTAGGCTTTAGATTTATTGGATTTAAACTCAAAACAATAGGAACAAAAAAGGTTGTGACAGACAGCATCACTCGATTTTATTGTTATAACCATCAAAGGTTTACTGCATGCACAAGGGTTTTTTAAACGCGCTGACAGCGTTCGTGTTATGGCCCTTTTTATAAAGATAACAGAGAGCCAAAAAACAGTAAGAGAGGCAAAGTACGCATTAATGTTTACTGTGTATGCTAAAATAACCCAAAACTCTGCCGGATATATAGATCAGTAACAAATGCCTTTAAGTAAATTTCTGAAGGATCTAATATTGCTAATTCGTTCGCTACTGAAGAGTTTCTAAACGGTATTTTAAGCGTCGAGGATCAGAGGACTATCCATCTTGGGTGATGAGAGTGATACGATGCTATGATAGTGAATTGAATGATATTAAAGGTGATTATAAAGCAGTTGGTGGAATGAATGGCGGAGAAAACCCACCCAAATCCAACGTACACCCCTTCAGTATTGAATCCAGGCTGCCTTGATGAGAGGCGAACAACGTTAAACATTTGGTCACGGCAACGAACTTTAAATCTATATAATGCATAAAAACGCCTATTACAGCCAATGTATTGACAAGTAATATCAAAAGAATTGGACTCTAATAATATTTTGAAGCAGTGTTTAGAAATTCATCAAAAATGTATTAAAGAAGATACTTGGTACAAAATTATATAAGAAATTCTGAATGAAATAGGATATGGAGGGTATGTGGAGGGATAGTTATAGATTAGAGAAAGGCTTCTGGAAAAGAGTCAAAATGAGGATAGAAGACACAGAAAGGCAGGATATAATGTGTAGTTTAAATTCCAAAACTTCACTATGTACCTATAGAGAGATAAAAATGAATTGGGAAAGAGAAAAATAAGTGGATATTTGTGACTAAATGACAAGAGAAGGCTTCGCGTGGGCCAGAACAGGAGTGACAAGGTTAAAAGGATTAGGGGAGAGAGAAGATCAAGGAAACTATGTGTAATACGAAAACAAATAGTTTGTTATTTATTGATAGAATGTGAGGAAACTAAGAATTGGAAAAGAAAAGTACTCAAAAAGAAGTGGACTATGTTACATAGTGAGTTAAAAGGTTACTGAGTGTTAAATGAAGAAACAATATAAAGTACTTAGGTCAAGTGAGAAATAAATGGTTAAAAATTAGTAATAAGGATAATCATGATAATGTAGATTGAGGACCAAAAGTGGTAAATAGGGTCCATGGTGTTAGTCTATGGTCCCAAGGAAATTCAGCAACTCAATGAAGAGTTGTAATTTGATAGGTAATTAGATTTGTAGAGGTATATATAAGATAAATATTTTTAAATTGCAAATGTATAACAATTTGTATATATATATAATGAAGTTTAATAAATGTATTTATTAATTCATTCAATAAGTAATATCACATGGTTATCTTTAAATGAGAAAATTAATCTATGAATCCTGGATACGCTTTAAGATTAAATCAGTATGCAGAAACAAAATATATACATCTATTTTGTAAACGCCAAACGTAACTTCAATGTGTGTAACGATCATGAAGTACGAAGATCTAGAATTCATATACAATATTCGGGTTTATTTATATACCCACATTGTAAAAATATAAGTATTTATTGGATATTATAATGAAATGTTACTAGCAGAAGAATATTTACAGAAACAAATGCCCCATAAAACGTTTTTTGTAACAAAATCGCTCGCGCGAAGACCTAGTGTATTACTCGACAGAGCGTTGAGGCGTATTGACCTTCAGGTGACCAGCGCTGCGATCGTCCCTTATCAGGTTTTATCTGGTCGATTAGAAGAGTGAGATATTAGTAAGTTGACGTACAGTAAATTATGAAACACAAATATAGCAATTGGAAGCTGCGTGTGTCTATATGATATGATTTCTCGCGCCTGCCGATGCACGGCACGTTGTTGTCGAGAAGACATGATTATATCTGAACAGAGTATACATATACTGGACTCGCCGTGTATGTGCGATAAGCTGAGGTAAACATTTCTTTGTTGCGAATTTTTCCCGATACGCCTTCTCGCTTTGTAATGTTGTACATATATTGTATGCTATTAGTTAATGTGGCATAATTTAACTTATTTAATTGTAATTTAAAATCGAATTAGCAAATTCATAATTTACTACGAGAGCAAACAATTTCCTCGTTTTTATTCAAATAAAATTAACACCTTTGCCCACGTTAATCGACCTGAGAGGAAAAGTGTTATCATCGTCCCCTTACCGATTGACAGCAACTGTGGCACATCATTTTAAAGTCCCTTGCCCTATAGTCATCTCACTTTTATCTTGTCCATCGGCACTATTTTTTTTCCTGCCTTATACATTTGATCTATTAAGCATTTTGTGAAGACAGCAATAGCCTAAATATTTTGTGTACAAACAGGTAGTATTATTACCAAAGGCCGGAGAGATGTGCGCTCGCATGCGATAGGGGTTAGCTGGATACAGGATATGCATGACGTAAAAGTACAGCACGACCATCAAATGTGCAAACGTCCAAAACAACGTAACGCAGTACTCTGCGAACTATAGTGAAGCATTGCCTTTCCAGTGTATTCAGACGCAAGGTGAAGGTGTAGTATAACGCGACTATTTTGTTTTCTTCCCGCAGTGTGGCGGTGTGATGTCAGGCATTTGTGTACATACGCGACCCATAACAGTACTGTCCATGAGCAGTATACCTATGGAAAAACGCACACGCCTCCGGCCTTCAATAATTACTAACAAAATGCTGAATAAGTGTAAAATTAAAGTTGTCAAAATAATTACATACAGTTACTTACACTGGAAGTTTCTCTGTATGTTTCGTAATGGTCTGAGTTGTCTCTCATTAAAACGGTTATGGACCTTGTGAAACTATCCTCCACAAATCAGTTTAAAAGCCACCATCGTGACCTGAAAACAGATACAATATTGCATAAAATTCGATCTGTAATTGCTCACAAATTAATGCTAATGTCCTTAAATTCTAGTTCATTCCCTGGTAAGCTGCTAGTTATCAACATGCTTACATTAAGGATATTCGCCGCTAAAATTAACTCCCCTATTCTGCCTGTGTTCAACATATCTAATGTGTAACATTAATTTTCCGGAAAAAATATAAACTCGAATTTTGTCAAAGATTTAAAACTGAGTATGAGTAGCCTGAAACATCTATAAATATTGCTCAGCACACACAGCCTGGTCGAACCTTAGCAGGAATTATGCAGCTGATTGATTAAAAGACCTGGCGAACGGATGTGACATGGTTAATTGGTGATAAGCTGTTGTAATATAACTTGTTCAGAAAACAATGTATTTCATTACAAGTAACTTGTACACTCTAAATAAACAATAAAATGTATGGAAATATGTAATAACGTTGTGATGGAGATTTATCTTTCCAGGTAAAATGATGTACCTCAGTTAAACTTGCAAATACCACCACCATCATCACCACTTCTCTCAAGGAAACTTCTTCACTCATGGTCACTCCTCTTTGTATATTTGATTAATTCCATTTATGCTTGGGGTCTTTTAATATTAAGTTATGTCTTTCCTTGAAAAAAGAGACCACTAAGAATTTAAGCTCATTTGATCTAGAACAAGTATGGGAAAGGGGAAGAGCCGTGGTGTACTGTATGTAGCTACCCATCTCTCAGAACTATAACATATTGCGATTCTAGTTATGAAAATCTGGAAGTGCAAGATATATGTCAAATGTCAAAGAAAAATTAGGCGCTTAACTTTTATAGTTCTTAAATTGCAGTATATTTGTGTGTTACAGAATCTGAAATAGCTCATTTTTTTACCAAATGTCGATCAACTCGTAATTGCATACATCGGTGTTCCAGTGTTCCAACACTTAATAGAAGATTGATTTTCTGTTGACACAGAAATAAGGGAAGAGAGCCTGACGCGCGTTGACAATGCCATATTTGATCTAGAAGACAATTTTACTGTACAGAATGTTTATCTTTCAGGAGAGCATGGCGCACAAAAGCAAATCTATGCATATTAAATGGTATGTTTGCACTAACCTGTTCTTCTCTTTCTTTTTGCAGGTAAGTTATCTTGACTGCGTTTAAGAACTCTGCAAGGAGTGAGTAAAAACAAATTATTAAACACAGTACTTAAACCCAACTGGATTTAAACTTGAAAATAAAGTCTGATATTTCCTTTTCCTCTTCCTTCATCCCCTTCCCTGTTTATAACTTATAGTGGTCCATGGAGTAACTCTCTCCAGTTCAAAATAAAATGAAGTAGGCAAATAGAAGATTCCAAATGTTTATAACATATGATATTGCAAGTTAGATATTCTGGTGTACATGCATTTTATTTTTCGTTTCATTGGTTTTGTCATTTTTGAACATGTTACGATTTTTCAACTTATTAAAGTGTGGTGTTTAAATATTTTGAATACAAGAGTAAAACGCGAGATTTTATCCTGTGAGTAGAATGAAATTGCTTTGAAGATGCTCATTTTTAGTAAATATTTATAAACAAATTTTTGGTTATGAATCATATTTACCTACTTGGGCCCGTAATTTTCAGCGCGATTAGTCACTTGTTTATTTTTAGCATCAGTGATAACTACTTGTTTGAACAAAAGTGTTGTGTAATAAAGAACGCTATTTTTTAAAAATTACATCCTCCACGTCATATCAGATGATTAAGGAAATGGTGAATTGACGCTCAAATGAGCCCGGGGTCCATAGAGCTTTGATTTACCAGGCATTCATCTGTTAGGATAAGGCAAAACTCCGAAGAAAGAAAACGCTTATCCAAATAACTCACTCTGACCGGGATCCAAACTTGGGACCTCTTGAACGCGAGGCAGAAACGCTACCGTGAATGATAAACAGTGGAAAAAGGGACATCTTAATTAATAGTAAATAACTTTAATCATCACGGAAGTACTACATTATTGGCCATTTGAGTAAAACAGAAAGGTGCAATTTATTTGTAGAATATTGAGGTGGTAATTCGTTAGGTGAAGGAAGTAGGAATAGAACTGATGACTTGATTTGTTGCATCGTTCTAGCTTTATCTTCAAAATATCCTAACACATATTCTCTGTAATTAGTAATTAGTTCGCACAATTGAAGAAACCGTTATATGCTATTTTGTACTGTTTCCTTGACTTTTTGACAACAAATGTTATGTCCTCCAGAGTTTGTATAATTTAAGCTGATTCTGCTAATGCTATAATTAGTGTATTCAAATTATCCATAATTATTTCAATTCAAGCCTCTTGGGTTATTATCTTCAGATCTGCAAGAAAACCAAAGTTGCTAACCTTGGCGTATTACCACACATCATGTTCTCAGGTTAATATAATTTAGCATTACAAGAGCTTCTTTTACGTTTTGAATGTATACCAACATTATTCTATACGCATATCGTGCCTCAGTTGCAGTCAAAACAAGCTGAGGTGTTCATGAGCCTTTTCATTTAAGGGGGTTTGGAATCCCCTATCTCTACAATGTTATATTCTGTTGTATTTAAGACACGTTATTCAGTAACCATTTAACTTAGAGGGATGAAACTAGTACCACAAATTATGTATTGTTTCCTTGTAATTTAGACAGGAGGAATTTGGACTAACGTGAAAAATGTATATATTGACTTTTTTTAATGTGACCCAAAACATTGAAATTAAAAACAAAAAATAATTTATTTTATTTTTTCAGAACATATTGTTGCAAATAAATTTTACTGTGTCTATATATTGTAACGCGAGCGCTAGAACACCCGATGAACCAGCTGGGAACGGAAGGCAGGGGAGGACCGCGTTAGCCACACCTCCCCCTCGTTTGTCTTGTAGTGGTGACAGCAGTGGTTGGGAGGAAAAACATCAGTGTGCCGTCTGTTTCTGTCCACCTGGTTCCAGAAATTACGGAATCTGGAACATTCTCCTGGTCACTAGAAACCGGCGATATTCCTATATAAAGAGGGTTACAGACAGACAGAGTTGAGTTGGTCAATCAGTTGGTTAGTGTGTGTGAGTGAGGACAGTTCTTGGTGTGAGAAGGCAGTGACGTGTTAATGTACGAAAAGATTGTTCAACGGAAGACTGTACGTAACTGTGAATTTGTACCGGAGCTTACGTAACCGCGAGTACAAGGAAATTGTAACGGACGAACTGGTGAATTGTAATTGTTGCAGCACGTAATTCTGTGTAATTGGCAATTGTTTAACTGTAAGTCGGTGGAAATAAAGAACATTGTTGAGTGGTGTAATTGGACTTTTTATTTCACGAACCCACAAAGTCACACTGGTGTCAGGAAGCGGGAAAACAACATAACATCACCGAACATTACAACCATGGAGGCAGCATTAGAAAAGATTTTAGCGGAACTGAAAGAAATGAAGACGGCCAACGACATCACCGCCGAGTTGAAACAAATGAAGACGGCCAACGACAACATCACCGAGAAGATGGAAGAAATGAAGGCCGAGTTAACCATAGAAATGAGAGCAGCGAACGACCGTCTGGCCACGGAAATGAAGGTGGCGAACGAGGCTCTCGCCGCCAAATTTGAGGAACGATTGGCCGGCGTGAGGGATGACGTCACGAATCTGGGCAAGCGGATGGGTCAAGTAGACGACCGCCTTAATGATTTAGAGGAAAACCGGCCTTATGTGTGGACGCAGGACGCCGAAGACGCTTTCCAGCACCCGAAGGAGATCCTGTGCAGTGCTCCAATTTTGGGTTTCCCACAACCGGGTGGCGCCTTCATTGTGGACACCGACGCCAGCGACCATTGCATTGGAGGTGTCCTATCGCAGATCCAGGACGGCCATGAGCGCACAAGAGTGGAAGAGAAGGAGCGTGCCGCAGCAGTCCGAGTAGTTGTGGCAGTGCCTGCTGAAGGCTGGGATAGCGCAGGCCTGAGGAGGGAGCAGCTGGCGGACGCAGACTTGGGGCTACTCTTGAGGGAAGTGGACGCAGGGACGAGACCAACCTGGGAGGACATCGCACCGAGGAGTGCCACCTACAAGTCGTACTGGGCCCAATGGGACTCGTTGAAGACCAGAGAGGGCGTGCTGTTCCGGGTATGGGAGTCACCCGATGGGAAGGCGCAGAGAGAACAGTTGGTACTTCCCCGGAGCAAGGTCCCGGAAGTCTTGGAGGAAGTGCACGCCGGTACTTCAGGAGGACACCTGGGAGCGAACCGAATGATTCACAAACTACGGCAGCGCTACTTCTGGCTCAGACTCCGGGCAGATGCTGGTGGTACACCTGGACCGCCTCGCACGCTACGATGGGGCTGTTCGGGGCGAACAGCTTTGAGGAGGGAGCAGTGTAACGCGAGCGCTAGAACACCCTGTGAACCAGCTGGGAACGGAAGGCAGGGGAGGACCGCGTTAGCCACACCTCCCCCTCGTTTGTCTTGTAGTGGTGACAGGCAGTGGTTGGGAGGAAAAACATCAGTGTGCCGTCTGTTTCTGTCCACCTGGTTCCAGAAATTACGGAATCTGGAACATTCTCCTGGTCACTAGAAACCGGCGATATTCCTATATAAAGAGGGTTACAGACAGACAGAGTTGAGTTGGTCAATCAGTTGGTTAGTGTGTGTGAGTGAGGACAGTTCTTGGTGTAAGAAGGCAGTGACGTGTTAATGTACGAAAAGATTGTGCAACGGAAGACTGTACGTAACTGTGAATGTGTACCGGAGCTTACGTAACCGCGAGTACAAGGAAATTGTAACGGACGAACTGGTGAATTGTAATTGTTGCAGCACGTAATTCTGTGTAATTGGCAAGTGTTTAACTGTAAGTCGGTGGAAATAAAGAACATTGTTGAGTGGTGTAATTGGACTTTTTATTTCACGAACCCACAAAGTCACAATATGGTAAAAATTGTAGTTTGGTATCTAATCCAGAAGCTGAGATAATGGGTAAGATATTTTCAGAAATGTGACTTTCCAGAAATTGCGTTTAAAGTTGGTAGTAGATTTTATCATGCCTTAGTGCATCCCTGGGCCATATGATGGATTATCTGGGTCTTCCTTCTCTTCCAACATGGTCATAGCGTTTTATACATTCAACAGATTCACTGAAAAATCTTTTCAACTGAGAAACATTCACTATTACATTTAGAAAATCATACATTTCTTTATGAAGTTCAAAGCATGGCTGTATTTTCTTTTTTGAAGAACTAATTGGAACATCATGTTTTAGGTTAGTACCTGTTGATGATTGGCATGTATTTATAATTACAGTTTTAGACTTGTGAACATTCTCCCTTTTCTTAAAAACACCTTTTGGTCTTGTCATGGCTGGTTTTACCAAAAAGGAATATATATTCTACAAAACAATTTTCAATACGTATAATTCACTAAAACATAGGAGAAGCATGCAAAAAAATAAGCATCAAAGAGAAATGAAAACATTAGCCAGCAGCATAGATTGAGGATAGAGTGTCCCACGCATCACAAAACATCCTATTTCGATAACACTTACAGAAAAAAAAAATGTTACAGCTGTCAAAAGCTACACATTTTTATTGACTTTTGATAGAAGCAAAACAGTAGAGCAAGCATAATTAAAGTGGTCTCTAAATCATTATACTATATGTATCATATATCATTTTAATCGTAGAAAAATGCAGATTAATGTGAGACAAAAGTATAAAATATGACAATTTTAAGATTTTTGGCCATTCCAAAAATGGCCATTCCATTGCATTAAGTGAATGCAAAAATATGAAACTAACAAGATCGAATCTTCAAAAAGGCACACCACCTGAAGTGTAACGTAGTTCTTGTTCTTGCAGCATACCAAAACAGAATTTTCTTTCTCTCCATTATTTTTGTTGATGCGTAAGCCACCGACAATTTTCAATTCGTAAAAATAAATGTGCTCCAAGCTACTCAAAAAGTTTAGTTCATAGAGCTAATAAGAAAGGTAACTTTGCAAACGACTTATACATATCTTGTGTGAGTGATTCACATGCCTCTAGTCTAGACATATTTTTTCTCTCTCCTACCAGCAATTCATGTTAACTGACAACGTTTGAAGAAGTACAACAATTGGATCATTTATGAGAAAGTAAACAGGGAAAATTTTCCATATGAAGGATAGTCATCGAGGATGAGGAAAATGCTTAACTTCAATAATTTTACACACACACGCACGCACGCGCACGCACACACATACCGATGAACCTTTCTTTTAAAATTAAGTTTTATTAATATATCAATTTTTATCTAGAGTGCTAAAAATAAGTAATTTCAGTGGCATTTGGATATCCAGTTTTTGCACAGAATGTAATGCTTCCTCTACCCACCATGTAATGTGGCACAGAAATAAAAAAAGGACGGTATGAAACATCCCAATGTTATGGATAGCACATTCGCCATTGCTTTTACAAAAGAGTATGAAATTGGATAAATACTCATAATTATTTACAGAGATCTGCATAGCTTATTTGCAACTCTGCATAAAGTGGGTCAGCTCTGTCACGCCATCTGAGGTAATAAAGACAAACTTTGCAACATTCCTCACATAATCTGTCCGTAAACACTACGTAATTGTATTAAAACGCCTGCCTTCCGTGCGTATCCTGCAATTTCTTATTCTGTTCAACGCAAACCGCTGCGGATACAAAAAGACAAATAGCTAAACATTTCTGAGCTACGTGTCGGTAATATAGGAATGCTATCACCCCAGCTTATTTTTGTCCCAAAGGAATCAGAAGATACGAAGAACAAATAGCGTTTCAAGAAACGGATCATTAAGTTGCAATAGCTGATGTTATCCCGACAGTCACGATTCATAAGTCATATGTATAAATGACATCGGAACGTTCTCCTGAGCCACGTGACAAATTTCTCTTTGGTCACCAGAGGCCGACAACCTGGTGTAACACAGTTCACATTCACCACACGTAGCGCATCAATCATTAATTACGTCACGGGTCGCGAATGTATGGCGTGGTAGTTCTTTATTTGTCGTAGATATATCCTGTAGGTTCCGCTTCCTTCCTCTTCTCTTCTAATTAAGGAGACAAAGTTCATTTGCGCTATCTAGATTGCACTTCCTATGCGTTAAGGGAACATCTTTCACCTAGTGTACTGTTCCTCTATTTTATTCTGTCTCCATTATTCGCTTCAAGCTCTTTCTTTTGTAACTCCTACTCTTCTATTACAGCAAGAGAAGTATTACACTCTACCCAAGTCTGTACCCGAATTGTAACTGAAAATACATGTTTTGAGGCTCTCGCTGATAGCATAAAGTGCATTAGAGAAAGATATGTGTGAACAGCATAATTAAAAGGCGACGATTCGGTTAAATGTCATACTTGATATTTAATTCCTGCGTTTTCTAAGGCGAGTTTAAAATATTCTACCAATGCTAGCCTTTACATGGAACAATGTTCGTTATTGTATTATCAAAAATGGTTCTTGATCTTCTATGTGTAAAATATTAGTATGACAAATAAATAATTACATTTTCCGCTAATAGCCTTCAAAAGAAATGTTGCCTAACTGGAATACGCAATAGATGAAAGTAGCTCTGCGAACAAAAGTTTTAGATATCGTTAAACATACAATTTACGGAAAATAATTTTGCTTTTTCATGGCGTGAACCATTTTCAAAATAATTTTATTGTTTGAATTGGATATAAGTAATAGTTTTCTTAACCGCCAAGTCGTTATTCCTTTGTTCTCTCTCCCATTCTCCTGCCTGTTCTGCTGGTTATATATAGAGAAGGCAATTTGCACAGCCTGTTTATTTTTTCAAATCACCTATCTATAGCAGACAAGAAGACATAGTTTATTCCATTCACAATTTTGAAATGTTAGATTTCATAGGAAATGGCGTGTTTTAAGGCACCTTAATCCAGAAAAAGTATTTTTAAGAAAAATTCCTCGCTAATCACATCTGTATAAATAGGCCAAGCATGAGCACCAAAGAAATGCATATCTACTGATGTGACAGTCGAAATCAAAAATTAAATAAAGTTCTTGGAAAGTTTAGTATTATCAAACTAGCGGCTTTCCGTTTCTCAAAAATATATCAAGGACTTTGTTATTCATAAATCCACATTAAAATAAGAGACGTGCATTTGTTCTTTTTGCTTTGCCACCTGTATACGGTAGTTTACACCACATCCACAAATTAATATGGTTATTTTACTAGAAATATAAATATTAAAATAAAATCGTTTTAGACAAAGTTTTGAAAGTGCTCCTGAGAGTTAGTACCATAACTGTAACAAATAAATCCAGAAAAATATCAAATTTTATATTTGAATTACATTAAGCAAACAAATATTTTCAAGAAAATGTGGCCATCGATAAGTGCTATAATACGGTAAATGTGTTTTGGTAACTAATAAATGTGTGAATAAACCGTGAAGTGCTCTTCATTCAGAAACATCCCATGGGACTAAAAACCAGAGGTAAGATGACAAGAGGATGAGAGCTGAGGATGAGATCGAATGATCTTGAAAACGTTTCAATTATACAACAAGTAAGTGAAGTTGAATGTAAACATAGTGACTCATAAATCAAACTCAAAGATGAGAAGAGTTTATTGGGAGAGAGAATTGAAGAGATTAGGAGACCCAATTTGTTTGCTGTTTTCGAAATAGCATGGGAGATTGTCAGGAAGTCATCATCGTGTTGAAGTTTTCAAGTGCAATTCAGTTTCATCTTATATAGCTTTCAGTTTCATCTTATATAGCTTCCTAATGGGCTGAAATGTGCAAAACAATTTATTTCCTTACGTTTGGTGAGCTTTTCATTTAGAGTTTCTTTACTTAATAAAAGATAAGGCATTAATCTTTAAATTAAAGTGGAGACTTTGAAATTACTGTAAATTTCGCCAGAGCAGGCACCGTTTTCACTGGAGCGTTTCAATAGCTACCAAGTTTTCCTTTTGAAGGTAAAAGTTGGGCTGTACAATTAAAACTAATTGGTGTTGTTTGGTACACTTGCTCGGAGCAACTTGGGCGGTAATTGTGTTACACTACAAGAGAATTCAGACTGCGGAACGTGAGTGAAGTAGTGAAACTGCCTGGTTATTCTTCAAGGTAACATCCTGCTAACTTCCAACTTATTTCCGGTTCCATTAACTGTGATTCTCGATTCCGAGAAACAGCCTGGGATTAAAACAATTCATCATTGAAGATAACATTCAGAAAAGCATTCCATGGGTATAGTGTATTTATAACGAGACTAACAGTGCAACTAAGGTGTTCATTATCACATGATTTACTCCACTTCTAGAAGATATTCTAATGTCCTTGATTGGCCGAAGTTAAATGAGAATCGATTCGTACTGGATGTTGCGACCGCATCCTTCTTTGGCTGTGTAATAAATAATAAACAAGTTAAACAAGGTGAAACGAGTTTAAAAAACCTTACAGAACTTCAAACTATTCGGATTTTAACTCGTATTCGTTCTTGTACAATGATCTTGATCGAAAAAACAGCGAGCCGCAAGCTAATAGCCCGTGTTTCATGCAATTCCCATGTGAATCAAAGTTCAGTTGACTGCTGTATTGATATTAGTGTAAATATAACACTGTGATGTCTTCTTTATTTTCAAATTCATATTCCATCATGTGAAATGATGATGGTTTTAGAATATACGAAGGAAAAGCCAAGCATAATTTGATAATGACTGTGCGAATTCCCTACAGCACGGAGGCAGGAGTCCCAGAGTTTTCGAAAAAGATTGAGATTCTAAGTTGTCTTTCCCAACAAAAATGGGATAAGGAGGGTTAACTGGCAAATGTAGCACTTGTTATAGTGAATACAAACCAGGAAAAGAGAATACAGTAATCAAGATTTAAATATCACAAAGACAGTGATAAAGATTTTATTAGACGGGATAATTCACTGGATTATCCTTTCAGAGAGGAAAGTATTGTTCTCACAAAAAGCTAGAGATGCATTTGAAATCAATAGGTCTTGTGCTTATTCTGGCTAAAGCAAACGGCGAAGAATTCGTGCAAGAAAATTCCGATAGCGAATTCAGTTTGTTAAAACAAAGTTGCGAAAATGCTAATTGGGAACAAAAGCTCCCTAAACCATACTCAAGCAAACTCTTGAGGTAAAAGAAAATCGTCAGTAATTCCACTCTCAGAAGTTAAAAACTTAGCCATATTGGCCGAAAGTCTTCCGTTCTTCAGATTGGTAACTCTCCCACCAACAGGTTTTTACTTTGAACGTTAACCTCGACATGTTTGGTTTCCAAAAGAATGGAAGGAGTGTAGAGTTTGGAAGATAGTTGCTTGTCATGTCAACGTCTCGCACTATCAGCAGTGCAGAACGACGTAATTTCTGGCATAGCAACTTACCTACACCTAATTGGTTTCTTCAAGAATATCTGATATTTATACAACAGTGAGCAACAGAGCTAAAAAGTTAAAGTATATTAAAATTCAATTATCAAAACTCTTTGACATTCATTTGATATATTTAAATACATAACGAATGTGCCACAAACCCCTTGGTAGTATATCACATTCAGTTTTACGTGACCTCTTGGATATAAAGTCATTATTTGATTAGTTTCAGCTCGATTGTTTTCTATCTTTAAGTACAGAGAATTAATGAAACGAGATAGATATGTCTGATGTAGTGTACTATTTTCACAAAATAAAAAACTCATATGGATACACAAATTTTAAAATAAAAGTATACGGGCGTGTGTTTTGAATGGAACTGTACTGCATGGCAAAGCGAGAAGGCGTATAGGAAAAAGTTCACAACGCAGATGTTTACGTCAGCTTTTCGGACATACACGGCGAGTCAATTGTATGTACCTATACTCTGTTCATATCTACTGGACAGCAATTTGTAATGCATCGGCAGGCGCGAGAAAACATACCATATAGACACATGCAACTTCCAATCGCTCTATTTGGGTTTC
The DNA here is from genome assembly GCA_030765055.1 of Mantis religiosa. Lineage (NCBI taxonomy): Eukaryota > Metazoa > Arthropoda > Insecta > Mantodea > Mantidae > Mantis > Mantis religiosa. The sequence goes on along the minus strand of CM060951.1, from coordinate 112,982,315 downwards.
ATAACTTACGGCACGTCGGCTTACTAATAATTCAGTCTTCTAATCGACCAGATAAGACCCGATAAGAGACGATTACAGCGCTGGTCACCTAAGGTCGATACGCCTCAACGCTCTGTCGAGTACCTGGTATAATAATAATAATAATAATAATAATAATAATAATAATAATAATAATAATAATAATAATAATAATAATAATAATAATAATAATAATAATAATAATAATAATAATAATATAATAATATAATAATAATCATCATCATCGCATAGTGATTTCGGGCTATTTTCGTTGTAAAGATTGAAATATTTTTGAAAATCTGGCTAATTTTACGGTTTTAAATAGCATGTTGAATATATTGCAGGAAGCTGGCGGCCTATGTCTGGTAAATACCCTTACAATTTGCTGCTGTACTGTCCGCCTTGGTTGTTGGACATTTTATCACTTGTAATATGGAGATGCAATCAACTATACCAAATCGGCAGTCTTATAAATCACTCGTGTGAATCCATAGTAACGGTAATAGGAACCGAGCGGGATGACTGGCGATTTCGTCTGTGACCCGCATTCGGCAGGTCCGCATTCGATTCCCGTGGCTGGCCTACCTGAGCCGGTCGCCAGGAGAATGCTGGGTAGGTTAATTACATCCGCTGAATTTCCTGTCCCTCCATTTCATCTCCATTAACATTTCAAATCTCTCATTTGTTGGTCTCTGTCAGGACAGAAGTGACGGCGGGAGTCTCGGCGCTGCATACCAGGTTGATGCGCTCCTGATAAGGGACCCTGCCCTCTTCACTGTCGCGACTCCTTAGGTCGGCCGCTGTCTCCGCGTCATCTTTCCTGCCGGAGATGTTCCACAATAGGTACTATAAACCACAGGTTTCGGCGTCGAATCCCCTCCTTAGTAATCTTAAACCTAACGGTGATGAACCATGATTCCTCCCAAATGAGAGTGTTACTGAACAACCATCTCGGTTGGTTTCCATTTGTTCTCATAACTTAAAGTTTAACTATGTCTTAGTGATGAAAAGGAAAACAAACACTATTTCTACTTTGTGAACTATTTATTTATGCTAATATTATTTAGGATTATGGTTTATTTTTACTTTTTGCGCTGTAAAACCTCTCTCCGTCTTATGCTTTGCTCGTTCTCAGAGCCATATGAGATTATAAATTGTTTTTAAGCGTATATTTATAAGCTACGTTTATTTTTGTGTGCTTTTTATTTTGTTGGAAAGGCAACACTGTTTTGATATTTTGGTTAACTTTAAATTTCTAAATTTGCCTTTCACAATTTAAAAAAAAAAAATAATTTAGTCTGTGGAAATATCCCGTGCTGTTTACCAGTATTATACAAGGCAATTTTCACCCCATATCGAGAAACATTGTCCACAATTTCAGACAAAATGTTTCATTCATTGCAAGTGTTCAAAACTTACGGAACTTGCCTACTAAGCACACGAAACAAAGGAATTTAAGTGGAAATTTTTTATGAAGTATCGTAAAATATTAAGCAGATAACACCTATTGATGCTTCCTTTGGAGATGCAGGCAAAGTTTAAGAACACTTAATAATTTGACTCTGTTCACTTTACTTAAACTTAATAACAAATTAATTCTAATTATTGTCACTAAAGCATTGTGCTTAAAACAATTACAAATAAATTGATTTAAGGATTAAGACATCTGAAAATAACGCCTAGGGTTCCCTTCAAATACGAGCAGCTTTTTTCATTTAAAGCACATTATGATTTTGTTTATTCTTTCTTTTTATGAGACGTGTGAATGGCTAGCTTGGATTTAGCATTAGCCTTTGGTGTGGAGAAGAGAGGAGACTTCCAATCAATAGATTTGGGCGTTGTTTTGGTAACTGAAGATGATGGGGGTTCCCGCGGCAGTTTTATGAATTTGCCTTCAAACGTTAGTACATTTTTATCATGTCGGTGGAATAGTCAATTTACGATCAACTGAACTTCTTTTGAGAGATTCCGTTAAAACGTAGTAGATTTACACTGTATTTTGAAAGGATCTGGTTTCTGGCAGAAGTTGGTTTATAAAAATAGACAACCTCGGTGATATATAGTCGGTATGGTGTTCGCAACAAAGGTTGGGCCATGTGTTATATATTTTGCACTCCACTTTTTCCAGCTCGTTTGTTTATATGGCCAGAGACCTTTACCGTTTGTTTGTCTTGGCGTAGTGGAGTTGGAAGGTTACATGTTCACATGCATTTATTTGTTTATGAATGTCTATTTCATGGGTGCTGATGGAATGCAAAATGGAGTTGTTGACCCTCGGTATCTCAAGCATAGATGTAATGGCGAATTAACTTGAGATACTCAGTGGCAGAAAAAGTTATGATACTAAGGTGTGAAAAATTAGCATGTTATTAACACCTTGTTTTACTTGAAATTGTAAGTTTGTTCTAAACATCAGTGATGGTTCAATTAGTTCTGTTTATCTCACAATATTCGTAAATTAATGTATATTGAATTAATTGGAATAATTTTTATGCATCCTCTTATGTATCCTTTTAATTATAAAATGCTTTGATAAGCAATGTACGAAAATGTCACCCGATATTTATGGAAATGTATGAAACATTGGTGGAGTCCTGTATTTCTGCTGCCGTAAACATCTCCGAATTCCGGAAATTATTATTATTATTATTATTATTATTATTATTATTATTATTATTATTATTATTATTATTATTATTATTATTATTATTATTATTATTATTATTATTATTATTATTATTTACGTCCTCCAACGTTAAGTCACATCGGACGATGAATGGAATGGTTGAAATGATGCTCAAATGAGCCCAGGGTCCATAGAGCTTAGAGTTACCCGACATTCGTCTTTCAGGATAAGGGAAACCCCCGAAAAAACCTTATTCACGTAACACCCTAACCGAGATTCGAACTCGGGACCTCTTGAACGTGAGGCAGATATGCTACCACCACGCTACCGAGGCGGACTGAATTTCGGAAATGTTGTATAGTCTGTTAGTAAATATTAAATAATATAAAGGCTCCAGGGATTAGCTGTAGAACCTCGGACATCATCCATTCAAAATATCCGTCATAAGATATTTTGTTCAATTTCCTTTAAATTTTGTAGAGATAAACTTACAACTATAAGCATAAAATGTTGGAAGTGAACTTTCTTTGACGTAGTCATTGATGGAATGTTAATTAGAATGTGTAACAACCCCCTTAAATCAGTAAAAAATATGTTTGTAAGTTTATATTCTTCTTAAATATACATTATGTTAAAATTGTTTCCAATTTCTCAAATGTTTTTTTATCAGAATACGTATATTAGCATTTTTAATTTTTTATTGTATGGAGCATTGTTGTTTACAATTAAAATAATTAGGAAATTAATCATGAAATCTGTAGGAATATTGTAATGAATGTGTATATATGCTGATTGTTACTTTCGACACACATTTCAAAAACAATTTCATAAATGTGGAATTTAGACATTTGATTGACTCGTCTAGTGCAGTATAAAAGCTTCTGCGACCTCTCAAAATGCTTATTTTAGTATTTATTGCATATATATTGAAGAATTTTCTGCCGTTTACTTTTTTATATGCGACATTTTCATGGAATTTGTTTCCCACTCGGTGGCATCCTCAATAAAAATCAAAGCCCTTTTCGCAAGAAAATTATGATGCCACGTGTACTTGTTTTAGTGTACAACCCGGATTCACATAGGAATGTTTAATAGCCTTCCTCCAGAGGGTAGAACAGTGGTTTTTTTTTTTTTTTTCATTAAAAAACGGATCAGTGGCCTCTGAGGGATGTTAAAGATTCTGTTGTTAGATGACATCGAACTTTCAAGCAATATTAATAAAAAGTAAAGGTGCATATCTGTTATAGTCTGAAAGTTTATTGCAGTTTTGATATCAATAAAACAATTATTCCTGTTGATGGAAAGAGGATAGTCAAGCACTAAGTGGGCAACAACATTCCAAACTTCACTCAACTTTTTGAAACTTCTAGCGATCCATCTACTTCTCTCTCTCTCTCTCTCTCTCTCTCTCTCTCTCTCTCTCTCTCTCTCTCTCTCTCTCTCTCTCTCTCTCTCTCTCTCTCTCTCTCTCTCTCTCTCTCTCTCTCTCGTTCATGAAAAAGTTCCGTTTCACATTTAAGAATAAGTCATTGAAGTACCAACCTTAATTTTCATGTTTGTTAACGAATTGCACTTCTACATTTCAAGTGTGGCATGTTTGGAAGTGCATAGTAGCTGAAACTATGTAATTTCAACTAATAGAATAAAACTTGGGCAAATATTTTTAAGGAATATTGCAGTTGCATACATAAGTTAGCTTTCCGTCTTTTATATCAATTGGAGAGGATATGATTGGTTTTCACAGCTGATACAAGTTATCCATTACTTTCCAAATCAAATTCGAAAGGGCACCACGCTTTATGGAAATTCTTCCTTGCTAGCGGAGTTTAATATTGGAACCAAACGACGGTCAAAGCAATGCTAATGACAGGTTTTTATAGCTTAGTGAGATCGGAGTGTTCCGATCTCATCACGAGTAATATTGCTCCCCCAGCGAGAGGAGGAGGCCAATAATGCATGCGCATAATAACAAGCACGTATTTCCACACGTTTGACGTTAATATAGATGGCTTCTCATCGACTTTAAACAAAATGAGGCAAAAATTGACTGTCAGCCTGGCTGTTGCCGCTGGAACAATACACATTTTTCGTGATATGATTGAAAAAAGCTGATTGCGTACTTTTCTGGGTTTTATGGGAGATACCTAATTCGCAGCACACATTGTGCCCGGTTTGAAGTGCTTTTTTTTTTATTCTAACCAAGCGCGGCAGAACATGGTTTAATTTCTATTTAAGGAATAGAATTACAGGCTGATGAATTTAATGGATAACTTAGCTTACGTACCCGATGTAGATAGTATGTAACTGTAGTTGCTGTTCACGGTAATTGTCAATGAGTATCTATTCACAGACGTCCTTTAACTGCTGTGATTCTCAGTGTCCCATTCTATATTAGGCGTGAAAGAACACTTAATTTTTCTCAGAGGCCTCTTTATGAGCTTGAGGTTATTTTACCTGCCGTAGATCTACTACACGGGACTACTACTTTTGTTTTCACACTGAAGATTTTGCACCCGAAAAGGTCCTTCGCCCTCCGCCGGATTTGAACCTGGAACCAGACCATTTTAGCTCTAGTATATGGAGAACGACGTGGCTCCTGGTAGTTTTAATTATAGTTGGCACATGTTATAGAACTTATGAAATATGAGTTCATCCCACTGCACTGCGTTTGCTTTGAATACCAACTTTATTTCTCTTGTTCACACCCCTTTGACCCTTGAATAGCAAAGAGAATGTCCAAGGCATCATATAGCGACAAGTTTTTAAAATATTTGGCATCGTTTAAGTCCACTATATTCTATTTCCATTGCACCTACAAGGAAATGTGTAATAACACCAGTTCTACAGATGTCTCTCTGGATTAACATTTATTGGATACATGAATAATGTTTTGTAAGAATAGTTTGTTGAATATGTGGCGTAAATCATTTGAATGCAACATTTAAGTAATACCTGCTTGAACATTGAGATGAACTATAGCAGCATCAGAAAATCTACCTTGGAATTTTAAATGAAGACCGAGAAATTGCCTAATGTGTTGGGAAATTTGTATTTTCTGGAATAATAAGATAGTAACACGTCAAAAGATAAAGAAAGGCTGGCAAGTGATTAAGGGGAGGAAGGAAACTTGAATGGCAGTGATGCGGAAAAAAGCTGCGTGAGAAATGGGAGGAGTGTTTCCTGAGACAGAAAAGAAATTGCAGCGCTCTTCAGAAAACATCTCGCGGTCTCCTCAAGTGATGGCAGATGTTGTGACGGCTACATTAATCTAGGAAAAGACTAGTCTATATAATTAGATGAGGCAGTTCCTCTCTCGCAACGTTATTTTGCAATAAAATCCTTCAGAGAAACAGTAATAAATTTGCAGAAGAAAACTGATTAAATGCATTAATACAAAGCTAACAGGTATGAGAAAAGTGTTTAAGATAAACTGCATGCATACTCTTAGGCTTACCAGTAAAATGTTGGGAGCGGAGGCATATTTACGTCTTTGTGGGCAGATTCAACGTGCTACAGATTCCCCCCTACCCCGGACTTGACAAATCGTTAAATTGCAATATAATTTAGATTACAGACTGCATGTACTGCACGTTGTTACATTGTCATGATAGGTGGGAACTAGGCGTTATTAGATCGCGGTCACCCTTCACTGGACTGCAACAAATTGCATAGCGTTTGGATTTAACAATTCATTGTACCTCTAACAGTAACTAACAGAAACGGGCGCGAACATTCAGGTGAATGGCGTGAATTGTAAAGCTACCTCCCTTACATTGTTAACTTTATTTGCATAGTGATTGTTTATAGTTTATGTTAAGGAACACAAAATATGGACCATAAATCTGTGTATTTGCTTAAGAAGTGGGTTTCTCTACTTTAGTGTTTATTGTGGTTCCAGGAGTAATTTCAGCAAGTGTAACCGAAGTGCACTGTAGGTCTTAAATGATAATAAGACGCAGTGTTCGGATCAACTTACTCGAATGTGTGACAAAATGTTTTCAAAAATGAAATACCTCAAATCTAAATATAGTTCTGCTGTGGGTGATGAAATGAACATTTTAGAGTCCACAAATGTCTGCAGTTATAGCAAAGAGAAGTCAATTTCCCTTTTATGCTTTTTTTAATCTATCGATCAGCAAGTATGCTTTACAGCTGTTTGTTATTGAGACACTTAGTGACAGTACACATAACAATTGAGGTAGCCGTGAACGACTCGTCTAGCTATATATGGCTGGATCACTGTAACACAAATTGAGGACTTCAAGTTTGATAGGAATCACTCGTCTGGGTCGTCTGTACTGGAGAGGTCACTCAGGAGATCTTGTGGCAGTCGGTGCTTGAGGCGAGCGCCGAGATTGTAGGTGACAGCTCCAGGTACCTCCTGGAGATGGTAAAAGAAAGGTCGTGCCAGCCGGCGGATGTACTGGTGAACGGGTAGGAGACCAAACTCGCAATGAAGTTGTTGGTTTCTGACGAACCACGGAGCATTTGTAGCTGTACGCAGCACCCTGTTTGTAATACCTACAGTCGGCGGAGATTAGTCTTGCTGGTGCCACCCCAGACTGGAGCTGCATAAGTAAAAATGGGATGGACCAGAGATTTGTAAAGAAGGGAGGTGCGCCTGTTCAGTAAAGGGTAAAGTTTTGAGAGCCGTGCAGATGCAAGTGTAACAGACCAACAGATGTGGGCGTTCCAAGTTAGTCGAGTGTCCAGTATCAGCCTAAGATACTTTACTGGCACACTGGTTGGTAACCATGATAGTTGTTTCCCGAGCAGCTGTAGTGAAGGAGGATCCCTATAAGGACGTAAAGAAAAGATCTTAGCCTCTGTCTTGTTAGTGTTGAGGGAAATGCGCCAGTGAATCAGTGAGCTAGTCGATCCAGGGCAGTTTGTAGTTCATGAATAGCATGACGGATGTCGGAGTGAGAATAAAAGAGAGCAGTGTCATCAGCATATAAAGCTGTGCAAATTGGAGCTATAGCAGGAAGATCATAAGTGTAGATATTAAAGAGGAGTGGTGCTAGTACTGAACCTTGTGGCACACCTGCTAAGATGGGTCGTCGGGTGGATGTGAAACCAGCAATGCGCATCACAAAAGTTCTATCTGTGTGAAAACTTGCAATGATTTGTAGAAGATAGTAAGGGAGAACAATGCGATGTGCTTTAAGTAGTAGCCCAGTGTGCCACACCTTATCGAATGCCTGGGCGATATCTAGGACTGCTGCTACAGTGTAATGCCTGTTTTCGAAACCTTGTACGATAGACTGCGTGATTCTGAGCAATTGATGAGTGTTAGCATGCTTCGGGTGAAAGTCAAACTGAAAAGACGGAATTATTTGATTGTGAATCAAAAAATGAGAAAGACGTTTATGAATAATCTTTTCAAATAGATTAGAAAGTGTAGGTAATAAACTGATTGGTCTATAACTTAAGACAATACTGTGTTTGAAAACTAATCCAGTCTGCGCGTATTGTGTCTGTGGCTTTGCGGTATGTTTAAACTTAAAGTTTATGTGATTTCGTCCACAATTCACTGGTAACTAATGTGACCCCCAGAAGGTTTCAGCAACCCCTGCTCAAAGCCATGGTGACAAATTTAATTGTGCTCACGGTTAACGTCACGCTTAACGGTGAATTGACTGTTTCCGTGGTCAGTCGAGTGAATCTCGGAGCCACTTCCCTTCACTGCAATATTTCCTTAGAAAATACGTTAATGAAAGCTTGGCAGTGTGTCATCTACTAAAAGGTGAAGCACAGTACAGCAAACCGAAATTTAATAAAAGGCAAATAATTATCTACGGCAACTATGACATTACGAATTTTGTTGAATGCGTCTTCATCGCTCGACAGCCAGAAGTACACCAAGGCCTCCGGCGTAACCGTTGTGTCGTGTCTTTGAAGTGATACTGAGTACAGTAATATTGGTCGGTGGCACATGGCCATGGTGTACGCTGGAACTTGGCCAGGAGCCGCTACTTCTGTTTACGCGTGTCCTTAGGCCTAAGATCTCACGAGGCCATGCGCATGCTGTTCTGGAACTCCTAGTACAAGAAAATCCAGCGTGTCAGTCTTTAAAATAGCCTGCTAATCTATCAAATGTCATCTAATAGGCATATTAATTTTTACAGCTACATAATAGTAATGCATCAATTGAATACATATTTGTATTGCCAGTTTATATATTATATCCGCCTTAATCCTTACCTCTCATCAATAGTTTCCTTACTAGAAATTTTCTGAGTAACGACCGTTTCAAAGTATATTCAAATTACGTTGTTTAGCTAATACATTAGTAGACGAAACCTTAAAATATAAGAGTTATATTAAAATTAAATTGAAGAAATGAACAAGTATGCTACCCCAAGCGGAAGGTTCAGGCGGTAATTTATATGGTCCCATGTTCGGAAGATCCTAGGCTCAGATCTCGTGGAGCAACCCATATGAGTGATTTTTTTTTTTTTGGGTGGGGGGATTTCCCTTAATCCCAAAGTAAGTGGTGGATATTTAATACGACACTACCAAATTCCACCTTAAGCCTTAGACAACCATAAAAAAGGAATAAAGAATTGATGGTTGTACTAACAGTGAAAATTATGATATTGGTTGGCACGTGTAGTCAGCTATGCAACTAGTTAGCTATCATCAGTTCGTCACAGAAGCGGAGATACAATTGCTGTATGCATGTCACTAGGGATATATGGCGAAATATGATGGTATGGTGTGATACAGGGATGAGACTTCCAAGACTAATTACTGCCTGACACACATCGTTCTACAAGGGATCTGCTCCCTTGCAATATGGTCACATAGTTAAAGCGACGTAAATAAAGTAGAAAAACAGTCATTTTAAACAACCAGGTAAAGCCAACAGTAGTATTATTACACAAAATAATTCGCAAATTATGACATTACAAGAAATAATTAAAAAGTAAAATAAGATTTCAGGTGAAAGCTGAATAAGAGTAAATCTCAATATTATACTTTCTGATATTCAATCTTTCAAAACGGGAAATTCAGATTTAGGGAAAATAAGACAGCATGCTTTTATCTTGCTTCTGCGGGTAAATAATTGACGTTGTGAGATTGTCACTGTTCAAACACATTTACACTAACTGCAATATATTCTATTTTGCCAAACATTTGTTGGGTTTATGAGGAGAAGTCTGACTACGAATTTTGTCATCTTTAGTTCAAAATGAGGAAATTTCTAACAGTGAGATATATTTCACAAGTTCCATTTCAACTTGTCATTCGTAGATTATAATTATGTTTCCAAAGATTTGGCAGATCAGATTTAAATGCAGAATCTTAGGTAGTGCCTTATGAAACGTGCCACAATTTTCAGGCACACATTTCAATCTATTATGACAAGAGTGATTCTTGACACTAAAGGTATATTCAGATATGTAAGTAAAAGAGAAAACTTCAGCATAAAAACGTGTTTCTATTCCTCACAGACCTCTACTACTTTTGTTTCCAATTTGCCCTGTAAGCAACATTTTCCATTTCCATATTTCACATGCCTCCAATAATTCTTCATAGTTGGTCAAATCATCCAAATTTCCGAAATTTACAGTAACATACTTCGCGAAAAGCTTTCTTCATTTGTTAACTTTAATTCTCTCGCTTCTGGACAATGCTCTTAATTGTGCCTGCCTGCTTCGGGTGCATCCGAAGTATTTGTAGCTGTCCATTCTTCCACTACGTGATCTAGAATTTGCGCGTTACAGTAACTGTTTCTCATAATGCAGGCAATACAGATTGAAGGAACGTTTATTTTCCTTTCGGAAAACTAAAGCGTCATGTACCACAGCTGAATTCACCAAGCATTGGGATGGTGGAATAATACTGCGCTTTTGTGTTATATTGACCTGGGTGTATTTGACTGATGAATCATTGTAAATCAATAATGTATTTCGTAATTTTAGTTAGTTTCTTGAAGCAAGGTGAGGTAGGAGAGCATGTTTAGACCAGAGCATCTTGTTCCTGCAGTTAATGCATCGATTCCAGCGTGAGGCACATCCTCCTTTGTGTGCGCCTGCTCTCACATCGATTTTATGTAAAATAAAAGGGGGAGGCCGAGGTGTAGGCAGGTCTGGTTTAGGAAGGATTTGAGATTCGACCAAAATTACAAAAACACTTGCAGAAGTGTCACTCGAGAAGAAAAAAGCTTATGTTTCCGCCTTTTCTTGAGGGATTTGTAAACTTTGTATGCCTTATTCTTTCTAGTTTTCCATTTCTCTATTTGTGTTCTTATCTCACACTTTCTTCCCTGACTTTTATATTTCATCTGCTTCCATGTAGGCCCTCCCTCTCTTTTTTCCTTCCTTGTAACATTTTACCGTTATTTTCGTTTGTCCTTTAAGCCTTTTTTCCAGGGTTATGCTTCAGCCTATAATGGTTTTGTTTCTTAGTCCACCCTTGGCGTTGACATTTTTCTTCCTTCCTTACACGGCTTTTAAGGTTTTTTTTTTTTTTTCTCTCTTCTTAGTTTTCTTTATTTCACGTACAATCCTTCAGAAAGTGTCATGCAGTTTTAGTCGGAAAATGGAGAACAAGTTGTGAACACCTAAAGTATTTTCAAGAATATGGAACTTTGCAATTTACGAGAAAATTTTCAGGAGAAATACTAATGACAATATTCTTTAGAATTGTGTCACAGAAGAACTGTTTCTGGCAGATTGAGACAGAGTATTTTCACTCGGAGTTTTAATGTGGTTAAAGGAACACTAGGATTTGCTTTAAACATTTTTTAAATAATATTCTAGAATCCGTAACCCAATTATCCTAAGAATGGCTTCCTTCGGATTGGAAGTAAAGCCGGTGGTCACGTACCTTAGATTTACGGCATGTAAAAGAACTTCAAGCCTGATACAGGCCTCTGAGCGAAATTAAAGCGGTTTTTCACACATCATAAACACAGCAGTTAAAGAGCGCCCACAAATAAAAACTCAAATTCAATTTCAGTCGCGATAAAAGGTGATCGTTGTGTAAAGGCAATATGTGCATTTATTTGGTATTGTTTTAGTGCTTAAATAATTTATGTATCCTCTCTAATTGTCGGCTTTACAAACAAATTGAGTAAATACAGTGTGATAAATATCAGCGCTGGCAAGTGTTGATTCCAAACAAGACTTGCAAAAATGGCTTTATTGCTAAGTTGTATACTAGTAAATTGGCAGTTTAATGTAATCGCCCATGTTAATCTTACAAGCGCCATTAAAATGTTTCCTCTATATGCTAAACCATTCCTGAAGAGCCCATAGTTTTCCTTTATTATTGTAATCGCTTCCGCCACAAACATTAACTGGCATCAAACTCAAATTCTGTGGTCAAAACAATAATAGTAGGTATGTGATTTAGTACACACGTGCTACCTGATGTGCAAGTTTGAACGAGGTCTACCCGTAAGCCCTATTTCTCTGAAACCAGGGAATGCCGATTCACTCCGTGTTTCCTTGAGCCAATACCGTGTGTCTGAAAAGGCTCCTCTTTTGGGTGGAAATGGATACACTTTAGTCCGGCCGTTGTATCTCCGGCTGTGACGTTTTGCGACTGCAAGAGGTGGAGGGGGAAGGTTAATAGTACCAACATACATTGGAAACATATCCTCAAAATTATCTTTAGAATGAAAATATAGTACTATATTAGCTTTAAAATACTGAAATCCAACTTGTAATTTCATTAATATGTAAGATATTTATTGCAACACCACTCTATTCGAATATTTCAGTCATACCTTTCACACACACTAACTGCATCTGTTGGTAGTACTGGGAGTCTCTACATCCGGTGTTGTGGTCAGGAAGTTAAAACTGTCTGCTAGCGCCAATCAGCATTGTCGCTGCTAGGCGTGGCTTCCGAAACCAACACCGTGTTGCCAGGTTAAATTTGTTTGAGCCACGTGGCTTTAGCTGCTTGCGCTGGTGAACTTTCTTTGCTATATTTTGCGCGCGTGAATTCCGATTTTTAGTGTTCGTAAGTTCTATTATTATCGCTATTATAATAATATGGCTACTGGTTTGTGAAATATGCAACCACGTGAAATATTTAAAATACGCATTGTTCCTCTGTTTGAAATTCCCGCTAAAGAACTGGCAACAGCCTGCTTCCCCCTCTCGAGAAATGTCAGAGCCGGAGAAAGAGCGGCCGAACTGTAGTATACGCATGTCAATAACAGGGATCTTTTTAGGCCCCTCTCCAGCCTGTATGGGCGGCCAGGCCAGCCAGACGTACCCGTAGGCGATGCCTGTCTTCCCTCCCCCTCTATATTCCTGAATCTCTTGAAGACTAGCCTTACTCGGGTGTTAAATCCTTTGGCCACTCATTTCCAACTACCATCTTGACAATTTATTTCACTTATGGCTTGTATATTAAACTTAAACAGGATATCTTATATCTAAAAGTGTTAGTGTTGATACTGCCCTAAGAAACACTTTGAATTGCTCCACGTGACATTTGCAGTAGCAGAATAACTTTATACCTAAGCCCAGCTTTAGTTTGTGTCCCAATAAGTTATTCTGAAATATTAAAGTGAAGGCTGAGAAGGTATCGAAAGAAAACCTTACAATTATGCATTGAACGAAGCCGGGAACTTAAAACAATGTATCTTTAAGATTTGATGAAAATCTGGAAGAAGTAAATTTATACTATACATAATTTTGGCACCCTTAATTTGTGAAAAATTGGCAACATTTATCAGTTTGTGCGGAGTTTGAAAACACTCGCGAACGCAGTACCTACTAATGCGTAATCTTATCTTAAAAGTTTTTCCCAAAATGTTTTGAGCGCTTAATATGGTTTATTGCAGAGATTAACACCATCATTTTTAAATGTTAACAAATATACGTTATTTTTTATTGAGTATATTTTCCTAGCTTGATGTACATAAAATTGAAAAATGTCAAAATGCAAAGGACTTATCCTACTCGAGTAGAGCTTGATTTGAATTGTAAACGATTCTCTATAATAGTTAAACGCAAAATGTAATCCTTATGCTAGTCGATATAGCACCTAAGTAGGATGTAAAACGTTTAGACAGCTGGGACATTTTATTTAACATAATTGAATCAATTGAATCTAGAACAAAACATGTGGCTGGCCCCATAGCACAGTTGGTAGAGCACCTGCCTGCTGTGCTAGGGGTTTCGGGTTCGAATCCCGGTTGTGGGAGTGGGGATGTTTCTCCGACCAAGATAATTCATCTTCCCCAGAGTCTGGAAGTATGAATGAGAGTGTGAATGTGTGCGTGATCTAATAATTAAAACCCAACGAATACGAGTTAACACCTTCGATATGTTCCAAAGGAGAACGGCCGCCGATATGACCATTGTAGTTAAAGGCGGGGTATAAATGGAAAGAAAAAAGACATTGTGTATGAAGCAAATGCAGACATCTAGTTGAAATTTTGTATGCGATTCCTTGACCCCCCCCTTTTTTAAATTTACGTCCTTTAATGTTTTAAGTCATATGGGACGATGAATGTGGGTGACATAATGCTGAAATGGGCCCAGGGTCCATGGAGTTAAGAGTTATCCGACATTCGTCTTTTAGGATAAAGGAAAACCCCTGAAAAACCTTATCCAGGTGACTCACCCTGACCGAGATTCGAACTCGGGACCTCTTGAACGTGAGGCAGACATGCTACCATCTACACTACCGAGGCGGGCCCGTGATCCTTATGACAATTTAAGTAGCTCAATTGGAAATCTGTGTGTGTGTGTGTGTGTGTGTGTGTGTGTGTGTGTGTGTGTGTGTGTGTGTGTGTGTGTGTGTGTGTGTGTATGTGTGTGTGTGCATGTTTATCACAGATTCATTGCTTTAATAGCACTCTTAACTTAGATTCATAATTAGCAGTTCTCCATTTTTCTGAGGTACAATGATGCCTTTATTAATCCAGTTCTCACCCACGTAATATATCTATTTTTCCTCCTGTAGTGATGAATGTTTCTCTGTTAACTACACATGTATCTGACAAGCTCATGAGTTTATTTGGAGGCCAGCCGGTAAATACAGCGAGAGTCTTCTGAATCTCACTAGATAAACTCGAGGCGATGTTTGGTATCTTACATTTATACGACACTTGTTCGAGACTCCTTAAGTGGTCATGTGGAAAGGAGTATGCGACCCTGAAGAGTTGAAAGGCAGATATCAAAGGCATGTTCCGTTTTATCAGGATCATCAGGCTTGATTAAATGCCGAGGTTAAGAAGCACAAAGGGGCCAAAGAGTCTACTGCAAGTTTCCAAAAGCGACCATTCAGGTTTCATAATCATATTCATAGCCATATTACTGACAATTATTGTTCACAAAAGAATATCCTTTTTCTACACCAAGGAGTGGAAGATCAAGTCTGGTAAATCAGAGTAACTTGACAGCACGTAACACTTGATTTTCGATAGTTAATCGCCGCTGCCAAAAATTGTCTTTCCTAAAACAGTTTTCCTTGTAGAGTGTTTAAACAATTCTTTTCGCACAGCACTAACTTCTAAATCAGAACATTAAGTCGTTACACCGGAATGCCCGGATTTTCCTCCGTAGAATTGTTCAGCATATAATTTTTCTCATCACTTTTCAACAGTTCATCTGTAGGGTGTTTTTAGTAACCCTGCAGGCTCATTTTAGCCACTACCGCCCTCATACCAGCATAGCCCGCTAGTATGCTCTATGGAGCAGTATATTAACGGGTCATAACTCCAACTTGCCGCCAAATTCCACTGATGTTCTTTGTTTTCGTTCACAGTTCGATAACTGCTGAGTTTCAATAATCTGAGTGGTATTTATTTCCATATAGTAATGTAAATGTGGCGTATTGCAGTTAAATCATTAAAACACACCCAACATTTTAAAACTAATAATATAAATAACAAATATAATGTACTTTCTAGCCCGCCTCGGTAGCGTAGATGGTAGCGAGTCTGCCTCACGTTCAAGAGATCCCGAGTTCGAATCTCGGTCAGGGCGAGTTAACTGTATAAGGCTTTTCCGGGATTTTCCCTTATCCTGAAAGACGAATGTCGGGTAGCTCTAAGCTCCATGGTCTCCGGACTCATTTGAGCATCATTTTACCCATTTCATTCATCGTCCGATATGACGTTGGAGGACGTAAATTAAAAAAAAAAAAAAAAAAAAAAAAAAAACACTTTCTACTCTTTTAAGTTAGATTGCTTCTGTGGCCAGGGGTCAATAACAACAATCACGTGCTTGGGCTACCTTATTTAGGGAAGATTATGCTGAAGCATGTTCTAAACGCAGAGTTTTGCAATGTTAGAAGGGAATATGGTAAGTTTGTAGTTATTTTGGTATTGATATTCGGGAAAAACTGACTTTAAATTGGCATATGTGATGAAAGAACTGTAGAGCTATTGAGTAATGTTCTCCATCTGGCATTATAAGGCTTAAATCAGCATGTTTAATACGCTGTCGTGTTGGTAGGCTACAACTAAATATCTATTACTATTTTTAGAAGGTAATTATGGCATAGTCCGATGAAATGTGTTGATTTATGGGGCTACAAGTTTCTAAAGATGCTGAAAGGCAAATTCAGATGAGCTAATGTGCAACATTCCACTTACGCTCCGGGTGCACCGGCACGAATGACCAAGGTCGTGAAGGCAGGTATCCTGAACCGAAGGTCCGTCATTGGCAAATGTCGGGAAGGTAGGGACCCTAAAATTAGACCTTCCCAAATGCTCTTTCAAAATTATAAATTCCTTTTATGTATCTCTTGTCAATCGGCTGTGGTATCATATGTAAAGAACGGCAGTCAACATTAAAATTATAACCATATGAGGAAGAGTTCTATAAAAAGTTAGTACTTGCTATGTACTGCAGAAAAGTAATGCAAAACTTACAAATACAACGAGGAGATTTCAGCGGAAATGCTCATTTTCAAGACTATTGAACCTTGGTGTAGAAGAGAGAACAGCTTAACTCAAATATGAAAATGTCTAATAAATAGCAAACTTGGTGTATTATTTCAATCCTCGTAAGGATGAGAAGTAGATTTTGAAGATGATTCGGACTTCCCAAACTACTCTTTACATGGGTAAAGGTTCTCAATTTTATCAAAAATAGCATTTTGCACTAAAATGGAAATGTTGACATTCCCGTCAATGGCCCATTAAGTCACTGAACATTCTGGTCGATGTTTTTATGACCGGTAAACAATGAGGATGAAACATGTTTTATACGTATTCAAATAACTGTTTTTGTATCAGTTCTCCAAACATGTTAACATCTTACAGTTCCCAGGTTGCATTTACGTGCGACATCTATTGTGCATGGTAAGCAATTCTTCCTACAGGTTTTTCTCAACCAAAGTTGTTTCATTAGTGACAAAAATATGACTATAGTTTGATATTCTTTAACCTCATAGATAAAAAGGACGATGAATGGTTGAAGTGAATGAAAAGGTGGTCAAATTAGCTCGGAAATCATAGAGCTGAGCTACCGGGCATTCGTCTTTCAGTGGGAGAGAAAATCTCTGGAGGAGAGCAACCCTATCCGGGTTACTCACCCTAAACGAAATTCTAACTCTGATCTTTTGAATGAGGCAGACGCTCAGGTGGCTCTTTTTTCATATTGTACATACAACCAAGTTTATACCGCTTAATTTGCAATTGTTTCTGGTCGGATGTGTATTAATGAAATCTGAACAGAAGAATCACGTTTTATATGAGTATTCTAATATATTAAGTATATTGGACTGTGTAAGGTTTTAATGGGTGGACACATCCAATATTTATGCATGTTATATTTTAATATAAAGTAGCTCACAATATTCTACTCATATTGAATCGGTCTGGATGGCTAAGTTGGGCTGGCTCCTGATCACAGGATCATACCTGTCCCAGACCAGTGGTTTTTACGATAGTGTGCTTACTATGTGCGCAAGATTTCTTGAGCGTTCGGGTCCCAAGTCCTCATTCGGTAGGTTTCGCTCATTTCCGTAAACACAGATGACAACTTTGAAACAGGAAATGCGCTACTCACTGTGACATCTAGTAGCTAATATGCTAAGCTTTCACACGTACGCCATTTTATTTTGAGCAATTTTGAGGTTAATTATTAGCTAACTAGTTTACAAAAAATCTAAAAGCAAGACTATGTTATCAATGTTATGGTTCTCAAAAGGGGACACACTATGTTTCGTCTACCTCCGTATAACTGTGATCTGAATGCAACTGAGCTGGCATGAGCAAAAAAAAATAATATTTACAAAGTACGCAATGTTAACGAGAGCCACAAATCTGCGGAAATTTGCTATAGAATTGACGGATTGGTAAGGATACGATAAGAAATTGCTAGAGCTGGAAATGCAATATTGGAGAACGGTGGTGTAATAGAAAATGCAATTAGTTGACACATTAGAGGATACCAGCGATGTAGACATGGAAATCGAAGAATCACAAAGCTAGTGAGTATTTATAGCTGTCATAATATTTGTTTTCTACTTTTATGTGTTTCATAACAGTAAATATATAAGCATACAGCATATCGGAGTTCAATTGTTTGTTGACACATCTCATACCTTCGGCGCATATCTTCCCTTATCTTACCGCAATTTGACTGAATTGTATTTTTCTAGGTTGACCACACTGCAGAAACAAAAGCGTGAGCTACTCTCTTCTTCCTCTCTACCCGCACCACACCATAAATCCAGCGCTCAAGAAATCTTGCGCATATAGTAAGATGGACAGCCTAATATCAGAAGATGTACCGGCATGTAAACAAACTCTTGCAGGAGAAAATTCGGGCACACAGGGGCGCTAATATCAGCCTTGCAATTGACGACATAAATAACAATATTATTTATTTTTATTAAGCTTTGTGACCTAAAGAGAAGATTTCAAAATCGCTACAGTAAAATATGCGCTGTTGTAATGAAAATAATGAAACATTTGTCTCTGCGTAGAGTTTTAATAATATGCGCTGCTTCGCGTAAGAGCAATGATTCATGTAAAGTTTAATATACTAAGTGTATTTGCTTTGCACCGCATTCCGCTGGGATATGTTATTAAAGCACATAGGGTATGTCAAGAGAGCTCTCACAAAGCACCCTGGCATCCGGCGCAGGTTTTGCGTTTGCACCATGGTATGTTTACACTGCATTTGTCTTTCACTGACCCTCCGGCGTTTTTTTTTTTTTTTTTTTTTTTTTTTTTTTTGCAATGCAAAGTAACTTAATTGCCAAGCGCGTCTGATATACATTACATATGTTCTGCATATGTTACATCCAATTATTGTGAAAATGCGCAGTTCTTTGCTCTTTCTACAGCATAGTTTCTGCCATCTGAACACACAATTTTGCGCTTGGTCGTTAATATGGCTTAAAAGCAGGTACATTGTTGAGTATTCGCTATAAGGAAAAGAAAAAAAAGCCAACTTTGCAGAAAATTTTGATGTGATTCTTGCACACGACTATCTCAACTAACGGCAGATTCACACATTACATTTGCTAGTTTCCGTATAAAAAGTTTGTATATTCATGATGCGTGACATTTTTTGCTTCAGAATGATTTATATGTAACGGGCGCTTAATTACAACTCGTGGAAGCATTTAAATAATCATTCTGCTAATAAATTAAGTTCAAAAGGGGATGGGGAAGCAAGAATAGTTCGCTTTCAAGAATCTTCTGTTAAGGAGACTGTTAACACGGAATATTCCAACATCGAATTAAAAGAAAAAAGGCTTATTGTACGAACAAATTGACACAAATTGTAAATTTTAACAATTTCTAAATTTTTCGGGAAGCAAGCTATTGCGTGTATTATGAGATTTCCTAGCGTTTCAACATTACACGAAGTCCAATTAAAAATGGAACTGCTACGATTTTTACAAAAATTCAAGATACGTTTTATTCGGTAAAGATGTAATATCTAATAAATATTGTGAGCTATTTTCGGAAAAACAGTAAAGCACATTTTAGGATGGGACATTTTATTGAAAATGAACTTGTCGCTTGATTGGACACGAAGATGCTGCTCTTAAATACCAAGTTTTGTGATTGTTGTTTATTCGCACTCAAGGATATTAAAGCGTCTATTCCCGATGAAATATCGGTATCGAATTCTTGGTAGAACACAATATTTCCAGGGATGTAGCTCAGTCGGTAACGTCGGTAGAGCCTGCCGTGCTAGGGATCCCGGGTTCGATTCCCGGCGGTGGGGATTTTTCTCCGACCAAGATAATTCCTCAGGTTTCCCAGACTCTGGAAGTATTTTGGAAGTATGAATGAGAGTGCGAATGTGTGCGTGGCGGGATATACATGGAACGTGTGTGTGTGTGTGTGTGTGTGTGTGTGTGTGTGTGTGTGTGTGTGTGTGTGTGTGTGTGTGTGTGTGTCTGTGTTTGTGTCTGTGAGTATATATATCCTGATAGCTACAGAAAGATGAAAACTACGTAAACTCTCAACACATTTCTCTACACATTTGCCAGTTCACAGTTAAGTAATAACTATAAATGTTTCATTAATAATGCTTACTAATAATATTTTTAAAAAATTGTTCCGTCTAGTAAAATTTAAAGTTTTGAAAGCAATATTTTACAAACATGAACTATTGCTCTAAACAATGTGAGGTCACCGACATTGTCACCGACGCTATTGCCAAGTAGCGAATTATATGACGGTGCAAAAATGAAAATCAGCATTTTTGTATGTAAGGTATGTGAATAATGAACTCAGGCTGAAGAAGTGAATGATTAAACATGTCTTTGTGAAAGGGAGATGTACATAAAAAGTGATCTATAGTACATATACTGGTAATTTTCGATATTGGATGAGCATTTGGTGTAAATTGAAACCAGAAAGAACATCGTAAAATGTTTGTGTCCAAACTGTTGCAAACTAACGTTCCAAACCAAAGAAATCGTAGTATTTGCCGTAATGAAGACTAGGTAGAACTTGAAAAAAGGTTTCAGGAATTTCAACCATCAACCTCGGGAATGCGTGTCTCACAAGTTAATAAGTTGTATTTCGATCCCTAAAGTACAATGTGTTCTGGTATTCGACTTGAGCATGAGTTTTACGTCAATTCTTGTATAGAATGACTTTTATAAAATATAACTAGCGAGGCATGTAGAAAGGGAGAGTAAATGAGTAATACCTGCTGACGATTACATATCCTTTATTTTTGTAGAGGTCAACATGACTTTGAGGCAATTTTGTTCAACGACGATTCATAAGATTTATTAAGAGGCCAAAAATAGATAAAACATTTTATTCTAAGTGCTATTTTATTTGCATAGCAGCCATAAAATATCATGGAAATCAGCGCATACATATATTAAACGAGATAATGGCAAAAGCGTAGGTTTTGCTTCTAAAGGTAACTCCAATTAACGACAGCTTTACGTCTCCCCAAGGTGCCACCGACCTCCTATCTCCCATTTCTGATGGTACCAGTAGCAGATATGAATGCTCCACCTGCAGCCCAGACTGCGGTATCTGTGACATCCATTGTTTTCTTTCAACCGTTGTATAGTTATGATGAATAACAGGTAGCCAGACGCCGAACAACCTAGGTTCATGTGAGACATTTCAGCTATCATCTATATTGTTTGGAAGAACCCGCGGGTCGGTGTCATGTTAAACATTTTGTATGCAGGTTTTTCTAGCTATTGAAACTAATGTTACCAAACTAATGAGAAACAGGTTCATTCTCATATACTATTTGAAGTGACACGCAGAAGTGATCACCAATTTGCTTCCAGTCAGGATACAATCATGCGCAACATATTTTTTTTTTTTTTTTTTTTTTTTTTTTTTTTTTTTGCACATGTCAGCCTCTTGGAAACAACGAAGCATATTTTGTGCAAGTCCCCTCATCACAAACATTGATGGCTCATTCCATTCTATTTACCGCGCCGTGTGGCAGTAATTCTGTCGCTCTTTCAGATACTAGCCAATCACCAGAGTGTGTTCGTTTGGGAAAAGGGAGCTATGTAGTCATAGTATATACGGATCAAGTGCAGTCAGGTAAACAAAACACCAGCAGTTCCGAATTGCATTTGCTGGTGAGCTTGAGCTCTGCAAATGTATAGTCGCGGTGGCGGAACGGTTGCCATAGATTTATCGTTAACAGAAACCTCTCACATAACGCAGTGATTATTCTTGTAAAAGTGAGACGGGTACTAACGAGTCTCCCGTTCGTGTGCTAAGCACCAATGAACGCATCACTTCAGTCAATGGAATTCACGGGAATCACAAATAACAGATATATATTTACTCCACGTGGAGTAATCAGTGCGTTATCCGAGAGGTATCTATCACCAAAGATAAATCCATGGTAACCGTTGGAACAGCGTGACTATAGCTGTTTTCGTTGTTTTCATTTCTACTATCGGCCCTCTATTGATGTAGGTTGTTAACAGAACAGGCCCCCTCCTCAAAATCCACTCTCCTTGTCAACAAATATCTACGTGCTCCATTTAATACTTCAGTCGTGTGGTATATCTTTCCAGAGAGTCGTGGGGAAAGAAAGGGTGATCTTTGTACCTGCATATTTGTAAGACACAAAGTACTACATACATTCACAAGACCTTCCCTAACTGTAACCTCGCCATTCTTCTTTTTAAGTTGCTAGCTGAGAGCCGGAAGCAAGCACTTTACTGTATGTACTTGCTGGTCACAAAGCATTCAGTTAGCTGACATTGACCTCATCTACACGAACACCGTACGTGTGCCTTCCTTCCATCGAAAAATGGCACATTTATTACATTTACCTTCCTTACTGTTACTCAATAATTACGATGCTATGCATACGAAGTTCCGTTTGGCAGTGCACAATAAACTTTTCTCCTGAACTTTTTCAAGGACAAGAAATATAGTACATTTAAGCAACTTTTTCATTTTGAATCGAGGGTATCGAAACTTTTAAATTACTGCTGTTAAAAAGGATTCAAAAAGACTTTGAAATGCTTTTAGCGACACGCAAATGAACATTTTGTGTAACTTAGAGATTTCGAACTGTATTTCTGTTCCGACATGCATCCACAAGACATCTTAATACTAGGCAGATGTGTCTCTGCTTATACTCGTGACCGGAAGATGGCTACCTGATCTGTCTACAGAGACCTTAATGCTAAGCAACTTAATCTCTGCTTTTTCATGTGCTGGGCATACAGTATAATCGTGTGCATTACCTGTGGTAAATGGCATTGTCGTTTGGGTCCCGGTATTAAATATTGGTGATTGAGGGCAAACCGTCGGTCCACCGGATTTGAACGCGGAACTTTGCAAATGCGGGCAACAGACCTTAACGCTTGCGTGAGCCACGTTGGTTTGTTGTGTAGCAACAGTCGGTGTAGATATACCATTATGTTTGTCACAAAATGGTTGTTCACAAGGCATTTGCTTAAACTGCTTTCGTTAATCCCCTCATTAGTAATGAGAGTTCACAGAGAAAGGTGCAGTTGCTATATGCAGTACAGAATATAAAGTAAACCGGATATTACGCATAGAAACAAGGAAAGACAATAGCAATTTGTAAGTGAAAACATATTATTTTAATATTTAAATATTTCAAAGTATACAAACGTAGACGTATTTTTTTAAGATAATTGGTGGAAATTAATGATTTCTTCTCACTAGCCGTATATAGGCTAAGGTTTTAGATAGTCAACTTGAAAAATTCAATGACGAAGCCTGGGATTCAAATACTTACAATAGTAAGGCGACACAAACGGCGTATCTCGAATACGAGAGCGTATAGTGGGAAAATATGAGTCAGAGAATTTAATCCCAGGGCGGCACGTTGGCCATGGTAGTTCAATGGATAAGAGCGACTGGACGGAAACCAGGAGATCCGTGTTTCAAATCCCGGCCATGGCACTGAATTATTCAAGTTATCTCTTATAGCTTTCAAAAGTTTTTGGTATACATTCATATTTGGACTCCAGGAGTAGCTTTTCTTATTCTGCACTTTGTGTCAATTGCTAATTGAGTCATTGGTCATGCCGCAGCTAGATAAAACTCACGCCCTATCTGCTAGGAGACATTGCATCGCTGCACTAGACCAATTTATTTTAAAAGATTACCGCAGAATAGGACGTGTGTATCGCCACTGAGCGGTGCAGCCGCCGGGATAGGAACATTGGGAATTTATATATCAAGTTAGGCCTGCATAATTTAAATTAAAATTCTTTGAACAACAAATGTCCAAAAGAAACTGCTTTCAGAATGAAGGAAAACCCCCCGCAAAATACGTAAGTTTACCTCAATAAGATTCGAGCGTAAGTCTTTATTGAATATTGGTTCTGCTATGAGAAGGTTGAGAGCGACAGTCTACGAGCCCAATGCAGTACGAACATCGAAACTGAAGCTCCATAAACTGTGGTAGCGTAGCAAAGAAAGGAAGGCAAATCTAATTCATCAGGAAACACTTTTTTCATAAATTAAGTAAATAATGGCAAAAGAGATTTTTGGCGGTTAGTTGGCTTACCTTCGAAATACATACAGAAAAACTATTGCATTTTGTACACGTGTATTTTTAGTAGTATGCGGGGGCTAGGTCTACAGATATTTTTAAAATAGTGTAGGTGTTAAATGAATAGTCAGCAAGAAACAGTGACTTAAACCTTAAGATACGAATCGCGTTAAAAAGACGAATAATTGGAAACTTGTGCTCATCTCTTTCTTCAACTGGTCCGCTATTTGAGCAGTGGAATATGAATTAAATTCAATTTATCTTCCCCCAGCATCCTTCCGTCTTTTCTTCTTTTAACTGGGGTAGCCTTTGGAGTTCGTGATAAAGGACCATCTATCATTTTCTACCCGACTGACAAAGGGGGACCTCAAGACCTCTAAAGGACAACGTTCTTTTTATCTTCCACTCTTCGTTTTATAGCTACGGTTCTGACTTTTCAAAAGATAGACACTAGGTATGGGTATGACAATGACTTGAACGTTCTAGCCGTGTGGATGTTTTAATGTTGCCTCCAGCACAATCTAATTTTCTACCCTCCATTTATCTGTTCCATATATATATAAAATCCTGCAACATTATTTGGGCCTAACGCGGCAATGCTTATAGCATTACCTTTATGGAGAAAAACTGGTCTTAAACCCAGTAACATTATATATTGAGTATTTACAAATTAATCTTATCGAAATCGAATGTGATTTATTAGTTAAAAAGAGACAAAGCATTTTCAGTCTGTCAAGTGACCCTGCAAATGTTGCGGAGCTCAAGGGATCTACAGATAAAATATTTGACAACTATCGCTTTGATTCGATTAATTAGTTGCATTACATTTATCGAAACTTTTAATGATTACCCCCAATCCTTAATGAAAAGACATTTCAAAAAGTGCTGTTTTAGGCAATACATTTTCAACAAAGAATATTTCAAAATAAACCATATGTTCGGCGTACTATCAAGGCGATGAGAACATAACATCAAAATGACGTCACGAGGTCCCCATGACGGCTGCGTTAGTCATTTGTTGGAGATAAACAGCTGCCAGCAGCTGCTGGTTTCCATATGGAATATGATACCCTGAAGGCAGTAATTAAGAATCTTTTTTAGAGGCATTGTGGTTATCTAGATCTGCAAGAATTATTTGCTAGTGAACTTAGCGCATATCTAGATATGATCGCACTTCCTGTAAAACCTTATATGTTGGTTAAATCAGCTTTGAAACCTGTCTGTTAAGCGAAACAAAATAAAACGCGGAAAAATATGCACTTCTAAGGGATGGTGATTAAATGCAAAGAGTTATATCAAATGATATTAAAGGTGTTTTATAAGGTGCCAACCATCTCAAAGTATTAGCATAAAGATCCTGTACGCACGGTAGTTAATCATTAAAACAAATTTCTGTAAGTTATATGGCTAAGACTACAATTAATTAGATATTGTTTTCTAATGAGAGAACAGTTAAGGAAAATTTGCAAATCCAGCAAGTGAGTATCTATAGCGAAACTAATTTTGGGCAACTAAATAAACAGATATGAAAATATCAGTATTGTCCACCAAACACCAGAAGGCAAAGCAGAGGAATGTAACGTTATCACTTTCGCTGTCCGTAGGTATTATATTTATGCTCACTGTCCGGAAATGATAAAGATGCTAGGTTCATCTAAAATACGCTGTGTTGACAGATAACTCGCCCATGCATTATCCTTTTCATTGTAATTACTGAAACGAACAATAGATAATGCAGCATGGGTAAGGTATATGTACTCTTTTTTTTTATTTTGTAATTTACGTCCTCCAACGTTAAATTATATTGGACGATGTATTTTGTTGTTGTATTTTACGCCCCGGACGATGAATGGAATGGGTGAAACGATCCTCAAATGAACCCAGGGTCCATAGAGCTTAGAGTTACCAGACATTTGTCTTTCAGGATAAGGGAAAACCCCGGAAAAAAACTTATTCAGGTAACTCATCCTGACCGAGATTCGAACTCGAGGCCTCTTGAACGTGAGACAGACACGCTACCGAGGCGGGCAATATGTACTCTCATACACTGATTTCGTAATAGATCTACCAGAGCAGATAAACAGTTGAAACCCCTCTGCCTCTTCAGGCCCAGCTTGCCTTCTTGTGAGTAGACAGGATTTATATTCTAATTGCTGTATGCTTCAACTCTTAACATTCTGCATATGGATGACTTCACGTATTGTAAAATTACACTCTTCAAACCACTCTACTATGCTTTCAGGTTTCTTCAAATTAATTCGTAGCAATATCAACAGATTTCTCGCCATTATTAATGTCCACAAAGAGAAAATAAAATACATGGGCACTTGAAAGGGGTTTAGGTATATAACAAAGTACAGCAAAGGCATTTTTTGAAGATTCCAACATATGCAATGAGCTGAAAACTCTGGTATGAATAGCAATATTTCATAAATTTAAACATACGAAGGTGTCTTCTCGAAAACAAATTTACAGGATTACATTTCTGTTTAATGCTACCCGTTGACATAAAATTATATAAACGGCACGCTAATTTGGATTCTACAGGCCAGAAACAGCAGTATGCCATGACCAGTATGACATTTGCGAGAGGCAGTCGCATAATTATGTTAGTCGCATAATTTAATGTGATGGATGAGTTAAAGCAGACAGTATTATATAGCGGATGCAGGCATGGCAGAATGGCAGAAGGTAATTATCAAATATGACTGCGTGTATAAGAAACTAAAGGCAGAATAATTGGCTGGGATGATTGGGTTGGTAACTCTTGAGTGCAAAAACGGTCAGCTAATGATTCAGTATATAAGCCAGGTCGATTCAAAAAGTAATAGGCAAGAGAAACATATAAATTATTTTATTCACATTATTGTGTATATGTAGTATCATGGTAACTAAGTCTTCCGGGTAGGCGTCTTGGTTGTTCCTCTGGTCGACGTTTCATCCCAACTATGTAGGGCTTCTTCAGGACTTCTTCCTTGACACCTCCGCAGCAACTGTTTCTTCGGAGCTACCGTCCTTCTCTACTTCCATGGTGATTTGAATTTGGGTTCGAAGGCTGTTGATGTGTGTGGGGAAACCTGGTAAAGTGTCTAGACCATGAGACCAGACAACAAACGTGTCGTCAAAATATCTGTAGAAGTGAGATGGCTTAAACGGTGTTGTGGCAAGTATTTCATGTTTTAAGTGTTCCATGCAGAAGTTTGCAATTACTGGTGACGTCGATGGCTCTACATCACTATACCTGGTTCGAAATCCGAGAACGTCCAGAACATATACTGCGCCAGGAAAGATATTCTTACAGAGTTTCGTAATGTTACAAAAGTACAAAATTGTTTTACAATATATATGGCATTCAAGTGCTTCTGTGATTTTACTGGGAACATTGGCTTCTATTCGCTGCTGTTGATATTTCTTGCATTCTTCTATGATGTGTGTGACGGTGATGATCATGTTGCATACAGAAGGTAGGGTTTTGTTGAGTAAGTAGCTATGGGTTAGTTTAGTGTTTCCAATACAAAGACGGTTTATGAGGATTTGTTGTTGGCGTTAAAGCTTTGTTACTGGATATGGTTCTCTGTAAGATGATTTAAGTATATCTACGTATTTTCATATTACTATGAAATGTCGAAATTTGACTTTGAAATTAGTTATTTCCAGCGACACCGCTCGCCTGATAAGCTGCATTCCTTCGCCAATTCTTCGCTTTAACTCTTCAAGATCTCTTGATCGGCCCTTATAAACCTTCCACTTCAAATATCTCCACAAGAAAAAGTTTAAGGGGTTCAGGTCAGGAGATTTTGGCGTCTTTCAGTACTTCCCCTTCAGGTCCGTTGAATGAGTATTCTTTCATTTTGGATGCATTGCATTAAACAAGGCACAAACCTCTTCTTGGGTCTCCTATAACGATATCCGATCATCATTAGTATTTCAATTCGTTGTCTTTCTGTAGATTCTGCCATGACTACTTTCAGGAAGATTTTGCAGTGAAGTAAGCATTGTTGTCATTAGCTTAGCTTTGGTCCGTATTCGTTCAATCCAAAGCCACATATTGAAGTAGCCTACTGTATTGTTTAATTCAAAACTTACTCAATTTGAAGTAATGGTGCGTTTTGCTTTGCTCAGTACTCATGTAGTAAGGTCCTAATAAATTTAAATTGCTTTTTTATAAGGGTATTTTTGCATGTTATGAGATTTGAGGACTGAAGGAATGCAGGGAAATGAAATGTTGCCCTTTTTTTTTGTAATTATAGTAATGTGTGCACATGTTGATATCTTACGGGTTTTCTAATTAAAAAATCGCTTCATAGAATTGCAACAGTGAGGTTACAGGCATTGTGCCATACTTTAAGAACCATTTTAGACTTAATCCACAATAAATACAAAATTTCCATGCACAGACTTTGGGATATAGAGAGGTTTTCTCGAAAACCTACATGTGAATTTTTTTTTAAATATATTGGACTTATATGCCAGGTTTCATATTTAACGGACTTCTTGCTTTTTGTTATGTTCAGTCACATGCTTGGAGGAAGGGCATCAAAGCATTTATTTCTGCTGAAACTTCGATAATGTATTTTCTCTACTCTTAGAAGAGAAAGCAAAACTTGGAGTTAGCTTTTCTGTAGTAAACCATTTTGCTTTACAGAAACACGCTTATAACCAATACCTAAAAATTAAAGAGAATATAATATGCTGGAGTCGTTCGAGGAAGGGAATCCTTGATTGAGAGACTTCTAGAGGAAATGAAGGTGGTAGGCCAACTAGAGTGACCCTATTAAATCAGCTCGTAACATTTGCATGTGTAAACTTAACGTTGTGCCGGCTATTGTTTGCCTACCCGTACTGTTCTAAATATAGCTGAAACGGTAAATTGGAGCGTGCCCTACTCTGGCGCAGTTTAACAAAACAACGAACACAGAAACAAATACAATTGTCTCCTTTGTTTTCTGAACGCTGGTGACAATTTGATGTGACGCCGTGAAGGCAACGCACTCCAGCTGAAATGACCAAATTGTGTCAGCGAGAAAACTTACTTGAAAATGTTGCTTTCTTTTACTCAGCAAGAGAAACATGAGAAAACATCAAAACAAGTTAGGGCTTTGATACCAATATGTCGATTTACGAAACCCAGCAGTGGCAGGTATTAGGTTGTCTCATAAAGTAGGTAATGTCTGGCTTTTGATTTTGGTGTTTTGGAAAATTTATTGGGTTTATTTAGTTTGGTAATGATATTTACAGATTGCCATGGCTAGTGTTGCGCTCATTGCGAGCACGTATCAGTCTTTAGTTGTTAATAAACAATCACAAAATGGAGGTATTATAACAGAGTTTGAACTTAGAATCTTTCTAAAACGCTACTGCAAACAAGATTATAAAGCCGCTGCCGCATCTCAAGAATATATGAAGTGGAAGGAGGTGTCGTTAGTGAACGTGTAACACAGCGATGGTTCCAAGTTTCAACATTGAAGACGGAAACGCTAAAGATTTACCACGTTCTGGAAGACTTAAAGTATGGAATATTGAGAATACACGCCAAGTTTTGCGAGAAAATACGCAAAAATGTACACTTAGGCTTTCTTGAACTTGGTGCAACAAAAGATGTCATACATTGCCACACTAAGATGCTTAGAAAATCATGCAAAAGTTGTAGGTCTGTACCTCATGAACTGACACCTCAACAAGCTGAAAACAGAGTGGATATCTGTTAACGCAATACCCCATACTGCACGAAGAACCATGGAAAACCTTCAGGAATTTGGGGGCAATCGAACTGCATACAGCCCTGATCTCGCAACATCAGATTATCATCTTTTTCTATCTATGACCCATTTTCAACCTGGAAGAAATTTTGATAACATTGAAGCATTGCAAGTAAGTGTCACCGAATTCTTCGCCAGAAACTGGTACCATCGTGGGATAATAAATCTGGCTGAACGATGGTTCAGGAACATAGAATCTAATGATCTATACTTTGAAAATTAGTTAGTGGCTTTTCAGAACACGTTTCAAATAATTGTTTTTCTTAATAAGTGACATTACTTATGAGACAGTATATATGAAATTCGTTTGCAAATAATCATTGGTACGGGTAAGTTTTAATAGATTTCCCTAACACTGCTTCTCAATTAATCCCGCACCGGTTCTTTGACCAATTCTCTACAGTTCTTACTTCCAGTAGTTGAATTCCCATCCGCGTCTCATATCCCAGAGTTTTTTGTTCCTATTTGTTTTGAACATTTCTACCGGTTTGTTTGCCTTCTGCATGCGGTCCACCATTTCTATAGCTTTCACTGCATAGGTTGATATATTTGTTTTCCTACTAATCTGTAGCTGATGAAATAATATTTCTGAGCCACTAAAATCATTGAATGCAGATGCTTTCTGCTTTAACAGTTCACCCAACTAACAGTTTTCAACATATGATCTAAGGTTGCCATTATTTTATATGGTTTATTTATAAGTTATTGTCAACGTTATTCTACGCCGGTTTTAGTAACAATCTAACTTCCACCATGATCGTGAACTGATGCCAACGGTGATTTCTACGTTGAGGGAAATTTCTGTCTAATCGGAAAAGGTAAAATTTAGAGATTTCTTTAGAATTTTATAGGTTCTTGTAAGGGAGAGAAATTTTGTTATGTTACAAAACAGACTGCTACTTTTAGCTTATAAACTGCACTAATTTAAGACTTATCCAGAATATGTCCGTGCCAAGGCAATGGAAAATTCACAAGGTAGGTACAAAATTCGTAGACACGATAGAAAGGAGGTGATGGAAATAACTTCAGCCAGATGTAGTTTTATGGCGATGAAATTTCCTTGTCTTTCTCAAACCGACGACACTTCAGGGCTCCATTTCCTTCCACCTTCCGCCCCTTGACGTTATTTCAGAAAAGCAATTACTGCACTGCGCACTAGACTATACAGGACGTGTAACTTACCGATGTTGTCATCGCATTTTCCTCATCAACAGACACGTTCAGTAACGAACCAAGAAGATTTTTTAATAACATGTTTGGCAGTGTGGCTTCAGATAATGCGCCTTACTTGGCTGAATGCCAGTAGCGTTGTCAGTTCCGAGATGGTTTATGTTTCTCGTTCTACAATGTTCTGTGCATTAACATCAGGCACAAGTAACTCTATAACGTTTTAATAATGGTTATGATTATAATCCTACTATAACACTTCTACGGACTGAACATACATACCCGTGCAGATGCATCCTATTTCGTTAAGCAGGCTGACCTCGTCATTTTGTATTATTATTATTATTATTATTATTATTATTATTATTATTATTATTATTATTATTATTATTATTATTATTATTATTATTATTATTATTATTATTAGTGTATCAACTTTCTTTTTAAGTGTTTTTCTCATTTTCTTATTCCAAGGTTTGCCTTAATTCGAGTTAAAACTGTGTTTTCACCAGTTCTTCATTTATCAGAGAGACTTCTCTTGTTTGCTTCCTCTTGTTTTCCTGTTCCATAACTCTACCCGCTCTCTCCCTCTCCTCTACTTGTTTTTATTCGTCAACGTACATTCAGTTTTCTTTAGCTCATGTTTTCTATCTCCATCCCTTTTAGCGTACATATTATCTTCCATTTCTTTTCAACAGTCCTTTCGAGCAAGTAACAGTCTATGAGAAATCTCCTTTCTCCAAAGTTTTAATTCCATAAAAGGATTTATATCCTCCCTTGCATTTATTTCTGGTTCTTCCTAATTCAAGTAATGCTTGCATCTGGTAACGCTCTGTTATTGCAGTTTCTCTTCAAACATCTTGAGAGCAAGTTGGTGCATTGAAATTATAAGTGAGAAACAAATTTAGGAATGAAATAAACTTGTAGCTGTTTCTCGTTACTCTCCGGTTACCATAGTCGCCTCCCTCCCCCCCCCCCCCTTTATCCTTTCCCGTCCAACATGCAATGGGCCAGTAGCCTCATAAAAGCAGAAGACATTTTAACTATCAACAGTCAATTTGACTGACATTTTAACAGTACGGGACCAGAAAGTAAGGTCAGGAGCAGTTTGCAAAATTATCTGGCTATCCTAAGCGTTCCTCCATATACCTCTACACTTTGATAACGACATTACCAGCTTGTCATTTCTGTTACGCTGAAGCATCGAGCTACAAAAACGGGGCTGCTACTTGAAACAGGAGATACTGTTTGCTAAACCATATTGAGAGTCAGTGTTGCTAAGGTTCAAAATGTAAAAGCAGTGCGGAAGTGCTATTGGCCGTTCCCATTCAGATGCTAATCCAATGTTACGTTAACTTGAAGCCATTGACTTTTGAGCAGTAAGCAATAAAATAAACATTTCCTATAGAGTTCCATTTGGTTAGGTTGTTGGCATCCGAAGACGAAAGAAAGTCGTATGCGCTAGGGAGCTCTTAGGTTGGTTCTTTTCATTGCTACTGCTGTGCTTGATCTGAATTGCAAACACGTCGGGAAAGCTCTCCATAGTTCGCTGTAGCAAACATGGACCTTGGGTAGTTCGTGTGGTTCGTGTAGTTCGGACATTTGTTAGGCAAGTAGCCCCTTTATTTTCATAAGTGAAGCATAATAAACCTCTTTTAATTTAATTACAGAGCGAAGATTCTAAAATTTTGTTTATTTACATCCATTGGTAAGTTTTTAAGGCTAGTTGTGTTATCTGACATTTCTCGCAAATGTTTGACGTGTAAAGTGTTAATATCTGAAATCGTAAAAATCGATTCATATATATGCAGTTAAAGTAACTGC
This sequence comes from Mantis religiosa, assembly GCA_030765055.1. Classification (NCBI taxonomy): domain Eukaryota; kingdom Metazoa; phylum Arthropoda; class Insecta; order Mantodea; family Mantidae; genus Mantis; species Mantis religiosa. The sequence continues at coordinate 112,949,493 of CM060951.1, read as the reverse complement.
AGATAGAAATAACTCTTGAGAAATTTGAGTTTAGTCTACATTTTGACATGCTGAAACAACTATCCAACTATATTTCTAATATTACTTCTTATAATAATACATACGCTGTATATGAGTGTTTACGCGTGCGTGCTTCTGTATAAATGAATAAGAACGAAACAAAAGCGGTGATGTTAAAGAAAGTAAAGTAGAGAAGAAAGTAAGAAAAATATATTCTTATGTGAAGACCTCCATTTGAAACTAATACTATTTGAAATACTTGCCACAGGTCCACTTAAACCATCTCATTTCTATAGATACGTGGACGACACTTTTGTAATTTGGCCACATGGATCAGACACTTTGCCTAGCTTGCTTGCGCATCTCAACAGCCTTCGACCTCAAATACAGTTTACCATGGAAGCGGAGAAGTATGGAACTCTTCCATTCCTGGACATTCTTGTTTCAAAAAACAGCAGCGGTACACTGGGGCATGCTGTATATCGCAAGCCTACACACACCGATCTCTATCTGAACGCTCATAGTTTACATCATAAATCTCAACGACTGGAGTTCTCAATACACTGGCCCACAGAGCTTTGTCTATCTCTGTTCCCAGCCACGTAAAACAAGAATTACAGCACCTGAGACTCACTTTCCGTCAAAACGGCTACTCCGAATATGACGTTTAAGCCTCGATCACCAAAGCTAAGAAAGGGAAACCTGTAATATAGCAAGCGTCAGATAGCCTACCGCTACAGCCTGCATCCCATTTACCGGCAATTTATCCGGCAGAATCAGCAGAATTCTCGCCAAATACATCAGGGCCATCCACAAACCACCTCCGAAGATTAAACATCTGTTGAGACCAGTGAAAGACAAACTGGACTTCCAAGTTCCGGGAGTGTACCGCATTCCCTGTGAATGTGGGACACCGTAGATAGGACAAACCGGAAGGACCATTGCTACTGGAATAATCGAACATGAACGAAGCATTCGTTTAATGCAACCTGAGAGGTCTGGGCTGGCAAAGCATTGTTTTGATAACGATCATAGAGCCAATTTTCGGGAGACGACCATCTTGGCAAAATGCAACAGTTACTGGGAGCGGAGAATTAAGGAGGCTTTGGCGATTTCTTCTGAAAGGAGCACGCTTAATCGTGATGCTGGATTTCAGTTCAGCTCATCTTGGAAACCGGCCTTAAAATGAAAATCCGTCGAATTAAGAAGCAAAGATCAATACAGCTTGATAATCAAGTTAAGTAGTTACGTTTCTTTGTCAATTTTCTATACTCACGCCATCTCCTGACCTGGCATTTAATTTACTGAAAACAGTCTTTTGTTCAGTAATACGAATTTGTATAGTGTTTTGTCTTTGTTTATAGCTGTGTTATATCCAGTATTTCATTTGAGGTTATAACATTTTATAAATATCCTGGTGATGGGAGAGATGTACACTCCCGAAACGTTGATATCTAATCATCTTTTCACCTGGCTGGCTGCCCGAGAAGAAAGTGCGCGTATTCGTCGCCAGGAAAGCTTCAGGTCTTATTTTCCATTTGAAACTGTTCGTCGAAACAAAAAAAAAGTATTGCTATTTACAGGTCGATCTTTCGTATTTTGCTTTCAGAAATAGTAGCAGCAAATGAATATTGCGATGTTTGTTTGTTTCTTTCTTTCTTGTTTTAACCATTTATTTAAAATCGCCTTACTGCATGGTCTTATGGCGACTTAAAAAGTAACTCATTTACAAATTTGATATAAGTTATACAACGACATGCATTATATTATACAATGGATTTTACAATGTTTAACTTAAATGAATTAACAATTCCATATGTAATTGCGATGTTCGACTTGTCTGTTTTATTCAAGAGTGGTGTTTCGCACGTCTGACACTAGGGTGTGTAGTCTTCGTCTTTTGATAATTAGAGCACTTCGGTAATGCATCGGAAAACATTTAGAGGAAATAAATCAAATCTTCTTACATGGGTATTATTAAAATGTTTTGGTGTAAGCATCACATACCGTTATACGCAGATCCAGTTGTTTATTGTTGTGTATTATGTTGCTCAAATTAGAATTGCGACCGCCTCTGTACGCACTTACAAAGTTGTAAATGATTTATCCGATTTAAATGATTTGTCTTATTTTACATGTATTTTGTGTGCAGTAAAACTATTTTTATTCCATAGCATTTTCAACATAAAGTCAGTCAGTCTCACTAGCAAGAATGTTATTTTATAGCTCCGGGTGTTGGTATCCAGGTATTGTTAATCAGGGGTTAAAATTAGTTGCGTTTTTGCCCATGTTCAAGCTGAATAGGGGCTTTTAATGATGGAGAGATTATCTTCGTCACTCACACATTTTTTCGCTTTATAATATTAGTGTAGATGAAATAAAGCATTTGAATCCTGGAATTCATTGGTTAACACATAACTGCAATCCAGAATTAATCCAGATTGAAGCAAGCAGGCTAACCCCTAGATCACAGCGGCAATTCAGAAATATAGATTTAAATTTGAAAATCTGCGATAATCTTAATAAGCTCATTAACAGAAATTACTGTTAAAGACGGTAATCGTTTACGTATTTTTACCGCATTTGGATGTAAGCAAGTTCACATTGATAGTTCCAATCCATTGCTGATAAACGTAGCACAAATATAGAGAGAATGTCCCCATGAATTTGGCCTTGTGTTTCTTAAGATATAAGCAATAGAAAAGGAAAATTATGTCTTCAGAAAGTAAATATACCCCAGGGGAATTGAGCTGCTGTTCTGAGCGTCACCATCAGGCTGATCACACTGCTGGTGGCGAGCTTCCAATCCACGCCCTTTGGGAAGGAGTACCTCAGCTAATCCCGTTCACTTCCTAGGCAATCAAGCGGAGCACAATCGATTTCCAATGAATCGATTAGGGCTTTCGACCTTTCAGGTCCGGTGTGCAAGACGGTACTTGCAGCATGTTACAAAGTCTGTGTAAATAGTGTATAAAAGTAACGCAAACCTTAGTGAATGGTAAAACACGAGATAGAGGTACGAAGTTGAATATATTACATGGTGTAAATTTCTTTGATGAACACATGTATCTAGAGAAATATACCTTTGTTTTTCCAAAACTTTGACCTTAACAATATCCAGTGACACCTAGAAGGACAAATCATTATCATAGCTATTCTTACAAATGAGACTATATTTTTGTTTCCAGTTAACCATAATAAATCTGTCAGGAAGTAACAGGTATTTTGTAGGCTGAGATGATTGTGCTGGATTGCTAATCAATATTATGTATTAGCCACAATATTACTTACTCTTTGTATGAGAAAAGAACGACTTCACACTTAAAAGGTGTACTACTTTCTGTAAAAGTCCGAGGAGACTATAACTTGACATTTTAGGACAAATCGTGTATCTAATATATCTCTCTGGAGTAGGTTCTGCTCTATATCATTTTTGCAGTTACATAGATTTTAATGAAAGTAAGTAGACTAGCTACCAAAGGAATGTAACATTTGTACTGTTGCTTTCCACGATTTACGCCATGGACCTGCTTTGATCACATTTCCGTCTAACATATCTCCCCGTCAGTCCTGCGCCTTGGCATAGCGGACTAAGGCAGCATGCCTTGGTTCCTGGCCACGGAAAGCGGCCCGGGTTCGATCCCACCCATGGGGTGCGGATTTTAGGTCCCGGGTATAGGACCAGTGCTCAATCAGCATCGTGAAGAAAGTGAGGAGCTTATGCTAGGTAAGCGGCCCTGGTCACGGAAACCAACATTCCTGCTGGGGAATGCCGAGATGCTGACCACATCTCCCCGTATCGGTTGGATGATTCACATCTGCCGTGCGTAAGTGGGCGTGAGGCCGGCAGTCGGGTTGGTAGGTCTTGGCCCTTTAAGGGCTGTCGCGCCATGGGTTATTATTATTATTATTATTATTATTATTATTATTATTATTATTATTATTATTATTATTATATCTCCGTGTCAACCTTCTCCTTTTCACCTTATAATCCAGCATATTTCTTGATTTTCTCTTATTGGAGGAACCTATGGCTTCTCTCCTTCGTTACGAGTTTTTAAGTGGGTCTAGACACTAGGCTGGATAGGCCTTGACTTTGAAAGCTGTTTTTCTCAGTTGTACTTTTTTGCTCTATTTTTAAGCGTTAATAAGTTTTACAGAGTAGGTGCATTTTTCTCCAGTTTTGTTTAAATTTTGTAAACATGACGAGGGATTTTTCTTGATCAGATAATGAGCACAACAATTATTAAGACGTCCATAGAGTACGTTTTTCTTGGATATTCGTGTGTACATATGGTTCACTTTTGTTTCTCAGTAAAATAATCATTTAATAAGTGAACACTGATACATTAAAAAGAAAATGTTTATATGTGTTAGTTATTTGCGGTATCATTTCAAAAACATGTGTTCACAATTGTCGTCTGTCCTGCTGCTCCCGTGGCAGATGCTAAACATGTCATTGTTATCTCTTGAATATGACCTTTTAGTTTTAAAATTCAATTTTTTACTTCCATGAAACACTACTGGAACGGCCTGCTTTTCGTTTCTTGTGTTTTTCGAAGTTCTTATTCCACATTTAACAGCCGGAAAGCTTGCCACACTGACTGCATTGAGCACACAACACAGTAAATTTGATGTTTCTAAAATTTGAGCATGTAATACAATACCTCTTTTAACAATTTTACAAATCATTCAGGAGTGAATCACTGTAAGCAAAAGAGAATTTATGGCGTGCCTCAAGTTGCAGTGGCGGGTTCCCTAATTTCAGATAGCCTCCAGATCTGTGTGAGAAGAGAAATAAAGCCCAAAAGATTGTATCTGGCTCCAAACACCATAAATTTGCCCCTTACTAAAGAGAAAGGGATCTGTAGACATCGCAGTAGTTAACTGGGCTTGTTTTATGGTCCAAAGAAATACGAAAGCAAATAACTCCTCGAATAAAGTATAAGAAAATAAATAAGTGCATCAACGGCGAATAAAAAAAACTACGTTTTACAATAATACCTTGGTCCAGAGAAGCCAGAGTAAATATTTTATAAATATTTTACCACGGACTTTTTAAAAGCAGAATTAACAATAATTATTATCCATCACTATTAACCCCTAAGTAACCCGATGCCTTAGAAACTATCACACCTACTTATGACTTTCACGTGTGAATTGTTCACCATCAGCTCTGGCTGATTCGTAACGGATAATGAAGGGCCCTTTCTTGAGTTTACGACTTCAGAAGTGTTATTTTAAGCACTAAGATATTTCAACAGCTCACTCTCTTAAAATAAGACCTGAAACATTCCTGGCGGCGAATATATTCAAGATGTTCTAGGGCTTCAATACTCTGGTCCACAGAGCTTTGTCTATCTCAAATCCCAGACTGTGTCCCGTTTACCGACATGCTCTCCGGTTGAGATTCAATTCTCATCAAATTCAGCACAATTCTCGGCAAATATAACATCAAGACCATCCACAAGCCACCTCCGAAGATTAAGCACCTGTTGACACCAGTGAAAGACAAACTGGAATTCTAAGTTCCGCGAGTATACCGCATTCGCTGTGAATGTGGGGCGCCGTATATAGGAAAAACCCGAAGGACCATCGCTACCAGAATACACGAACATGAATTGAGCATTCATTTAATGCAACCTGAGAAGTCAGGACTGGCAGATCATTGTTTTGATAAAGCCAACTTTCGGGAGGCGACCATTGTGGCAAAATGTAGCAGTTACTGGAAGCGGAGAGTTAAGGAGCCTTTGGCCATTTCCTCTGTAAGGAGCACGCTTAATCTTGATGCTGGTTTTCAGTCCAGTTCCTCTTGAAAACCGGCCTTAAAAATGGAAATCCATGATCACAGAAGCACAAACGTATACGCATAGAACTTCAAGTTAATTAGTCACGTTTTCTATGACATAACCTACGTTTTCTACACACACGCCATCTCCTGACTTAGTATTTAATTATTAAAACAGTCTTTTGTTCTATTAGAGGGATTAGAGTATTGATATTGTCTTTGTTAATTTTGTTAGGAAAGCTTCGTTAAAACAAAAGTGGGGGTAGTTGTTAGAACTAAGACTACTAAGACTGCTACTTACTAAGATTATTTTATAACATATGTATTACAATAATGTATTTACATTTCGTACAAAAATATAATTTTGTTAATGATTTGTCCCTTTTGGAATTACAGACAGTCCACCTATTAATTTCCAGAGAGCAAAAATTGATCGTTATGTTGATATACTACTGAACCTGATAAAACTAAAACGTCCTTTCAAGACAGGCAATGTAGTAAATATGTTTTTAGACAGTTGAAAACTTTTAGCACAAGGCACAAAATGCAAACTTGTACTTTATCTCTGGTTCAATAACATTTAATGCATGCATCCTCACCGGCTTGACTCGTACTTTCTGTCACTTAGCAATTGCAGTTTGTATTTGTACATGTAAATCCATATGGGTTTAATTAACTTTTTTATACTTCAGTATGTCTTTAATTTTTCATGGCGATCGCAATATCTGTTTACAATTTGAATCAATATACTTCAGTGTATCGCAATATTTTGTCGAGTCGGAGGCTTGTACTTTTTTATCTGAATCGTTCTTATCTGTGAGCTGAATAATACATAAAATGCAACATAAATGAATAAAATTGGATTCCAAGAGCAGGGCAACATTTTGGAAACTGCCGAAAGGATAATTGAAAAATAACGAATAACCTATCTTTTGAGAAAAGTATACGTATTGTAAAATTCCAACAAAAGCAAGAAATATATTGGAAAAGTTCATTCCATAAAAAGAAGTATTTGACACAAATTGCGCGTTTTAACGAGATCTGTAATTTTTTGTGTAGTAAGGTTTTGTCTCTTAAGGTTTAGCAGCTATGTAAAAGTCATCCAGAAAGAAGATATCCCCTAAAACGTCAAGATACACTTTTAATCTAACATGAAAATACCATAACATTCAAAATGTTAACTCATATTTGAGAAAATCGAACGCATCAAAATATGATGCATGTATGTGGAGGATAGTTTGGAGTAGAAAGATTCTGTCGCAAATCTTTGTGGCATTTTTGGAAGATATTCATTTTAAAATACCCAGTTTGGTAGTTTGGTACTTAATCTGCTCTTTTTTTTTTTAATTATTTAACTCTTCAGACACAGCCATGGACCTATTTAAAATTGTATTTTTTATAATTAGTGGTCCAAAACATTAACTGTGAAATCTTGATGTCGAACTTTTTAGTGGAATGCAATAACTTCTCTACCTACTAGTGTAATTACTCATTTAATTAATTATCAAAGATGCCATAATTTAAAGAACTCGTGCAGAAGAGTTGTTTAGTCACTATGACATCCGCTTTTGCGTTTGTAACTTTACGAAGGATGCTTAATTAAATATGTCGGGCTTTGGTTAGATGCTGACTATTGATCCGATGATTTTTAGGTGTGCTTCAACTGCGAGACAAAATTCTAGCACGCCGGCTTCTCGATATGGTCCAGGCAGTTGACAGCATCCTTAATACAAAAAAAAAAGTGTATATGTTTTACTTATACTTAATGTAATCGTATTAAAACTTTTCTTCTCTTGTTACAGGTAAGTATCCTTCCTTGCCTAAGCTGAAGAACTGTAAAGAGTGAGTAAATGCAGATTTGATTTTCCTTCCTCCTAAATGTTATATGTCTTTGGGTTTTTATTTTCAGTACTTCCGCATGGAATTGTAAGTTAACGCAAAATAAAGTGATAATGCGCTAGGACCTAGAAGCTAGAATAAAGGTTTGTCTTCCGCCTTAAACATCTGCAAAGATCTAAAGCGAATTTAGCAATTTTAAAGATATAATGCTTGAGCCATTTGCATTCAGTCTTGTTTTAGTTTTGTTTATGCGGATATTTTTAGAAGTGTTGAAACTTGCAAAATATTTTTGTTTCTTTTATTGTGGTTAAATTTTAATGAAGACAGATAAGCTCGATCTGTGCAAGTGTTTTAAGAACATTTCTTATTCTTTTCATTGAATTCCGCTGGTTTATCCAAGATGAAACTTGTAGAATATTTGCATAATCTATGTTTAAACCCCCAAAGGTATAAAAAAAAACGTAATGTCTGTGTGAAAGTAAAATCAACATGAGATGAGTAACAACTTGTATTCTTTTAAATAAAAAAAACATAAAAGAATTATTTTTAGTGAATCTTCAAAATGTTATTTTTGAAAATAGTTGTAAATACACTTATCTTTAAAAAGCTCTTAATACCCCTGTTTAATGAACACGTTAACTCATCTTAACTTCCTCATAATTACAATTGTAGATTCAATACCAGGACATGTAAAGGATGAAAAGTTGCCAATTCAGCTCATTCAGTAGAGCATAGAACAAATTACGTTGTGGTAACAGAAACGTCGCATTTGATTTATTGGTGCTGGTGTTACTGGAGGTGCTGTATAAACTCTCCTGTTTTTAATTAATGAAACCTGATTATTTTTCGTTTTCATTGTCACTGTATAACGTGGAGCTTGTTGGGAGGGAGAACGGAGCCGTTGAAGTCACATTATAGCTCGTCTTTCAACTTACAGTCTTGCTTTAATTCAAAAGTCCTGTCAGTAATTCTTTACATTCAATCACTTTCAGCAATGGTCTATTCGTGAAGTCTTCAGATACATTTCAGATTTATGATGACTTAACATTTGGATGCTGCTCATTTTTCCTTTCTGCCCTCTTAAAACTATTGCTTGACCTTTTTTAAAAGCAGAGATAGCTTCCTGTATCGAGCATAGCATCCAATGGCCAATTTAAATAAAAGCAGTTCCTGTTGCTGGAATTAATTTAATCACTATTTTCCTTTAAGTTCAAACAGAAATAAGGATATTGTAAAGCAGAGTAGAACACTTTTAAATTTAACGTATTCCATACTCGCTAATATGATTGCAGCCTACTTGTCGTTTCAAATGAAAACAAAATTATGGAAAATAAGACCTGAAGCTGCTCAAATTGTTCTCGGGAAGCAAGCGTACGTCTCTCCCATCATCAGGATATTCATTAAATGTTATCACCACAAATGAATCACTGTATATAATACAAATATACACAACGCAAAGCACTATAAATATTCGCATTACTGAACAAAAGACTGTTTTCAGTAAATTAAATGCCAGGTCAGGAGATGGGGTGAGTATAGAAAATTAATTGGGTCAAAGTAACGTAACTAGTTAACTTGATTATCAAGCTGTATAGATCTGTGCTCCTTAAGTCGACGTATTTCCATTTTAAGGCCGGTTTCCAAGAGGAGCTGAACTGAAATCCAGCATCACGATTAAGCGTACTCCTCTCGGAGGAAATGACCAAAGCCTCCTTAACCCTCCATCCCCAGTATGGAAAGATACCGAAAATTTTAACCGTACTTAGAGCAGCTCAAAATCACGAAGTGTTAAAATATAATAATAATAATAATAATAATAATAATAATAATAATAATAATAATAATAATAATAATAATAATAATAATAATAATAATAATAATAATAATAATAATAATAATAATAATAATAATAATAATAATAATAATGCCGATATGTGAGACCAAGCCGCCGTATGATAACGAGGAGCTAAACTCCATGAAGTCCCATTGAAGTCACTGGAGACCGTCATGGAATGCAATACAGCGTGTATCTTAGATACACGAAAGGAATGGGCTATCGATAAAGTTTTACAAAAATAAGTTATATGCTTCAATATATTTCAGAAACTGTAATATTCTTATTGTAATTTTCTGACATTCGGAAAACATTCTATTTTGTTTTGCTAAAGCAAAACTAGACTCACTTGACATATGTACACGGCGTGATGCTAGAACCTGTAAAATAAATTTCCACATCTTCAACTCTAGTTTGTTTTCCTTGCGCCATTAGGAGCGGCTTTGTCTCTCTCATTGGCTGAAGCACGGTCTTAAGCCGCGCAGCCTAAGGATGCTTTCTTACGGAGTAGCGACCCTATTATGCAGAACGACAGTACGTAGTAGTCGTGCAATTTGTGAAGATAAACAGCGTATAATCTTTGATTTCGAAATCCGTTATCTTAGATTGACTTGAAATTGTCAGTTCCTATACGCATGTGCATTGTTAACAAAAGAGAAAACATCTTATTTCGTTTGCTAATGACGCTTTCAATTGCTAGGATATCAGCGTCACCAGTGTGCCGGGATTTCCTTCCGAAAGAGTTTATTTACATACATGACACTAAATCTACCGACACATTCTGTCGTTTTTAAGTGCACTTGTCCATCGGTCTGGGTCGAGTTCGAACACGCGATCTTGAGATCAGTAGGCTAGCATCTAATCAACTGAGCCATCGAGATCCTTTAACTTCCAGTTGAGGCATTTTCGGTTTACTTGTCTGTGTTGGTAACATTTCTCTCTCTCTCTCTCTCTCTCTCTCTCTCTCTCTCTCTCTCTCTCTCTCTCTCTCTCTCTCTCTCTCTCTCTCTCTCTCTCTCTCTCTCTCTCTCATAGTATATGGCAGTTTAGCGGCATTTGTTTCATTGTCATTTTCAAAGATGTTCTGATGAAATAACGGTTACGTCTTTTGCGAGAACCTTTGTTTTCAATACTTGCGTTTCAGTTTATTCCACAGAATATTATTTATTTCGGCATAGTAAATCAAATGTGATATTAGGGCCCAGAGTTTTAGGTTTTAAGGCAAGGTTATACTGAAAATTCGCGGAAAATGTTGAAAATAATGGCAATTTCTTTTTGGGCAATTTTGGTAGTTTAAGGGTTTGTAGTAATAGATGGCATACTATTTTTATCATTGGCACCATTTTAGACCATCATGTAAAAATTTAAAGATAACTTTAACAATCGTTAAAAGTAACTTTAAAATTGATTTTTTGAGAAACTTTTTTTCTAACACTTTTCAGTATACAAAATGCCTCACGTGTCGAAGTTTTCCATTTAACTTGGTGTAACTTCCAGGATAGGTCCACAATATGTAAATAGGAAACTTCACATTCCCCCTTTTTTTGTTAATGCTCATGTTTTGAAAATTCTATGGCGTTAAGTAATAAAATAAGTTAATATTTTCAACATTTTGAGAGCTAACACGTTGATAATATTTTAGAACAAATTCTACAGGAATATTCCAAAAAATAAGAATATGGGTCTTTTAAAATTGCTATGTACTAGCCAGAAACAAAGAATCAACTTAAAAGCTCAAATTTTTTGACGCGTAGGACATTTTTACAATATTTTCACAAAAAATAATTAATAATTAATTAACTATTTGGTGTAGCAACATAAAAATTACCATGCTAATTTGAAATGATACTGTGATTATGTGGCTAAATTTTTATAATGATAGGTTTATTATTATTATAGAATTTGGAATTTTCAGTGTAGCCTTGTCTTAACCTTATTTCACCTAAAACACCTAAATGAGGGTTTGACACCTGAAAGCAATCGAAATAGCTGCTTTCCCTTTTTGAGACGAAAAATGATATTCTCCGATTTTCAAAATTAATTTGGAAGGTCATATATGAGAGTGCATTAATAAAAGAAGTGAAATGCACCCTTAAATGACATTCATCTCAATAAAGAAAAGGTGTAGGGATAAATCATTCCAAACGAGCTTCGAATTCTGCTCCTCCGGAATCTCAGACAGCACACAATTGAACACAATGGAAGCAGGTGAAATGTTTCCCTGGAGTAGTTCTTGCAGCTATAAGATATAGGCATTTCAGTGCTCCACTTAATATAATTTGTTTTGTTTCATAAGAACATAATATTTCCATCTTATATATATCAACCGAGATAAACACATGCAGAAACAATTTTACTGCACATTACGTTGAAGGTACAAAAGGGAAAAGCGATGTCTTTCCCATTGAAACTCCCGTTAAACACAGCACACATGACGTGTGGCGACATCTTGATGCAACTATTAAAAGCTCAGCAGGAGCATAATCTACAAAGCAAACAGTAAACTCTATTTTGTGCGTTCTTTGTTGAATATCTTTGACAATGTATAGGCAGAAAAGGAAAATAAGTATATATATACTGATAAACAACCAAGACTTAAAAAAACTTATTTTAATGAAGAAAAATCTTTAAAAAACCCTATTTTAATAAAGAAAAACCTAAAATGAAAGAATATTCTACTTAAAAATCCGGGCCCTAGTGATAATTAGTTCAAAATTCTGCCACGCATATAAGCATAAGTGGAGCTGCCTTGAGGCCATTTTGAATGCCGCCATCCAAACTTTGTAAGGAATATCGTTGCCTTAATACCGAAGAAGAAAATCAAATTGGGGAACATATGTTCTTTCATAAGGAAAGAGCGATGGAAAAACTAACGGGAAACATTTTTATTTGGAAATGTTGGTATGAAGGAAACAAGATTCCGCGTGGGGGCCTTGTTAGTATTACTCAGCAGTACTGTGAAGCTTTGCTGGTTTTAACAATGGATTCGAGGGTAGCGTCTTCATACCAGTTGACATAAATACGGTTATTTAGGTTGAGAAGTATAATTTAATCATGTATAGTATTTCATTTGAAATTAGGAAAAAACGTTTATAATTAACGCGTCAAAATAATATGTTTTCTTTGAAGTTGGGTTTAGTTTAGAAATAAAAACGCTTGAAAAAGCATAGCTATGCCGTCAAATATAATAGTGCTTTTATTTTAAATGGCGGTAATGCAGTTAATAATGTACAGCGCTTGTGTAGACAATGTTTTGTACATTCCCGTATGTATATCGTATCACACTAGCTTTACAATGTGCAGAAGTTGAAATCGGAGAGAAAGCAGTTCCAACGCATGCATTATGAACACAGAATTGGAGTAGATATAATCACATTACCTTTTCCTTTTAGAGGATTGTGGCAGACATCCAGATAAGATTAGGAGGCAGTCTCCTTCCTCTTTTAGAAGCTAACGAAAATGAAGAGAGGTTCCTTGCTCCCGAATTTATGGCGCACGGCGTCTTCCACACTGCCATAAACTTCGGCGTAGTAAATCGCATTTAGCTCCGAAAAATGTCCCCAGTCTACGAACACACGCTTACCAAGTTATGCAGATGTTATAATGAAGAGCACATTAATGCGCTTGATGCGTTGTTGCCAACTTTGTTGCACATTGCTGTTAATTGTTGAAGCGTCACGTATCACAGCCTTCTGGAGTACATGACCTGGATATAGGGTTAGAAATACTCATTGATGTGAACATAACCAGCCTGCTGCTTACATATACATACACGATCCATTTTATGCATGGCATACCGCAGTACTGTGATAAAACGTAGTGAGGTGGCAGCACTTTTCGTCGAGTGCTTCATATTCCACATAATAGTGATATGATTGTTGCGTATATAAAACAAACGGATTAAACCAAAACCCAGCTCAATTATTAAAATCTGCTCATTTGTTACGGAGTAACATATTTTGTATATTTTTATTTGTTTATAATTTCAACGATATACATCATCCGATAATACCTTCATGTTACAGGAGGAAAAACAATGATGCACAAATGCTAGAACGAAGACAAAAACAATTGAAAGCGAGAAAGAAAAATAGTTCTGCTTTTTGTTTGTTTGTAATTTACGTCCGCCCCAACGTCGTTAAGTTATATTGGATGGTGAATGAATTGGATGAAATGGTGCTCAAATGAGTCCAGGGTCCATGGAGCTTAGAGTTACCCGGCATTGGTCTTGAAGGACAAGGAAAAACCCCGGAAAAACCTTATCCAGGTAACTCACCCTGACCGAAATGTGTAGTGTTTAACGCCCGCTTTTACTACATACGGCACCGCAGGCGGTGACACTGATGATACATGAAATGAAGATGGAGTACCGGTGGAATGAGATGGCGGGGGAAAGCGGAGGTCCCGGAGAAAACCCGCCCCAGCGCCATGTTGTCCACCACAAATCTCACTTTGCGGTCGCCTGGGATCGAACCCGGGCCGCCTTCGTGAGAGCCAAGCGATCTAACCACTGAGCACCCTGACCGAGATTCGAACTCGGGACCTCTTGAACGTGAGGCAGACATGCTACCATCTACGCTACCGAGGCGGGCAAAATGTGCTATGTTGCACTCACGTGACTTTCTCAACTCACATATCCAGGCTATTCTTGTACGAGGGCTGTTCAATAAAGAATGATCACACACACACACACACACACACACACACACACACACACACACACACACACACACACACACACACACATTTGACAACGTAACTTTACTCATCCTCATAATTTTGATGGTCCTTCTCAAAATGGTCTCCTCTGAATGTGATGCACTTATCCCAGCGTTGATGGAAACCATTTTTAAAGAGATTCTTCAAAATCGCCTTCGCAGCCTTCACCACTGTTTCTGATGATGGATAATGCCTCCCACGAAGGCGCTTCTTCAAGTTAGGGAGTAGAAAAGGGCCACATGGGGGCTAAATCCGGACTATAGGGAGGGCGAGGGATGCATTTCACGTTGCAACAACATTGGCAATATGCGGCCCCGCATTATCGTGGTGCAGCATCCAGCCTGCTTCACTGAAATGTGGTCTTTTGCGCCTGATATGGACTTGCAATGTTTTCAGGACATCCCTGTAGTATTGTCCAGGTACTGATGTGTGTGCAGGTACAGCATGCTGATAAACCATTCCATGAATATCAAAGAATGAGATGACCATAACTTTCCCAGCAGAAGCAACCACTTTGACTTTTTTGGGGGTTGTTGATGAAGGAGATTTCCACACTGAGCTTTGCTGTTTGCTCTCAGGATGAAAATGATGTAGTCAAAGTTTCATCAGCAGTGATTACGTTTGAAAAAAAAAAAACTCCGGATCTTCCTCTAACATCAACTTTAACTGCATGTTAACCTCCATTGCAGCGGTAGGCGATACTGAATATACCTGAGTTTACTTGGTTCTCACAGGCGGGAACCAGTAGTACCAATAATGAAACTACTGCGGCGTGTTTCACATTAAGATTGAATTTTAGTGCTAAAAATTATGACCGTAAAAAATTATGATCATTCTTTATTGAACAGCCCTCGTATTAGTGTTCGAGATAAATTCGTGCACCTTTTTATTCCATATTTTCTCACAGGTAAAATAGGTATGGGGAATACGTCTATGTGTTAGCATCGCCAGAAAAGTGGAGGAAAGGAATAATGGCTTCCCATTTGCTGAAAGCATACGAATAGGATTACTACGGAGGTGATTCGGCACCACAACCGTCATACCGCCCACCTTGGCTCGGAAATGATCCTACCAAAACAGGAAAGGAGCATATCCGACCATGCAGCGCCGAGACTCCCTCCGACACTTTTACCCTGAAAGAGATCACCAGATGAGAGATGATGTGAAATGATAATGGAGATGAAATGGAGGGACAGAAATTCGGGGGATGTAATTAACCTACCCAGCATTCGCCTGGCGACCTGGAAAACCCCCGAAAAACCCATGGGTCAGGTAGATCGGCCACGGGAATCGAATCCGAATGCGGGCCACAGACGAAACCGCATTAACTTTACCCCCCCCCCCCCCGCAAGTTTTTTTTTTAATTCTGCATTTTAAAATGGATATTTTCTCTTGCGGTTTTTCAGTATGCAAAAGACATTTTTAATAGAGCATTCTTCAGAAAATTTAAGATATGTTTTTGTCATTAATGTGTCTTAAACGTATGGCAATCAAAATCTTAAGAGCTATTTTTGAGAAAAACAAAATTTTTCAAATATATTTCATGTGAAGATATTTTGGGATGAAGGGATGTTTTTGAAACATTTTGTGTCGCATCCATTGAAGACACTTAAATAACCAGTTTAGTATTCAACTGACTTATCGTTTACGCTGTTTACAACCAGAGTGTGCACGTGAACACATGCAGACCTGTTTCTAATTTCGTTCCCCCTATTCAGGTAGTCTCAAAATATGTATTTTAAGTGAAGTCTTTGTTCTACCCACCCTTCTAACATTTTATTTTAAGGGCACTGGGAGGTCGATAGGTTTTAAAAAATCCATTTTTTGTTTTTAATGTTAAAAAAATTATATAAATCTTCAGCTTTAAAATTATATATAACATAGGTTGTCAGCTGGTATTAAAGTCCTTTAATTCGTCAATTTAAAAATGGCAGCGTAATGATACGCCCACTTCCTGAGAATGGTGCTTAATCTTTGATCGTGATTTCCCAAAACCTTGATTTTTCATACTTTAGGTGCATGTTTCTCAAAAACTATAAAATATATTGACATAAAATTTGTAGTGGTTATTTGTCAATGTTCCTTGACCACATTCGGTTAACATTTATATTCATGTGATTTATAAAACGGATGAAAACAAATATTCAGTCCGTGAAAATATTATCTTTTTTTTTTTTTTTTACTCAAAATTAATTAATTTTTCGTGTGTATAGTATAAACTATATGTGATTTTCATTTAGCCGATATTATAAAACTGTACCTTAGGTTATTTAGTATAAAACTTGGTTCATGAAGCTTTAAATTCTTACAAGTAAAGTGCACCTGAAATATAGGGTGCAATATTTTTTTCAGGACACACGGTGTCATTTATGCCCCTTTTGCATGGACCTATGTGAACGTAATTTAAATATTATACAGTAATCATACCGAATTTCAATTTCTGATAATGTTTAGCTTTCAATATATTTAAATTTTAATATTGGTAAAAAGCAGCCTTGTCTGGGTAAAAATAACCTCCCAGTGCGCTTAAGCACAGTAGACTGAAGCTAGTCAAGTCTCTCGTAGTAGTTTGCTGTATGATGGTTTTGAAATTTCATTCTTTGCATGATCGCTAGAATAAAACTGAATCGCTACTTGTCGTTGGAAAAAAAAAGTATTTGAAAATCCCAATCAATAACAAAGAATGTCACTGAAATGGTTAATTAGCTATGAATTTCGTGTTCTTATGAGATTACATGTTTTGTAAAAAGGAGCTGACTTTACCTGATGCGCTCTCTTTAACGTGAATAACCTGTGACCAAATTTATTTGAAATGTAATTATACAGTGTAACGCGAGTATGTTTAGGATTATTATTATTATTATTATTATTATTATTATTATTATTATTATTATTATTATTATTATTATTATTATTATTATTATTATTATTATTATTATTATTATTATTATTATTATTATTATTAAATAAAGTTAATAATTTTCCAAAATTAGGGGAATCAATAATTCGTACATTGCATCAAGGGATGGATTATACGGCAGTGAAAAATTAGATATTTAATAAAGACATGAAGACTCACGCATTCAGAGCTCCTCCCAAACCAAAGAAGGTGGCGCGTTTGACCACAATGAACAAATTCAACCAAGCAATAAATTATAGTAAGATAAAATGACTCTACTTAGGTCCACAAACACGGTACATTTTAGTTCGAAACGTATTTCTTAGCCTTGTTTTTTACGCTTATTCGTATGACAACGCTGCAGACTTGTTTTATAGTTTAACATTTTGTATAAATAAAACGCTTTATATCATCTTGTGTTATTAAAATGTTTCTTCCAAGCAAGGTTGAACTTATTTGGTATTCGATGATCTACGTTTTGACGTAATTTCTTCCATTGTAAATGTACACTACCCGACAGGACCATTACTTAGAGAAAAGGAATGAATGTTTAACAGCTAATGTGATATCAGAGGTTTAATTACATAGTCTGCTAACCCTTGTTCTTGTAGGGCTTATTGCCTCCCCCCAGGTGTAAGAGGTGTAGGAGAGATATAGAGGAGCAAAGAGGGATCGGTCCTTAGCCTGGAATGAGATTGAGGAACATGATATGAAATGAGTGAAACGGGTGAAAGACTCTCTGATGGAGCAAATGGAATGAAGGGCGGAGGAAACCCAGACGCCGCATCCCATATAGGGTCCCTGGAATCAATTCGAACTGCCTTGATCTTTTGACCGTTAGTCGGAATTGGTTTTCATCCTTGGTTCATTCCCTTATTCTCTCATTGATAAATATGCCTTCATGAATCAGTGAGCAAGGAATAGTCTTTTTAGGGAAATATTCCATTATCTACCGAACCCTGGACATCACCAAACCACATAAGAGTGTTTCACTGCAGACTACAGTAAAAGAGAAACCTTAAAGACACGACAAAATAATCATTCTCCTGGATATAAAACACCCTCTCTGTGTATAAAGACTTCTTAACCGACATTCTTTTGTTCGCTCAGGAATGATTGTAGATAGATTGCTGAAACTCCTCCTTCTCTCGCTTAATATTTGTAATGCTTTTCCGCTCATTTAATTCTCTTGCGGTCTTATTGTTAATGACCTTTTCTTTTTATTTATTACTGGAACGTCTAGATGGATCCAGGGGTTGAAGAGGAAACGGAGATGAATGGTTGAGAGAGTTGATGGAGCGAAAAAGTCCCTTTTGCCTCTTGAGATTCATTTGATTGCTTCCGCTTTGGGATTTTACCGCTAAGTCTGTCATTGTATTGATAAATAAAGGTGCTTCGGCCCGAAAGTGCAGAGAGGGTGCTCGCTGACAAATTACATACCTTATGCTGAGTTTACTGCCCATTATGCTGCCTTATATAGGTTCATACAAGCGATTAATTTTGTGGGTTTATATTGCAAGAAATAACCAATAATATGGAAAAACAGTAAATGAGCACTTGTGATTAGAAGAAACAGATCTTAAAATGTTTTATCTTCATTTTGCGGGGCGGAAGAGATTACTGTTAATGTGCAACAAAGTGCCGGAGGGCTCCCACTCCACTTGTTGAGAAAAAAAGGAGGCTGGGGAAAAATATTAGTATATTTTAGGGATTTAAAGAGTAACGTTTGAAAGGTTAATGTGCTTTTGTTCCGATTGGTCGTTTTATTTGTTTATCTGCTTAATTTTTCAAAAGTATGTGTGTAAATCTCAATTTTTTTGGCACTGTGCTATCAGACAGATTGTGGTTTCGTGGAAGGCAAGAGAAAGCTCAATGGGCTTTTGTGGTGCGGTGGAGAATGGCCTCGAAAAGTCGATCTATTGTTCCCGTCCCGACCTTGGCAGTGAAGTTTTCAATTCTGATGTAACTTTTCCAACGTTAGAATACCCAACCCTTCTTCGAGTGAAAGAAATTAATGCTTTTTACCACAACTGCTTTTATTTTCTGTATTACTGTCTGTAGTCACCCAAAAATCTTATAGGGAGATTTCAGCGCAAATGCACGTTTCGTGAGCACTTAATAAACTAAGCAATTTTGCAAATAATTCAGTATGTAGTATTAAACGTCCGCTTTTACTACATGCGGCACCGCAGGCGGTGGCACTGATGATACATGAGATGAAGATGGAGCACAGCTGGAATGAGATGGCGGGGGAAACCGGAGATCCCGAAGAAAATCCGCCAGTGCCATGTTGTCCAGTACAAATTTCATTTTGCGGTCTCCTGGGATCGAACCCGGACCGCCTTGGTGAGAGCCGAGCGGTCTCACCACTCAGCCACGGCGCAGATAATTCATTGCGACATATACCTTTTAAATAGAAAATGTTATTTTTTATTTTCTCAAGAATGGCTCTTAATGATTGTATTTGAAATACCACATGTTTAAGATATATGCATATCGTATATAGTTGTATATGAATAGCTTTAAAGTCCTCTTCATTAGAATGCATTTTGTAAACTTTGTATATCATGTAAATACGTACTCAAGTTTTGTATATTTAAGAAAAGCTAATAGCAATTGCAATTCAATAGCACATACATATTTTGAAAAATGCTATTACGGTCAGGCTGAAAAAAAATTCAACTTCATAGTCAGGATTTAAACCATGGATTGTGTTCCACTCAAGGATCTGATTCTTAAGATTTTTTTTTGGGGGGGGGGGGAGGGAGAAATGCATGCTTCGATATTGATATAAAAAGGCATTTTTAGAAAAAAATTGTTTTTCCTTGTCATTTTTCTATGATTTATTTATTGGTTCGAATTTTCAAATATTTAATTTTCTTGAAGTTATTTTTTATGTCCTAACCATACAAAGGGGGTGAAATATGATCATCACATTGGTCATAAAGGATTTTTTTTTGTAATTTACGTCCTCCAACGTTGTCATATCGGACGGTGAATGAATTGGATGAAATGATGCTCAAATGAGTCCAGGGACCATGGAGCTTAGAGTTACCGACATTCGTCTTGAAGGATAAGGGAAAAACCCGGAAAAACCATATCCAGGTAACTCACCCTGACCGAGATTCGAACTCGGGACCTCTTGAACGTGAGGCAGACATGCTACCATCTACGCTACCGAGGCGGGCTCATAAAGGATTGGACTATCGCTCAAAGGCTTCTATATTCTATTATTCTCATAGCTACAACGACATGTATAATTACTGAAAATGATTAAATCGATTCATATGATATAAAACGATAAGCTTTGGTAGCAGGTTTATTTAGGAGTAATAATGTGAGTTCAACACATACGGTAATCATTTGTATTGCCTTAAGATGACATGATTTTTTTAAGTTTTCATTGTACGTAATGAATGTTTACGAATCATCTCAGTAGATACACAGCTACGGTAATTATAATGTTTGAAGTGTAATGATGTTTTTAAACGTTAATTAGCCCTTCAGGTTGAGGAGAGGGTGTCAACCCAGGTCCGCCGGACAAAGCCCAGGGCGCTTTTGAGGGCCCGGTTGACGTTTCTATTTGGTAATTCAATTCCACACGTTAGATTAATGATGCAAGAGGTGTGTGGCCAATGGAGCGAGTAATTACCAGCTTGCCCTCATGACCTCATGGAGCATATTGATTACTTCTTGTGCCTGGGAGGCGTTAGGGACATCCCTTTGCTCCTCATATAATAAAACCTCCTTTTTTTTAGGGAAAGCTGGGTGGAAACGAGCAGTTTTACGCTAATTAGATGACTGTTAACAACACTTGTTTTCATAAAAAAAAAAGGCATTGTCAACATTGTATTCTTTTCTCTCTTGACCTCCTTTCTCGCACATTATTAGCTTAACTTACTCATCGCCCACATTAGTGTTCTAACGGTTTTTACACAGTGAAGTTCTGTAGTTCGGACTTGAATTTGTATTAGTTTCATTTTTACAGCATTTCTGCGTTAGAAATTAAATGTGATTGGAAACAAGATCCATTCAGTTATCTCAAGTAGGTATCTGCAGTTACGTATGTATTTGCTTTTATAATTGTATTTGGAATCGCTGTTGTCTGTGTTGTTTTTTGTTTCCTTCTTTCTTAGAACCTTTGCACTTGTTTACTTATTAGCAATTACCTGGCATAAAAATTCTTACTTTTTATTTAACCTTTTAACTGCTGTAGTTCTCGTCCTCCGATTCTATATTAGTCAATTTTGCTTAGATGCCTCTATCAGGCTTGAGGTTCTTTATCGTGTCGTAAGTTAACGGCCTTGTTAGACTGCCGCCTTTACTTCCCTTCCGAAAGTTTTTACGCCTGAAAAGTGCCCATCACCCTCCACTCGCGTTTACTCCCCCGTTCAGCTTGCCAGATTCTACGGAGGATGGGGGGTTGTATAAATATTTCCTTCCGCCAGAAATGGAATTCTCGCCTCAGGGTTGGAATGGTAGAACGCTGTTTAAAGAAAATTCAAACAAAAATAAACGAATACTTCCGAAAAGGGTAATGCCGCAAACGCAGTGTGAGCATTTTTCTTTAAGCAAGATTTAACAATTAGACCTATATAGTTTGTCACTTTTCAAGTTTCTGTATTTTTAGTGTGCTGTTCATAACACGTACATCTCATCAGTAAAACTAGGCGTATTACGTAACAAAAGTTGTGTTTCTGAGACAAGAGGAAGTGCTAATACGTAAGCCAAACATTGCTTCTCTCTTATGGGAAGGGAATATTCTAATTTATGATTTTCCGACTATATAATGGACAAATAAATCGTCCTTTTATATCAGCTTAATGTCTGTGTGCATAAATATATTTCCAGAACCATTCATTTTATTGGAGCAAGTTATTTTATTCGTTAAGAAAGTTGGGCAGAATTTGACTTGTTAATGCATAATCGCTTTTCGAACCAAATCGTGTCGTTCAGGCTGGTCGATGTGACAGAAAAAATTCCACAGTAAGGCTTCTTCATGCTACGTATTTGCATGCCGCCTGACACAACTTTTGGCGTTGCAAAACAACCACAATATGTCGATTCTTGAAAATCAATAATTGGCTCCAGCTTGAATTTCCGCTTGAACCCTGGTTAAACCATAAAACTATTAGAACTGTGCTATTTCACAAATATAACAACTTCAAATGTTCAGACCTGTGGTTTGTAATGGATAATAAGTTAAAGTAATACGTCCACCAATGCAACCTTTCTGAAAAGCCAGTTGACCTAGTGGAAAAATTCAAATATACGATTGGCTTTTCAATAATATGGGTTGAACATTTTGTTTATAGATGTAGCGTCGTTATTTCAGTTTGATTCATCATTATTATTTACTTTATTCATTCTCGAGGACCTGTGTTCAACCGTTTCATTGTAGTGATTTCTTCGTTTATATAGTTCTCTTGTATTAACTATAGTGATTGAACTTTCCCTCCTTTAAAAAATAAGAGAGGGAGAGAGATAAAGGAATGGTGGGTGACTCAGGTATTATAAAATCGATAATACTTCGAATTAATATCAGTTATGCCATTACGACTGTAACTTTATTAATGACGATATTCGTTATGCCATCTGCTGCTTCTATGACTGGCACTTCGCGGAACATTAACTTTTCGAAGCGAAGCTCCCGTCTTAATTGATAGCAACACACGAGATCGCAGCGCGAGTAGTGATCTGGGCCGGAACTGAACTATGAAAAATCCAGTTCCCAAATGCTTACGTTTTCGATAGCCAATACAGCTGTCTGGCTCAGCTCATATTATAATATCGCATCGCTACGGATGACGTAAAAACCTAGAGCTTCAATGGTACTGACTCCACTTAACTCTTTTCAAATAGCACTTAGAAGGTTTGATTAAAGCTCAAATAAAATAGCTTACCATAGTCATCTGTAGCAATACAGTATCAGAATATAATTATGACAACAAAACACAGAGCTTGGCTAAGTACAAAAAGAAAGCTCAAGCACACACTTTATACAGTAGTCGTTCATAAATTGTTTCGTATAATGTTAATGGGTTTTGCAATAGGTGTTGTCCAAGTCACACATTCTGTTTACAGGAATGTTTTTATGCCGCTGTACATAATTATATCACATTTAATCTCAAATTTTAAGGTTGTATTTAATGTTTAAGGAACCTGTAGTTTCATGGCAACGTCTTTTGTACACACTTTTTTTTTTTTTTTTAACTTGAAACCATTTAAGAACAGCATATGATTTTTCACAGGAAAATGGGAGGAATAACACATATTTGACACTTTATTTCTTCTACTGTCCGGATAGCAAAAATATTTAATATTTAACTACCATGAATAATTATGATGTGTTTCAAATGGGAAGAGTTCTCGCCTGTAGCGAATCAGATGCGTTAGAGCCTTCACCGTTGCCACCTCGTTATCCCCACTCTTTATATTTCCCTTTCTTTCGCACACTTGCGAATGTTCGTGGTGCTAGACGTAGGGGAACGCAAACTAAATTTTCCAAAGTTTTATAATAATGCAGTTGTTGAAATCTCAATTGCAACATGAATATTCGTATATTACGCAAATGTTTTAAATATTTATTTTAAAGTTAATTATAGTTCACGAATTCCTTATTTTTCTAATCCAACGAAAATACTCGCGGTGCATCCTTATAGCTGTGAACGTTACATTAAGAGATAATTCGTCATTGTCTTCAACGTCTGAGATAGGTTCCAATATCTCGTTACGTGCTGTTTCTTTCCAAAAGTCGTCTTCTTGTAGTTTATCTGATGTCTCACGCAGTTTTTCCAGTCTTGTTGTGTTCCTTGACAATTTCTTCATGAATAAGTCGTTCAACGTGAGTCAGTTTGAAAATATTATTTCTGTTTGCAACATAATTTGAGCCAAATTAACTCTATTGGATTGTTCTAGCAGTAGTAAGGGCGGGGTGGGGGGTGGATCGCGTCTCATTGATCCAGCTGATACACTTTTTCGTGGAAGAGTAACTGAATAGTACTGCTTTGAACTCTCTAGAATAAATAGAGATTACGAACCATTCATAAACAAAGATATGTGACCAGACACGTTCTGCCAGACTAGCAAGAAGTGTATCATTTCCTCTCATCGAAGTTAAACACCTTGGCTTATTAAAGGTACATATTTCTTTTATCGCGTCATGTCAAATGTTTACGTTTCAGTTCTGAGTAATTTCAAATATACGTTCACGCATACATGCCAACCAATAATGATATTCATTACAGTGCTTACGTCGCAATGTATTGTTATAATATAATGGTTTCTGCTTTATTTATTTGTATTAGGAAAACTATTTGAGCTAAAAAATTATGAGATTTTTACGGTTATGTTAAATACATTACTCTCTCCTTCCTCATGGATCAGTTTTTGCAAAATCTGAATTTTTGTCTTAGCGCGAATAGTATTTATTAGAGATTGATTAATTTGCCGCTCGTCACACACCACTCAGGGGGAATGCAATACGACAGCACCGATTGGTTGCTCACTTAGTAGCGTTCAAGGACAAATACCTTCCCATTTGAAATATATAATAGTACTTCACTTCTTAAAACGAAATTACTGCAAATATTATATACAACATTAGCTGTTATTACATATGCCAGCAACTGTTTTGCCATTCACTGGATGATTATGAGCAAATGACATTAATAACAATATTACGCCATTTGAAATTTTCATTACCATTTCAATCAGGTCGGACCAACATTGGTCTCTGAGAAACACAACTTGTTAAGTTCTACTCCATTCTCTTCGCCATCACGACAAATAGTTGAATTCTTCTCCTAGAAATAAATAAATAAATAAATAAATAAATAAATAAATAAATAAATAAATAAATAAAAATAAATAAAAAATACTGAATTACTTAGCAGCATTGATGTATCTGTTAGACAATTTCAAATGGATTATAATTAACCATTGTGATTCATAGCTGCTTTTTATGTTAAATTACAGCTTTCATTAAGATAGAAAAATAAGATCTTCTTTTAAAGAATGCTTTGGGTGGATTGCAGTACGAAGGGGATTCTGTACTGCAAGCAGTCTTGATTATTGGCCTATGCCCCAAGTGAGGCATTCCTGGGAGGAAGAATGAGGCGAGAGAAGACAGGGTGATCGTCCCAAGGAATAGCGACAATGCAGAGGGCAGGGCCCCTACACTTTACCAGTTGAAAACTCCCCGGCAGGATAGCCTGACATGCGGTACGGAAACGGCCCCACCAGACCGGGCTAGGAGACCGTCCTACCGGAGGAGGAAGTTTTACTCAGAGCATATCATCCTGCATGCACCGCCGAGACACCCGCCAACACTTCTACGCTGAGAGAGGCCACCAGATAAAAGATGTGAAATGATAATGGAAATGAAATGGTGGGACAGGAAATTCGGGGATATAATTAACCTACCCAGCATTCGCCCGGTGACCCGGAAAGGGCCTGCCCTCCAAAAAAGGAAAAACATGATTCAGGTAGGTCGGCCACTGTAATCGAACCCGCGTCTTCCTAGTGTGGGCCACAGACGAAACCGCCTGAGCCATCCCAATCGAAATTCGTCGTTTCGTAGTTTCCGCTCCTCCTCACAGCGATGGTAACCCAAACTTCGTTGTAATATCATGTAAATTTCGAGGAAGATTTGTCACTATATATTCTATATATTCAACTTTTTTAAAGCTCGCCACGTGTCGACGAGAAACTTGTAATATTTTCTTTATAACTTCTTAGCAAGAGTAAACATTAACTCAGTATTATGTTGTAGTCGAAATCAGCATCCCTCTTCTTCGAATCTTAAAACTTGGAAGTTTTCAAACACTCTTAACAGGCTGTTGTAAACATGTGGAAAGGGAGAGAGTCAAACATATTGTAATGAGCTCTCGGAGGCCGCTGATATAAACATGCTTTATAAACACCCATGAATTTGCCTCTACCAATCAGCTGCCTAGAGCATTTCGCTACAGTATGTGTATCTGTTTCTCCCAAATGTTTATATGTTTCTAGTTTGGGACATTATATACAAAGTTGTTTTCTGCTAATGGTCAACACTACTACCTTTTTCTGTCAGTGAGTAGGTGGAACCATTCATTATAACCACGCCCAGATCTCTTGCCGATTAATCAAGACTTCGTATCATTCTGTGGAAGAACGCAGAGCAGTTACAGTTCATCACGGGAGAGTTGCCCAGATAACATCGGACAGGAAGCTTGCCTTAATAATGTAAGCTTTTGGTGATCCCGTCTTTTGACATAGACGTTCTCTTAGAGGAAAAGAATCTTTTAAGTTCACTGAAATGAACAGAAACTTGGTAGCTTAGAAGTTCAACTAATATTTTTCGGAAAATAAGGGCCGCATCTTTTAAAGGCAGTCTTCGAAATGTTAACCTCATGTTAGGTTATTTACCGCATGGTGCACACATTTTCGTCTTGTTGCTGCAAATAATTTGGTGTTTCACAGCTTTATAAAACTTTTCATTTATGGTTTTGCTTGTTAATATATTATTGCTCACTTAAGTGTTATATGCGGATCAGAAGAAAACTTCAAAAAGTAAATGTTCTCCCTGAATACAACTCGCACAAATATAAAAAAGAAACAAGCTCTGAAAGCAAAAAATGATAGTGTTGGTGCTATATTATTCGAATTCAAGTTTCAATTAGGATGCCATAATACTAATCTAAAAGGAAGTTATGAGCCAGTACACTGAAATACTGAGAAAATGAATGTTCCCTTAATTTGGATCCCTTCGCGTCAAGATATTCCCGGAAATGAACAAGCGACATCGCAGCAAAAGAAGCCTCCCTTTGGCCATACAGGAAGCAGATATCATGTCTCCACATACCGAGTAACCGTACGTGCACCTCAAGAGATGCATACCGAATACTTGAAGAGGCAGTTCACCTGCTTAGAGCCGTTCACCAAGCTTCAAGAAATTGATGTCTTTGTATGGGACACACTAACCTAGGCACAGATATTTACTCAGCAACAGTTCACCTCCTTCTGTAGGACTTGCAAAGTCACCGTAACTGTCAAGCACACCATGTGCAAGAAATAGCAATGAGCCAGTGTTGCCGGTGAAGTAAAAGAAGCTCTTAGAAGGTGTGTGTATTGTTAAAGAGTTTTATATTGTTGTAGCATTACTGAACTCTCGAAGTGTAACACAAAAATGTAACTAATCGCCATATGGTATGAGAACCTATTAAGAATGGACGATAGGGTTCCTGTGAAGGTCTTTAACCTCAATCGAATTGGATTAAAGAATTTGGAACACTCTTGATCATCATTATTTAAAATCTTTCGCAAAGATGTTAGTTTATTCGTAAAATGTTTTTATATAACATAGTAATATGTATTTCTAAATCATTCAAGTATAAAGGACTGCCAGAGCACTTTCTTTGGTTGTTTATAGTTTAAATAATATAGTTAGAAAACGTCTCACTTGGAATATTTTATTTACTGAAAATATAGACAATTATTTTTGATATATCAGGGTTAGAGACAAACATTCCGTAATGTGTTACTGACCTTGAGCCTATTTTTGTACGAAATATAAGAATAGGTGCTACATTTTTATAATCTTTATAATCAGAAAATTTAAAAATGGGGAATAAACAATTTGAACTTTGCGGCAGAATCAGAACGCAGAATTTCTTAAAATGTTATTTAAAACCAATACGTTCCTGTCATAAGTAAACAAGTTATAAGTAAGCTGTATTTTTATAGTTATAGTTTATTTTGGAGGTGTTTGCAGATGGTGTTGTATATTCTGTGATTAAAACTTTACAACTATGCTGAATTTATAAACCATAGCCGGAAGTATACGACGTGGCGCTCATGTTTGTCCCTGTAGCTAGGGTCCCTATAGTTACTTTAGTTGATCTTTGCTTTCCTTCCAATCCAACTGTTTAGTGTAATAAAATGTTGTGCCATGTCATAATTTCCAGGACTGATTTATACGTGTGAAATTAAAATTTGCTGCATATTATTTAGCTAATACATGATTACTAAAGCTTAATGAGTATAAAATAAATATGAAGTTAAATTATTTTAATTGCGAAATGGCAATATTTGAGCTGCACATGCTGTGCCGTCAGGCAGGAGGTATTTCCTATTCGTGGAGATACATTCCAGTTACTGCAACCGATAACAGCTGATGGGTTAGTGCTTTGAGCGCGGCGCGAAGCCACCTACGGGTCGCTGGGCTGGCGTTTGCCGGTTTGATGAGACTTCTCCCGTCTGACTGGTCTCCTTCAGAGCTGCAGTTCTTACAGAATGTAAGCCATTATGTCCTCCAGTAGATTACTTTTCCAGAACGTTCCTTTTGTATTCGAGGCTACATAGGAACAGACCAACGCCCACTAACAGTTAACAAATTATTGAGTTCATTGAGGATAGGGCCGAGTGTAGTGCAGTGAATTCTCAGCTGTGCGTAGTGACTCAGCAGTTCAGTGTGATTCGATTCCGCGTATCAATTGTTTTATTTTGAATATTTACGAGGGTGAAACAAATGAAAACCTTAAATATTTTTGTTAAATATTTGTGCAGAAGTGGTACAAAGCTGTATCACTTTTCAACATAATCTTCCCCTCGCTCATTGCAAGTCCTCCAGCGCTTACAAAGTGCATAAATGCCTTTACAAAATTATTTTTTTGGTAGTCCGGCAACCACTCATTCACCGCGTGACGCACCTCTTCATTGGAGCTTCTTTCCTCCCATTGCATCTTTGAGTGGTCCAAATATATGGAAATCACTTGGGGCAAGATTTGGTGAGTATGGTGGATGAGGAAGACGCTCAAAATGCAGGTCTGTGATTGTTGCAACTGGTGTCCGGGCAGTGTGGGGCCTTGCATTGTCATGTTGCAAAAGGACACCTGCTGACAGCAATCCATGTCGCTTTGATTTGATTGCAGGCCGCAGATGATTCTTTAGATCTGTATATGATGAACTGGTGACAGTGGCCCCTCTAGACATGTAATGCTCCAAAATGACGCCTTTTCCGTCCCAAAAGAGAGTCAGCATAACCTTCTCTGCTGATGGTTCTTTTCGAAACTTCTTTGATTTTGGTGATGAGGGATGGCGTCATTCCGTGCTCGCTCTCTTCGTTTCCGGTTGGTGGAAGCGAACCCAGGTTTCGTCCCCAGTAACGATTCTTGCAAAGAAGCCATCACCTTCCCGTTCAAAGCGCCGAAGAAGTTCTTCACAAGCATCAACACGTTTCCTCATTTCAGGAGTCACCTGCGTGGCACCCATCTTGCAGACACTGTGAAACGGGAGTACATCATGCACAATGTGGTGTGCTCACCCATGACTCATCTGTAAACATGCTGCAATGTCATTCAATGTCACTCGGTGGTTTACCTTCACTATGGCTTCAACTGCTGCAATGTTCTGCGGAGTCACAACTCGTTGTGCCTGACCTGGAAGTGGAGCATCTTCCACTGAAGTCATACCACTTGCGAACTTCCTACTCCATTTGTAGACTTGCTGCTGTGACAAACATGCATCACCGTACTGAACCTTCATTCATCTATGAATTTCAATACGTTTCACACCGTCACTACGCAAAAACAAATAACAGAACACTATTCTTCCCTGGTGCAAGTCGCAAGTGAGGCGGCCATCTTTGTACTGATACTGCGAAGTATGTGTGCATCTGCACTATGCTGCTACCTATAGGCCATTCTGCACGCTGTTTGTAGCACGCTTACCAACTTAGAGGATAACGGCGCGAAATTTCGATATGTTATTACAAATTTAAGGTTTTCATTTGACTTAACCTCGTAGCAGCAACTGGTGTTTTAACACAGTATATTAATCCTTGTAACGGAGGCAACGAAAATAAGGGCTGCAACGTGGTTTTGAGTGCTACTAAAGCTTTATTACCTTCTGTATTGTCTTATGGTTCTTGCGAACTACCCACAAATCAGTGTTCCACCGGAAATTCTTAGTTTGAAATCCTCATAAACTTGTGTTTTCTTTACGCTTCTTTCTTTCATTTTTCCCCCCTTTGGACAGGAATACTCCATCCGGTTCATTATATATTTATTCTCTCAAAGTTTTAAGTTTTAATAAAACCTTATGTTTATGAAACTTGCATGAACGATTGTCTGCGAAGTCTTCCTAGTTTAAAAAAAATGTATAGACTTTTGTAACTGATGGACCATTAGGATTAACAAAAACTTAGGTCTGAAGGTCGTGAATTTTGCAGTATGTCAAATACATCGGGTTAATTAATAACCAAAATTGTTCATCGACTTCCAACAGTTGTGTTTTGTTTGCCATATTCTGCATGCCACCATGTTTATTTGCGATGAGACCATGTGCAGCTATTAGCTAATAGATTTAATTTTTAAATGCGGTGAGCCGCAACTTGATAATCCCACTTATTACTTGGATGTTAATATACCAATGGAAAACGCAATATGGGCAACATGAAATGTTATAATTAAACATCTGTGTCAACATGAAGAATGAAAGTACAATTGGTATGTCATCGAATCTTGTTGCACCTATTGTATCCATTTTCGTCAAATTGTGTAGAAGTAGGCAATTGTTCCTTTCTCATAATAGACAAGTATTGCTTTTGTAATTTTTATTACCTATATGACTTTGTAGGTAATACGCAAAATTCATTCACAATGAAAACAATTACAGAGGTTTTTTTTTTTTTCAGAAAAATTTAAGATATTCACCGTGGAAATATTTTAAATCTGTGGTAATTTAATTAAAATCGTTCGACGAGTTCTTGAGATAATCGCAATATTCAGTACGATGGATACTTTTGGATAGGAGGATTTTTTTTAATTCTGCTGTAACACGCTGAATGTCATATTTTGAGTAACATGACACGAAAATAAGTATAATTTTCATATTATTGCTAAGAGATTATGTGAAAGGTAAGGGGAAGAGAAAGTGAACTGTGTGGCGCACCAGATTCTTTCGGCTATTGAGTTTTGGATGACATTTCGAACATTCAAATCGCTACATTGTCATCTGAAGTACGGCGTAAGTATGATAATCGCCATTAAGGAAATCGAGTGCTTGACCCCATGGCATGATACGCAAAAGAGGAAATAGTTTAATTGATGCTTCTAACAACTTCATCTTGTTCACGCTTGGTAGTACCTAGATGATAACAGGCGCGTCTCACTCGACTGCCGTTCAGAAAAATAAGTACTTTAATGCAGATCAACTGAAGATAAAGGAGGATTTCACAATTTCGCCCAAACCTGATTATAGCTAGACATGGTAACTTTCGACTCAATGGACAAGGAGTGTATCACATACGAGGTTGCCGTCGTGTTCTAATATTAGGAATGGCTGTGATTTACAACTGCAGAGAGTATTCTTGTGCAGCTGTAGCTCCAGAACGTTTTGTTTACACACTTGAGATCATGCAGAAGACTGTTTAATAATCAGGTTCGACTATATCTGCGTGTACTGTTACGTTATACACTTGCATATCAAAGCGTATTATATCATTGTAAACATTTCGGAAATTATTAATTTTGTATCTTAACTAATTTATACATCTTTCCGAAGTACATTCTTTTTTATCTCATAGCTCTTTCAGCTATATAACATCAAATAACAAAATGGAGTTGAAAAACAACTCAAAACAAAAAAGTCTCTCTTGGTTCCTAAAAGATACACATTTTCATCAGAATTGCCAGCCCGATTTTAATCAACCATTTTTCTGGTAAACTGTTGGTTAGGAGCATTTGCTGAGAATGTCGCCCTAAAGCAGTAGACTTTTTGTGGTGGAGTTTCTAAATCTTTCACTATTGATGCAAATGTTTCTAAAGTTTGTGAAATACCGTTCTATCACAATTTATGTCTTAAAATTCAATCAGATATTTTCCGAATTTCTTTATTAAAATGCTTTTGGCTACTTTTCATTAACTTAACGTTTATAAATAAGCAGAAATAAATTAATAGTTTGTAGTTATGTGTTAGTTATTCTTAATAAATGAATAGTTTTAAAACATACTGACACATTAGCACATAAAACCGGTTTCTAAAACTGCTGTTTTCAGAAACAGTTAAAATTTATTTAATATTGTCTCCTTTTTCACCATGTGTGTATCCTCATTTGTCAAGTTGTTATATCTTGAGGTTTAACAATGAAAAAAAGAAAGGGGAAGAAAAAAGAAAGAAATGAAAATCAACAAACATATAGTTTTTAAAATGTATTCTATCCAGAGTGTCTCCTTAAAATTGACTGAGATTGATTACGAGTTCCATTATTGCAACGTTTTAATTTGTTACAATTGTAAGAAAAACTGAAGTCGAGAATGCGGCAAAACAGACACTTGCAGCTGCAATTCATCACTGGAACCGCATTAATCTTTGCTGTTCTTGGAGGGGAATGAGAAGAAATCAAAATCAAATCAAAGAAATCAAAAGTTGACGAATCTGTCCATGGAATGTATTCGATAATTGATAAAACGTGTAAACTGAGTAGAGAATCGTGGAGAACACATCAAATATGCCAAAAAGAATAAAAATGAAATTATTAATAGAATGCCACATTATTTTGTCCCGAAATGTTTGAGCAGTTTGCATTAGCAATAAGCTGTCATAGTTTAGGTCTATCCTTATTTAGGAGTATCATAGTAGTGAAATACACAGTGATTTGTTTGTTAGAGAACCATAAAACTGATGACCTGTTATTCATATCACTTTAAAACACGCAATTAAATGTTTTTGCGCCCAGTTTGAATTCAATACTTTTATATATACCTTAAATTGCTACATTCCTCATTCTTTTCCTTTTGAGATGTAATGCCAAAAGGATTTTGGAAACCAGTATAAAGCTACAGATTTTTTAAAGGTTTGTTGCACTGTAAAATAATAAAATTGACTTCTGTAGCGTGTCTGCCTCATATTCAAAAGACCAGAGTTCCAAATACGGTCAGGGTGAGTTATCTGGATAACGTGTTTTTTAATTATTTTTTTTTACAGTGTAGTTTTGACTGGGATAAGTTCATAAAAATCTTCTATAACGTTGCCTGATGTATCCCACGATCACTTAAGTGACTGTACGTGTGACAAACTAATGAGTTTGTTGGTTATGTCCTGTTTGCCAGAACACTTGTAATTGTGACCTTGAAGTGCTGCCCTACCGCAGGACAAGCGCGAAATTAATAATTCCATATGCGAATTCCACACCTTCGGTGCCACACCTTAAAAGTCCTTGGGCGGTTTATTTGAGGACTGTTCTCAGTGTTCACAGTTTGGACGATGATGCTTAGAATTGCGGTAGTGGTGGAACTGTCGTGTTTCCTGAACAGGTTTTATGTAACTTTATACATAACAGAACCAGTTGTGTAGATTAACCTCCTCCTGTTAGGAGAGGATAGAATGGACAGGAGGATGGCTTATCTGTATTGTGAAGAGAAGTATCTGTCCGCTAATGGTTTGATTTACTAAATATGTACCTACTTTCAGTTGTTTACGATATTGCTGTAAATGACATTGGAATTTCGGTAATATCGCAATGACTCCATATTATACTGAGTTGGGTATTATTTTGGTCGAGTATTGGACTACAGCTTACAGCTTTTACTTCTCTGAGAATTACGCCTAGACTGTGTGTGGTGGTGTCTCACATTCAAATGTCCCGAATTTGAATCACGGATATGGCGAGCTATCTGGTAAGGGTTTTTTATTATATTTTTTGTTGTTTTTCCTTACGCTGAAACATGAAAATTCACTGCATGACAAATGTCAGAGTTACTTTCCAATTCTCTTAAAAAACAAAATACCTAAGTCTGAGGGTACGGAAAAAGAACTGTATGCTTAATTTATTTATACTTTATAAAGTATTATGCTCTTGTTACTTTTCACATTTAGTATTAGACTTTTAATGTATATTTTAATCGTATAATGTGGAGCATGGTTACTGAAGAGTTTTAAGTTTCGTTTTCTGTGCTGTTTTCAGTTAGGAAACGAATTATATTTAGTCATGGACAAACATCTTATCTGGTACTTGAAAATCAGGGGCAAAGTAGTCAAAAGATAAACTCATTTGAGTCATGTTTGTTCAATAAAAGAACTGGAAAAGCTTGACACATACGTTTAGTGTGTCATTTAAATGACAGGGTGAAACATAAAGTTTCCTTAACTATATTTATCTGACTCATACCAGCTTGTCTAATGTCACAGAATAAACATGCATTTAGCCACTTAAATGTTAGTGTTATGTGAAAATTAAAACCGTCTGCCTCAACTATCTTCAGCGCCATTGTTTATTTTAACAAACTGGCTGATGCTACTAAGATTTGTTGTCAAACCTAATTTAACAGTATAATTATATTTGTTTTAAATAAACATCACGATTAGGGACTGGCAAAATATGAAGAATGATTTTCCAAAGCATGAAAAATATATAAAACAAAAATAAGTTAGTTATTTTTTAACATGATTTGCAGATTTTTGTTCATATTTGATAATAAAATATAATTAAATACAACAAATTGCTCGGAGTATAGAGATTTTAATCATTCTAAAGTTGGGAATAAAAGAACAAAGAAGTAAGTTATTGGTTGCTTCAACCTTACTTAACATTAATGACGATTATAAACTTTATAATAATTTTTCACCTGACGTCACAGAAAATGCTATTCTTTCAACTCTACTTGACTTTTTGGATTGGCTTGGTTTACTAAATGTTTATCTTAAAATTGCTGAATAACATAACTGGAAAACTCTGCTCATCGGTAATGGAAAGTATTTTAAAACGAAGGAATCTTAAAGTTTACGAAATATGAGGGTTTTACCAATATGTGAAATACACATTTTTGTCACGTGATTCGAATAACTGCAAAATATATTTGTTCCCACATACTACAAAACATATTTGTAAGGTTTAGAATATGCAATATCATATTTTGTCCTCTAACCACGATGCATACGGTTAAGCATTTAGCATCGCTATAACCGGATGATGTTAGTTTCTGAAATTATGAAAACTACAGCACACCCTCTGGGGAACTAGTTGTGGATTGTACATTACAATATGCATAAAGTTTATACGCTGTTTACCTTCCAAACTTTAGCATGAACTGCTGTGAATAGTTCCATGCTACATGCAGTGCTGTAGTTAGACGGTTGAGTCAATTGGCTTATGGGCACACTGTAAACTTTGTCGTGAAAGTGGCAACAATTTCCTAGTACCAGTAGAGTGAAAACTACTTCGACAAATTAAATGTAGCAGCAACGAGAGCCATGGTTAATATGCAACCTGTCTTTACTATTTACCCTACTAGACAAAGCAGTGTATTACTCCCAAAAAATGCGATACAAAGATCTTATCGGAAATACACGTTTAGAGGTCCCCTAAATATTTTTTACAAAACACTTGAATTAATTACGCATATCAAAACAACTCAAAAATACGTCAGTGAAATACGGAAATAAGTACTGCTTACGTGAAAAATCTTTCGTTTATTTATTATTTTATGAAAAAGGTTTCATACAATTTTGATTAAGATGTGGCATTTAAGATACCTTACATGAGTAATAAAATGTATACCTTGAATTTTCTGCGAAATCAGACTATCACGCTGACCTATAGCTCGGTCGGTAGAGCGCCTGCCTGCCGTGCGAGGGGTCCCGGGTTCAATTCCCGGCGGTGGGAGTGGGGATTTTTCTCCAATCAAGATCTTTGAATGAGAGTGCGAATGTGTGCATGATCTAATCATTAAAACCCAACGAATACGAGTTAATACTTTCGATGTGTTCCAAAGGAGAACGGCCGCCGATATGAAAAAAAAAAAAGACTATCCACTTGTAATTTGTGTCGATTTTATTGCAGCACTAACAATTTCCAAAATGTCCTTATTTTTTTATAAATTTCATAATTTTTGTTGTGTTTTAAATATTAAATCTTCATCTTTTGTTTCTCGTAGTAATGCGAGTATAGATTTTCAGTCGGGCCGTTGATAAAATTCCGTGTACTTTGGAAGATTTCTGTCTAGAGATAATTATCTTTTTCGATGAGTGTGTAAAATTACTTATACATTTAACGGTGTAAAAGCTAAGATTTAATTTAGCTTTTAGGTACGTCAGTAGTCCACAAATAAAATCTCCTCGTGGGAAATATATTTTGTTAATAGTTGAATGTATTAAAAGAATTACTATAATAAGCTGTGATGGCTAATATGTCAGTCAAGCTAATATAATTTTAATTTTGCAAAATACATCGTTTTTTTTTTAATTTACGTCCTCCAACATTTAGTCATATCGGACGATGAATGAAATGGGTGAAATGATGCTCCAATGAATCCGGGGTCCATGGAGCTTAGAGTTACCCGTCTTTTAGGTTAAAGGAAAACCCCGGAAAAACCTTATCCAGATAACTCACCCTGACCGACGTTCGAACTCGGGACCTCTTGAACGTGAGGCGGACACGCAACCATCTACGCTACCGAGGCGGGCGATCCCCCCCCCCCCCCGCCCCCGCTTTAGCTGTTTAGTTGTAACTGAGCGACCGGGAATGCATTACCTCATTTTTAATCCTTTTGCAAATTACTTTGTTTTCAATTATTTTAGCTGCTACTCCTTAAACTATAAAACGTTTTGATTGTACATTAAAGTATTTAAGCAGTAACACTTGTTATGTAGTTTAGTGTTTAAATAATAAGTGAGTAGTCGTTTGTAAAAATTCCCTTTTTTTTACTATTATGAATTTGCATTTTACAGTTACTCCCCCCCCCCCCAAAAAAAAAAGGAAACAAAAGATTGACATTGCTAATAAAGGAACGTTGAGAAAAAACTTCTTTGGTTATTACAGGGGCCGGAGGAAAGCTGTACTTTGAGGTGTTAGTGCATAACATTGCTATGCAAGAAATATAAAACATGGAATTAATGATTTTTGTGTTTGTTCGTGCAGTTAACGGTTAGCTTCTTTGTACCAATGTTTTTAAACAACGTCTATGAATGATACTTTTCTAACCGTGTCTTGCCTTTAGAATTGCTCACAGTTTGGCAACAAATTGTGACACAGTTTTACTTTTAATATATACAGTATTTTCAGCAAAGGGCTGTAACCACCCAGATGCAAATAGGCTTAACATATCAAACTATACTTGCTTTAATGGTCAAAGATATTACTCGACAGAGCGTTCAGGTGTTTTGACCTTCAGGTGATCAGCGCTGCCATCATCCCTTATCGGGTCTTATCTGGTCGATTAGAGGAGTGAAATATTAGTAGGTTGAAGTACAGTAAGTTACGAAACACAAATAGAGCGATTGGAAGCTTTGTGTCTATATATTATAATTTCTCGCGCCTGCCGATGTATGACTCATTGCTGTCCAGAAGACATGATTATCTGAACAGAGTATAAATACACTGGACTCGCCGTGTATGAGCGATAAGCGCAGGTAAACATCTCTGTGGGGAATTTTTGTCAATACGCTTCCTCCCTTTGCCATGTAATATATGAAAAGTAGAACTTGCTTTTATCTATCAACCCATTAGGGTGTTCACATACTTTTCCTGTGCAGTTGTATTTCTAGATCATAATACTGTTCAATATTAAAAGTTGTTTTTCTTTTCTTTTTCCAGGTAAGTACTGGCTCCAGAATTTCGGAACACTTCTCAGTGTTTAAATTTACAACACCTACTTCTAGTTTCGGAGGATCACGTAAGTTCCTCATCTGATGTACGTAAAAGTGATTTTAACCATAAACTGCAAACTATCTCGTCGCAGCGTTCCTTAACAAGTTGATTATGAGTATGTCCCAACATTTTTAGTTAGAAATTAATTGTTCTTTAACACTATCCATGTGTAGGTCAAAGTATGGAAAGGTCTGTCTTAAGAAACAACGTCGCAGCATTCCTTAACTTGACTATATGTCCCAACACTTTTTAGTTAGAATTTAATTGTTCTTTCACACTAGTCATTTGCAGGCCAAAATATGGAAAGATAGAGTCAGACTGAAAAATTCAATGCTTTCGAATTTAAAGTAATGCTGGCATGTTGGCCATGGTAGCTCAGTGATAAAGAGGCCGGAAGATTCTTGGTTCAAATCTTGGCTATGCCATTGAATTTTTCAGTCTGAATATACTTTTCCAATTTTAGTTGGTTAAAGCACTCGTTCATCTAGTTTCTCTTAGTTTCTGTTTTACTTGGTGTCCAAAACATTTAAGCTTTTTAGTTTAGCTACTGCTCATAGAAACTCTTTTATTTGCTTCATTTGTATGGCCTCTTTTAACTTGTATAATTATATCGAGTCTTCGACTTGGGGTGCAACTGTAGATTATTTACCTTAGAATTTACTTGTTTTTTCTTGTTTTTATTTAAATATTCATACTTCCAGACTTTGCTAAGAATAGAGTATGATTTCGGTTAAGGAAAAATTCTCCGCTCCAACCGGGACTGGAAAGATTAGCTTATGGAAGCAATGTTTTCTTTACGTCTTACAATAGCTACTTGGCATGAATACAATCACAACCATCAGGTAAATAATTATGTCTCCCTTCTTCGAAGATGCATCGGCTGCGCCTTTAAAAGTTATGCGGTACGGGGACTGACTGTATTGACCGACTATTAAAATCAGAGAATACGTTGCAGTTTTTAAAGTACCTACTTCGTTTAAATTTTGAAAGCAATGTGATCCTAACTTTGAGGTATAGGAACCTCAAGCGAAGCAATCTTAGCTTCCCATAGGTATGCACTTAGGTTATAGAATATGAGAGAGCACCTCGCGCACTGCGATCTGCATAGAACTATATCCATTATAAGGAAGGGATGAAGGGAAGGAACCACAGGCGGCTATGGTATCAAGCAGACAGGCCACAGACACGCGCGGAAGTGTTTAACAGTTATAGGATCGAAGCTGGAGATGCCTAGAGAGGGAAATGTACCCCGTCGACCAAGCAGCATTGTGCCCGCCTCGGTAGCGTACTGGTAGCATGTCTGCCTCACGTTCAAGAGATCCCGAGTTCGAATCTCGGTCAGGGTGAGTTACCTGGATAAGTTTTTCCGGGGTTTTCCCTTATCCTTACAGGCGAATGTCGGGTAGCTCTAGACTCCGTTTACCCTGGACACATTTTGAGCATCATTTCACCCACTTCATTCCTCGTCCGATATGACCTAACGTTGGAGGACGTAAAATTACACAAAAGCAGCATTGTAGTGTCTGAGCGAGCGTCCGCGCCATCTGCCCTGCAGCACCATGTGCCATGAAATCTATAAGCGCAACCGAAAATTGAGACGCAATGAAGTGGACATAAATGGTAGATGAGAAACCATTCCAGCAGGGAAAGCCAGAAAAAATCCGAGGTCATGTGTGGTGGACTAGAATTAAACTCGGAATCTCCTGAATGCGAGCCTTACACATTACCGCGGGGTCATTTCACTCGGTTGTTTTCCATTAAGAGTCCACAGTGATAGCTAACCGACTGTGAAATGGCACTTTGATGAGGCTGCTTTGGGAGTTACGGGTCGGCATGGTTACCACCACGCCACGGGAAGTCAGTGAGAAGCGATTTTATAACAGGAGTAAAAGCAAAATTATCAACAAGGTGTGCACTTGTACATTAAACATGTTTGAAGTTAACACCGTAACATTCTGAGTTAGATTACAAAGAAAAACATGTTAAGTGTGTGCCAGGAGGAAGGCATGAAGTTCCTAAGCTAATTTTGTACTTGTCGAGGTTTTAATCTTAAATGTGTTGCAGATGTTAACGGAGAATACTTTCGATAGCAAAAAATTCCTATCTTTTTTGTAATTTCCAGATTTAACATCGCGATGGTTTTGAAGGCGGTCTGCTTTTGACAGGTGGCGTTCAACGTACAGGAGTAATTAAAACGTCAGAAAATAAAGGCATTTTAACCGCGTGCGCTACTTGACCCGGGGGAGGGGCATGGAATACACTTTCTCTTATCTGGATTTCACTTTTTATAGCTCCACCTCACTTTAGAAAGAAAATTATATTACTGAAAATCGGCCTCCCTGTTCCTTAGCCTCCTTGATGGTAATCAAAACCGTTGAAAACAAAAATTTACAATCGTAAACCTGCCCGCCTCGGTAGCGTAAATGGCAGTGTGTCTGCCTCACGTTCAAGAGGTCACGAGTTCGAATCTCGGTCAGGGTGAGTTACCTGATTAAGGTTTTTCCGGGGGTTTCGCTTATCCTGAATGACGAATGTCGGGTAACTAAGCTCTAAGGTTCTTGGACTCATTTGAGCATAATTTCAGCCATTCCATTCGTCCGATATGACAACGTTGGAGGACGTAAAATAACAACAAAATCGTAAACCCGAGATGGGTATTCGTGGTCTCCAGTCATTTCGAGTTCCTTATATTATGGTGTGACAGCATAGGCGACAGGATATCAGTGAAACGTTTGGAGAAGGCGAAAGTGAAATTTAAAACGCTCTGTAATAATATTTTCATTATTCTTTCGAAAGAAAAAAAAACTTCCATATGCCGAATACTATGTGTATTCTTCCTCACCTATTTTTCCAAACGCACTTGAGCACTTTCTTCAAAAGAAAGTTTTAATGCAATATAGTGAGTTTGCGCGTTATCGATAGCATTCGAAATATTTGAAAATACTAGAATTCAAGACTATTTTAAAATTCGTTTTTCAAGAAAGTTGCCTGCATGATGCGAGTACCCTCCTAGCATTCTTGTCCCTTTCTGAATTTTCAAGACGTTTCAAGAATCAGATGATCCTTACGAAACTGTTATAAGATGTAAACGTAGCTTCTAATAATCTATGCACTCAAAAATCACTATCTGCCTGCACTGGTTCATCTGAAATTTGGATATGAGTGTAATTCTCGGGGTTGGTATAGATATGGTTGGCAACGCTGAAGCAGTTGTGCTCCCTATGCAGACAAAAAAAGCGGAACATCACCACTGGGGCTAGGTAGTAGTTCCTGGCCACTGAAACAGGTTTTTCCATCGTACCTTTACCAAGAGCAGGTCACGTGTGCAGACAGCTAGCTACCTCCAAAGAAAGTTGAACTTGTCTTCCAAAAGTAGAAATTATTAACACCATGCCTCCTGGGAGATGCGCGCAAACACAGCACGACAATGTTTCTTGACGATGTCAGTGGACAATCGCTCTGGGGCATACTGCGTAACAGCGTACATAATAACTATGTACTATACAGTACTACTACTACCACCACCGGAATGTGGCTCGTAAAATGTTTCTATTGTTTATCAGATTTTGAATGTTTCATTGGCATACTTTCGAAAAGTAAAAAGTGTCGAAGGGAAAATTAAGAACTGAGACAATATAAGTTGAATACGCATGTACTTTTCATGTCTTAACAATTGTTTTAATGTGTTTTATTGTCTGCTAGGCAATAAAAATAAGATAGAGAGGAGGCAAGTGTAGAACCAGTTATATGGCATCTCCATTGCATCTTCAGAGCGTGCTTGCGAATATCCTAGATATTGCAGAAGATAATTTACAGTTAATGCCCAATATTTACATATGTGAATGGTTAATACTAAAAGGCTTATTTGGAAACACGAAACAAGCGTGGAATGACACTCTGGTAAAAACGTTTTCAAGAGTCTCGTGCATGTGGATTAAATGATAACTTTTATATTCCTGTTGGAGCGTTTGCAGAAGCAAGGGGGTATACAACATTTTAATATCACTCTATCTGGAGCTTAACATTGTTCGCATCAGGCACAGAAATTTATAATGTGATCAAATATCTAGCGAGGATGGATAGATTGATGCAATCTAATTTTGTGACTCCACGATCGTCATTTTCAGCTGTGTTCAGTTCTACGAGGTGCATTCAAGTTATAACACCTATATTTTCAGGACTGGAACCAGATAGGAACTTC
The DNA here is from genome assembly GCA_030765055.1 of Mantis religiosa. NCBI lineage: Eukaryota > Metazoa > Arthropoda > Insecta > Mantodea > Mantidae > Mantis > Mantis religiosa. The sequence continues at coordinate 112,907,584 of CM060951.1, read as the reverse complement.
CGTCTTTTATTTTTAAATATACGTGGGCTCTTTGTGAATGTGTGACAGAGATGGCAGCACTGTACAGTGAATAGAACTCTAGTGGTAGGGACGAGAGTTAGGACTGTTTTTGATACTTAAAATGACGACGTTTTCATTGCAAGAACAGCGTGTAATCATTCGTTTTCTCCCATTTTCGTGGTGTGACACGTATTGAAATTCATCGCCAGATGAGTGAGGCATGTGGTGATGGTACCATGGATGTGTCTAATGTGCGTTCCTGGGTGCGACAGTTCAATGAAGGCAGAACATCGTGTGAGAAAAAAACAAAAACAAAACAGTTGCAGATATTGCCTCCAAACTTGGCATTTCCGTGGGATCTGTGCACACAATCCTGCATGAGGATCTGAAAATGCCCAATCTGCGATTCTCCACTCACTGGGTCATGTCAGACCGGCTGGTGCGAGGCCGTGATTGTCTTGGCTGATGACCCTGGAAGCCTTAATCAATAACACTCACCGCGAAAGCTTCAAGTCTTACATTACGAACAAAGATGCTTCATTAAAATACAGGTTGCAAGATGTATCAATGCTCGACAATGCCATACAGAATTATTGGAAACTTGTCGTGGACAGACTTTACCATATCGTACTGTAAGAGGAAGGGAAGACGTTCATCAAAAACATGGGGCTGGCATACCGCAATCAGCAAGTAATGATGTGCTTGTGAATATTGTTAAGAGCACTGCTGGAAAAACATCGTTGTTGGACTTGTATTGAGCTAGCAATGAGAAATGAAATGACCACTTAGAAGAGTTCGCTTTAGAACCAGGCAGCAATTATAGCTGCAGTAGAGCAGTCTGTTGGAATTCTGTGGACGGCATCTGTCGGCTCCCTGATCTGTGGAGGTGAGTTCTTCATGTTGGAGGAGATTACTTCTAAAAAGTGCAATAATGTGACTGCTTCAAACATGTTTTATTTACTGTTAATTCAAATGCTGTCACTAACTATTGAACGACCTAAGTATTAATACATCTGAGAAATAAGTTATGAACTGATCTGCGGACTAAGATTTGGGAAAAAAAAGCAAATAAAAAAATAAATTATCTAATTATTAAATTGTAACATATATCTGTGCATCTAATGCGAGGCTTTTGTTTGGTCCTCATATGCCATTTTTAATGTCGCATTAATATTGATCGGTCAGCGAGCAAGTATTTTAAGTCCTGTATAGTCATCTTTTGCGTTCGTAATACATTTTAAGCTAACTTCAAAACTACAGGAATTTGTAAATGAAGGAGCAACTTTGTGAAAGTTAAACAAAAGATAAAAGGTTAGCCCAAAGGTTGTTAATATATTAGCAGCTATTCCACAATTAATGAATTAATTTTGCAAAATTAGAGTGTGTAAGACAAATTATAAAAAATTCGCCTTTAAATGTGACCTTTGCTATTTCAAGAACTGGATATAAAATCCCCAATATGATGTGCCCAAGTAATAAATCAGACTCTTGTTGCCAAGCCCTCTTCTTTTCTTGTTCTTAATGAATATCCGGTTTGTGTTTCTAGTCATTAGGCAAACATAAATGTTTAGTGTGATAATTGGAAGGTAAACTTGACACGTGGTTCATCGGAAACTTGAAACTTTCGCAATCATATACCTACACGTCTCAGAAACTGAAATATGGAATTCCTTATTTGGTACGCTGTGTATCACATCAGTTATGAGGATTACTTTGAAGTAAGCAATTTTGGCCAAGGCAGTGATAGTATTGTCATTCATACATCTTTTATGCATCAATATTCAAATTTCACGAAACTGTTGTTTCATTTGGTAATACTGTCGATTCACTGATATCTTCCCTTCCGTATATTTGGATATAATTCCTCTCTCGCAACAATTTTGGATTACATAGATTTTGTTAGGGATCCGTTATAATTAAACCGGCTTTCTGTGTTTTATTTTTAATGAAATTATCTTATTTCAGGTTTTATTCATTTTAATGAAAGCGTCGATCCGGATAACAAGGTTTGTTTTGGTAATTTATATATCAATTTCACTTTTATTTCAGTAATGCTTAATTGAAAATCTTTAATTAATATTTGTTCACCAGCAGCCAATTACTCAATAAATGTGTATTGATACCGGCTGCTGTAGATGAACATTTTTTCCTTCTTCAAAAACTATGTATACGCATCAATAAACAAGTAAAATACGACTGCACAGTGATAACAGCTTTACGTGTTCCAACTGAAGCGATTCTCAAAGGGAACCAACCGTCTTTGTGCTTGATGTGTATTTTTAAACGATCGTGCAGTTTCTTGAACTTGAGGATGCAGATGCAGCACTAACTGTGCGAGGTTAACCATATTGTAATATTCGAACATGTCAAGCGTGTCGTAAATCAAATGTACGCTAATTGCAATGGAATTGGAAATTATTCCGCTCACTTGAATTCACTATGGCGTCAGTTTAGTTTGGTAACAGTCGCTCGTCGTTCGTATTGAACCGGGTTAGTTTTAGTGTTGGATAGGTGGGTGGGTAATCTGTCAAAACATAGCGTACAATACAGAAATGTATTTAAAAAACACCGAACATTTGAACTTTCATTGAGACAATTGAAGATTGAAAGCAAATTGTTTTTCGCTGACCTGTTATGTAATTAGAAGAACCATGAACAGGGGTATAGTTGAGAAGATTAGAGACAGCAAAAGTATGAAATTGTTTAACGTTATGACGGGATATGCACTGTTGGACAGTAACACAAATAAGAGACACGTGCAAACACCTAAGGATTTTTAAAACAAATAAAATAGAGAAGTGTCCAAGGAACTGGCTCTTAAAAATTTGCAGAATATATCTGGACGACCTGTTAGAAGATGCACCAACAATTTTGTGAGGTCGGTAATGAAGCTAGGAAGCGAAAAATGTAACCCATGTTTCCTGATTCTTAAAATTCTTTTACTGTAATAGCATATCTTATAGGGGCTACAGATGGAATCTCCTAAAAATTCAACCGATATTATACCAAGCTGAAATACAGGCAGCCTTACAATAGGATTCACGAATATTTAACTGGCAAATCATTTAATCAGTGAAACCTTTTTGTCTCGTTTGAAGCAATACTTCTCAGCGTTATATATCGTATCGTACTATATTTGCCAATTCTTAATTGCGTTGAAATATTCACATTTACTAAGCCTGCAGCTTAAAGATCGACGGTCAGCCCCGGCAGTGTAGTAGATGGTAGCGTGTCTGCCTCACTTTCAAGAGGTCCCGAGTTTGAATCTCGTCAAGACGAGTTATCAGGATAGCGTTATTTCCGGGGGTTATCCCCTATCCTGAAAGACGAATGTGGGTCAACTCGTCTCTATGGACCCTGGGCTCATTTGAGCCTCATTTCTCCCATTTCATTCATCGTGCTATATGACAACGTTCGAGGACGTAAATTTAATAATAATAATAATAATAATAATAATAATAATAATAATAATAATAATAACAAAAACAATAGTTTCGATAATCCTCTGCGCAACCATTTAAGCCCAACAGTTTACATACTAAGTGTTTGGCCAACCTGGCAGCTACAACTTGTCCTCTCTTTCCGGAGCATCTTCTGGAAACAGTTGATGGTTGATGTCAACTGAACAGACGGAATGTGGCCGTATGCACGAGAAATCACTATAATATGTGTCACAGTTGGCTTTGGGTGAGCTCCAGTAGCTTGCACTCCCTATAATATATAAAGAGTGTTATTAGGGATTAAATAGGGGTTGTTCCAGTATTAAACGCGTTAAGGTTGGCAGCCGTGAGGCGTGACCGTTTAGATAATGGAGCAGTCTCATAGTACTGAAGGTCGATTATGGGAACAGGTGTTTGAGCCGCTGGGTGAATGGAGCCCTAGCAACAAAAAGCTTTTTCTTTAACGGATAAAACAAGCGCCTTGTACAAGCGGAGATAACTGCTAGAGGGAGTTGGTTTTGTTGACTGCAAGCAACCAGAGTCAAGTTTTATTGTTGGATATTCTAGTAAAGAGGAAAACAACTATAGTTTTTCTATAAACTATTGATTTATGTCTTTTCTAAATTAACAGATTATACATGTCCGTCACGAACGTATTCGCTGCTCTCTTGCTATGTAAGGTTAATTAGTTATTTACCAAAGTTCAAACTGTTTAAATAACTTTTATGTTGCACTTAAACGCACACATTGCCTTTTCTGTTAATGAGCATGATATTTCAGAGTTTGCAGATTAGCCTACAGATTTGTTTGTAGAATGCATACCTTTTACACATTTTATCTTCATATATTTCCGAATAATATATACCTTCTTGAAGTTTACCGAAAAGTAATCTGGTAATATTTGCAAAATTAAACTTCTCATAATTTAACATCCCCTGCAGGTTCGCAATCATTGTTTTTATTTGGACATATTTAAATGCATATTGTGACTTTGTGGGTTCGTGAAATTAAAAGTCCGATTGGACCACTCAAAAATGTTCTTTATTTCCACCGAATTACAGTTGAACACTTGCCGATTACACAGAATTACGTAATGCACATAATTACAATTCATCATTTCGTCAGTTATAGTTCCACTGCACGCTCACAGTTACGTACACTCTTCCGATGCGCGTACACAGTCTGTTCCCTCACTGGGCGATCCTCACGACTGCTCGACAAGAACTCACTCTCCTCCAGCCCGACGCGTTGCTTATATAGGACCAACTGCTCAATCTAGAAGGTTCCGGATTAGATGAAATATCCCGTATGTTCGAGAACTCAGGTGGAGCGGAAAGAGACGGCACAGTAATGTTTTTCCAGCCACCCCTCGTTACCGCTATAAGATAAATGAGTGGGCGTGGCGAAAGCCTACCGTATCCTGCTGCTGCTGCTGCTGCTGCTGCCGCCGGCCAGTTCTATAGGGAGTTCCGACGTTCGGGTGACGATATTATGAAACCTTTCAATGCATAAGGCAACATGTTAAAGCACAAAATGATGTTGCTGGAGATATTCCTTGCCATTTGTTTGAATATTCCAATATTAGCCGTTTTCTCAAATAGGGAGTCCCTATTCTTTTATATATTAATTTATCTTGGCGTTGCTAAGAGAACGATATTTCCAAGTCATTTAGCATTTGGTGTATCTCATTGCATATGAGAACTCCTAGTGGATTATCATAGGGAAAAAATACGATTTAGTTGGAGAATTTAAAGTCATGCTGGCACGATGGCATGGTAGCTCAATGGCTAAGAGCAACCGGTCGGAGACCGGAAGATCTGTGGTTCAAATCCCGGCTATGTTAAAGTTGAGAAATCGTGTGAGCGCACACATCCCATATTTTTCCTGTTATCCAAATAATCCTGCATGCTACTAAATGTAAAGAAAGGAGTTTTTGAGCGTGATGGATTCACTCCCATTGTGACTGTGTAAACACGACAGGAAGAAATCAAAACGGTCACGTCGCATATTTTACCATTTCGAGTGTACTTCCATAATGTCATTAATTTTATTGGCCGGGTGTCTTCTTGAGGTGGTACTTTCTGTGCTGTATGTCGGACCAATAATCATACACTATGCCAGTTCTATCAATTGATTGGCTAATTACGACCTGCTTCAACTAGAAAAGAGAAGAGTATGCAATTTCCTTCAATTTTTTTGGTGTATATTCTTTGAAGGTGGTTGGCGAGATAAAAAATGTCTTTTTTCTGAGAATGGGTAAGGTATAGCTTCCAATTTAGGATTTCAGTAAGTTAATGGTTAAATTTTAGAACTTTAAAAAGTGTTACGGAACATGGGAGACTTTAATGTTGCAAAAAATGTAATCCATAAATAGAGGAATAAGCAGTTGCGAGAAAAGATGTATAAGAAGTAAGTAAAGAAAGTCTTGTGAGCAAGTTCTCCTTCTTTCCCCTTTTTTGTGTTGTATTTCTGATACAACCCTGTGCATTATAAATAATGGATCATTACTTTCATCATATCCCTCGTAATTGAGACATGAAACGCAATCCTCTTGTGCTGCACGTCCTCATAAGAGACTGACTGAAGTTGTTTGAGCAAATAAGCGTGGAAATTTCCCCATGGACTGAAACAAGTTGCGTCTCACGTGGTCGTCAACAAGTTGATATTTGATAAACGTGGTGAATAGTGAATGTTAGCCCGAATTTCCCCGGAGCGGAATACGACGCATACATGAAACGCTGACCCTTCCCTCTCGGCAACACATTTCCCACGGCTATTTGCGGATTGAAGTTGGAAATAACGCATCAGGAAAGATCTCGATAAAACAGTTGAAGTGATATACGCCCTAGGCTTCAGCCGTGATAAACCGCAGTGAGTATCCTCATTGGTTTCAGAAGAAGCACAGGAACATTGATATGTTTTCTTAATGCTATTGCATTTAAACTACTCAGATCGATACGTTTAAGTGCAATGTACTTTTTCAAATATGCCCGTTACACAAGAAATTACTGGCTGGCCCCGTAGCTCAGTCGGTAGAGAACCTGTCTGCCGTGGTAAAGGTCCCGGGTTCGATTCCCGGCAGTGGACGTGTCTCCCCAGTCATCTTCTCCAGTCTGGAAGTATGAATGAGTGCGTGATCTGATGATTAAAACCCAAAGAATACGGGTTAACACCTTCGAGATGTTCTCCAAAGAACGACCGCCGATATGACCATTGCAGTTAAAGGCGGAGTATAAATGGAACACACACACACACACGCGCGCGCGCACGCACGCACACGCACACCTCGGTAGCGTGTCTGCCTCACGTTCAAGAGGTCCCGAGTTCGAATCTCGGTCAGGGTGAGTTACCTGGATAAGGTTTTTCCGGGGTTTTCCCTTATCCTGAAAGACGAATGTCGGGAAAGTTTAAGCTCCATGGACCCCGGACGCATTGAGCATCATTTCACCCATTTGATTCATCGTCCGATATTACTAAAACGTTGGAGAACGTAAATTACCACAAAATAAAACAATTACTGTGGAGGGGACGGAGTTTCATTGAAGCATATGGCAGCAAGTTTATGACTGGCGTAGTGGTAAAAATGACTGGGTATTAAAACGTCGCGATACCAGGCTTTGGTATATATATAAAACAGATCAGTATCTTTGAGTTTTGTCGTGTATCACTCAAACTTTGATTTTGAAGCATTTCTGACATTCACAATGACGCCTGTGAACCTAATGTAAGTACAAAACTACTTTAAAACCATGTCTTAATTTGAGTGCATTCTCTTAATATTGCGTTCTTCAGGCATTTCTCGGCATTCGTGTAATAAGAGAAGTTGATTTATTGAAACAAAACTTACTGCTAAGACATTGTTGAGCATACGACTTGTTTTGAATGTAATATGACACATTTACGCTTGTTCAAGGAGCATGGACTAATACAAAACATGTACTTCTTAAAACACATCCTATATAAATGTGTATTGTTAGCCCTTTATTGAAAAACACTATTGTGCACTTAAGTTGTAACATGTGAAAAGTTTTACATACAAACCATTTATCAAATAACGTGACATGGCCCTACGGTAATGCATGAGCCTCACATTCGGTAGATATGAGTTCGATTTCTGGTAGGGTAATGTCTTCTGCCAAAGATATCTTGTCTTCCATTTTCTCTTTCATATTACTGTTTGACTCGAGAGCTGCGTGTCGGTCGACGAGTAGCCACTGCAAGGTCAAGGTTTCCCCATTCCCGCTGGAGGGTAACCTCTGAACTACGTTCTAGTAGTGCCTGGGTCTGGTTGCAACCGATCGCTACACCCCGATCCCCGCAACCGGGTAGTCAAACTCTTGGTCCTGCGGTACCTTTGTGTCATCCGCTCCTCCCTGTATGTGCTGGCTTGGGTGTCCTATTCTTGGTCGTACTTATCGACGAAAGCAAACCAGGTCAGACAGTACGGATGTGTGGCTTAATTTTGCTTTCTTTGAAGCGCGTAATCACGTTAAAGCTGCACCCAGTTCATATTAAATAATTGCACATTTTCAACCCATAATTGCTTTAGTATGGCTACAGGAGGCCATACTTAAACACAAAGACTGTAACTCTACACACGTTTGATAACATCAGAACTTTTCAGTTTTTATTTTTATTTAGTTTTGATGGTGGGTTTGTTATTTAAATGTAATTTTAATCGTTTGTAGAACCATTATTGAGAAAATAAATAATGTTCCATGTAAAAGAATTCTTGAAACTTCTCTTGCCGCAAACGAATATTCATTTGTAAATTAATTGTTCTTTCACACGCACTAACTTTCCATACTTTGTCCTACACACGGCTAGTATAAAAGAACAATTAATTTCTATTAATTGACCTAATGGCGTTCTGAACTATAAAGCCTTAACGTACTTATAATAAAGTAAGTCGTCATTAAGGTGTGTTTATGAGAACTCCTAGTGTTTTACTGAGAAAAACGTAAGTTGGAGGTTTTAATGTCATGCTAGCATGTTGGCCATGGTAGCTCAATGGTTAGAGCGGCTGACGGAGACCAGAAGATCCGTGGTTCAAATCCCGTTTATGACATTCAATTTGTTCAGTCTGACTGTACGTTTCCACAATTTAGCCTACAATCGGCCAGTGTAAAAGAACAATTAATTTCCCGTAAGGAACACTTGCTCTAGGTCCGACATTTTTGCATTTCTCAGTTTAGAGAGATCGTTTCCACATGAGGATCGCGCTATCTTTCTGCGACGTGGTAATTAATGTTGATCGTTAACTGGAGAAACAAACGGAGCGGTCGAAACAAGTGTGTTTTGGAAAGTGTTTTGTTGTGGATGGTGTAAACAGATGCTTTGCATTAGAAACCTCGTTAAATCCCAGCCGACCACCATCAAGATAAGTCAACAAGAGAATCAACTGCAGGCACCACGTAAACCTGTAACAATGGCTGTTATGATCGGGACAATTTTGTTGACTGCATTGTTCTGCGCCATGCCTATTGCCATTCTGAAATGTTAGTAAGCCGCTTAACCAACATGTAAATGTGATTCTCGTGAGTATTCCATGCAAATAACAAAAGAAAGAAGGGTTTACGTAGATTTATGGCCGATAAAACGTTATAGTACTTTTGGTTTATTTATACCCCACCTTTTACCCTGGAAACATGTTGCTATACGCAATGGTGTTAACTGCATACAGTTGCTTATCTTTGGGGTTTATGCATTAAGTCGCATTGCCACTTAGAAAATCATTTCCAACTCCAGCCCGGAATCGAACAACTGAGCTACAAGGCACCATTTGTAATGTTGTTTGTTCGTATTTTGACGGAACTGGGTAAGTTAAACATTGCATTTGCTCCACGTATGGTACACACTTAGTCAATTTCCGGTCCAGACCGATGGATTTTTAAATGTGTTTAAAAGCGAGGGTCCCATGTGGTATGTATTCCTGAGGAATGAAGTACCAGCACATGGGCGGCGCTGATCTTAACATGGTGATCGACAGTGTCGTTATCAATTCGTTAATTTGCTGCAAAGTAAGTCGAAGAAAATACAAATACTTCTTAAAAGCCGCTGAAAAGGACTGAAGTTCACGATTCTTTTAACTTGGAACACCACTGGGGAGGCAGAATGAACGTGACAAAAACGCTTGAAGTTAAATTGTACAAATTACCTTTAAATATAGCTGGCACGTGCTAAGGAGCCAAACACAATCAATCCTCCCGAGATAGAGTTTAAATAAGTGGAGCTCTTAAGTAGAACGTAGCGAACTTATATGTCTGGTCATATTACCCTGCCAACATTACACTGATTTGCGAAATTAAATCTTTGTTTATCAAAGCTATGCTAATGTTTAATAATTGCCTCTGGTATTTAGAGAAATGAGTGAACTGCCAAAGGAATACTTTTGTAAACAGTATGTTTGCTTATTCTATTTTACAAATTAAAAAATGTAAATAAAGCTTAAGTATGGTCACTGGAAGAAGCTAGACTAATGATCATCTTTGGAAACATTTTTCATTGACTTTAAAACGGTTTGCCAGAAAAATTAAGCACTCTTCCACGCACGCACGTACACGCGCTCTTAATCAAGGGACTTCCCAAAAGTTTGTTCTTATGCATGCTTTCGTTGTAATTTCCGTTGCTAAAAGTTGGATTACAATGTTGAGTCATCTGCTTTTTAAACTAATACATTTCTTTCAGAACATAAATTTTGGAAAAGACTATCCTATAGATTCATAGAAGAAATGTATGTTTTCACGATAAATGTATCACTAGGAGCATTCCAATTTTTTCAGTACTTCTTGTGTTTTATTCTTACTGATGTACTGTTATCTAAAACGTGCTGGTGAAATCCATCACTTTGTTTTTAATGCTGAATCAATATCCGTGGTTAATTTAATGTTTAACCGCATTTATGGGTATGTTTTGAAACGTAAACATTGTAAATACAGAATATTTGTGTATGTGGACTAGTGAAAAAAACGGAGCAAACTATTTGAATGTTCAAAAATTGAAGTTACTGTAATTATCTAAAGAATTACTCGACATTCCGTCTGATAATTGCTCCATCTCCACACTGTATTTACTTTTGAGCTATACAGTGCTTCACATCCGTTTGTGTGAATATCAGAAGATTGTTTTATCTGTTTTTTTTTTTTAATTAACTGGAGTCGTACATAATTATAATTACTACGGATAAAGGCGAGAATCTACTATACAAATCTTTAAGCTTGTTGTACAATAATTTCATAAAGAACGGGGTTGGGTAATTGGCCACTAGAATTAAAAATTAACCCTATTCCGATGCCTATGTCGATGAATAATGAGAGAATATAGGTAAAAAGAGCAAACTTTAGCTCCCTCATTTATTAAGTTCCGCCTCTCTTTTTGTTGGATCACTCATATTGTGAGAAAGTTGGCAAGTTTCGATTGGTCGTGTCTTATCTCGCGACATGCCCATTCGAGATAGCATCCACCTCCCACAAGTGCCTCCCATGGCTCTCGAGTTTGCCAAGTAGTGCATGGAAGATACACTGAGATCCCATATGTGGGCTCATTTTTTACCTTCTCTAACAATTGTTTACTCCGGAGCAAATTTAGAATTGTAATGAATGAATTCTTTCTCAAGGAAATCCATACATAAGAGTGTAAATTGTAGAATGTATCCTAGGGCGAGAAACAAACCTATAAGCCAATTTTCGGTCTTCGTAATCCACGTGTCAACTTAAAATTGATCTTGAAATCGTCCGTGCGTCGCTGCATCAACTGTTAACCATTGGTAAAATGTATTATGGGAAATCTGAGGTTACTAAGTTCATAAGTTGCTTTTTTACTAATAAAACACACACGGTTGTGCAAAATATGTGAAATGTAGAACATAATCTTAAAATGGTTGTGTTGCCTTAAATGAGATGTAAAGTGTAAATTAAACCTCCTTGCAAACCCTAACTTCACCCCTCCTTATTTGAACGTTTTCAAAAAGTATCCTTATTGCCAGCTAGCAATGCAACATTCCATCCACTCACATGTAAAGGAGAACATACCAAAATCATGTAATATACACTATTTTATGTGTTGTAATTGCATTATATGCATCAACACTTGCTGGTGACACGTTCTGTGCGTTCATTTGCTCTCTTCTGGGACCAAAATGGGTAATGCAATAGCGAACCTGGAGTATATAGTGGGTTGGAAAATGTACGTATGTAACAATCTCGACCAAATTCCTTTCATTTTTGTTAAAATGCAGCACTGGGTCACGTGTAGCAAGTAGCACTTTCATTTAAAGATTGTGGCTCGAGACGTTTTCAAACTTCTGCTCTGCTTGGAAGTCAAAAACATGTATTTTCACATGTATTTGTATTTTCCTAATTATATTAAACTTAAGTGATTCATCAGAATAACTAAAATTCCAGTTCCAAAGACACCACTTTGTATTATTCAAAAATAAATCACGTTTAAACCCCAAGTTTGTTTTTTATCCATCATCTGATCATTCGAATTAAAAATATTTGTTTATACCTAATATAGAATACAAAAATAAATCCTTGAGAATTAAAATGTAATTCTATGCTACATTAAAAGTTATATTTTGTCATCCATCCCCTGCGCAAGGACCTGCACTTCTCGTTTTCTCCATCAGTTCGGGCAACATTCTACTCTGTACAAAACCAGTGGATATATGACGTTAGCCATTTTGCGACAGACTTATTGGTACAACTACAAACTATTATACACATAAAAACCGCGTTAAAATATAAAAACTAAATAAGTATAATTTATTCTAATAATAATATTAATAATAATAATAATAATAATAATAATAATAATAATAATAATAATAATAATAATAATAATAATAATAATAATAATAATAATAATAATAATAATAATAATAATAATAATAATAATAATAATAATAATAATAATAATAATAATAATAATAATAATAATAATAATAATAATAATAATAATAATAATAATAATAATAATAATAGGCTGCACCGTGGTTGAGTGGTTAGACCGCTCGACTCTCACTAAAGCGGCCCGCGTTCGATTCCAGGTGACCGTAAAGTGAGATTTGTGATGGACAACACGGCGCTGGGGCAGGTTTTCCCCGCCATCTCATTTCATCTGTGCTCCATCTTATATTATCAGTGTCACCGTCTGCGGTGTCGTATGTAGTAAAAGCGGGCGTTAAACAATCACACACACACACACACACACACACACACACACACACACACACACACACACACACACACACACACACACACACACACACACACACATACACACACACACTCCTCATAAAACTGCATTATGTGGTCATGATATTTTATGCTCCCCTATTTTTTATTAAGGATCATGTTTTTATCCGAAAGCAAATATTTGTCTCATAAAAGTCTTGACTTTTGCCAAAAGTAGACTTGTAGGGTTTACTCATTTTATTTGTCAATTACTGTAAGAATATCTTCATTGTTAACGAACAATTTTTGAGAAAGTGTTAGGTTTATCAGGTAAACGTTTCATTATATTATGAATCTTATGTCACAGCTATAAATATTGTGTTATGCTTTGCACCTTAATCGTACAAATTTGTTTAAGAGTGGCCTAAGCACACCTGTTTAAACTGGATTTTCTTCAGACTCGTGCACTTTGTTTACATTGCTTAGGAAAATACAACATTTCGCAAATTTGCGATATTCTTCGCAAATTTAATGCGGTTTATGTTCTAATAGATCATACAATATTTAAGCAAAAGATGATTTGATTTTTATATCCTTTAAATATAACCATATTGCATTTAAATATGGTGTCATTCTGCTATTTAAAATGAATGTTATCGGTTAATGTAAACGGGGATTTCGACAGTCCTATTTAATGAGGTAATTAGTGTTAATATATGATTTCTCACTCTCGTGTTTTTACGGTTGATATGCAGTGCGCTAGAATCCTTTAGCAATATTATTTGGAATTTTCTAAGCGTATATCACGTAGTGTGTATAAGCACGTAGAGCACAATATCTCTTCTATATGTGATGGCAAGTAAGAAAATCAATAAACTGAAGATGAAATAAAGGAGAAAGTGCAAATAGAAGGAAAAGGAATCAAATGTGGGAAACCATAAGTAAAGGTTGTAGGAGTTACTTGAGCAACTAAAATGGCACTTGATCTAGGCCTAGTAAGGCACCTCATTGTGCCCAGAGGTATTTGGTATGCGTCTGTTGATGGAGAGTGAGGTCCCGGGGATCGATTCGGAATACAGCCTTCAGAGCTGCAGGTATGCAGCGCGAGCAGAATCAACAAAAGGAAGTGCGAGTTCCCTGGATGTTTACTGAGGTAATATTATGGGAAATTGGAAACCCATTCCGGACATTCTGGAAGGCCGTATACGACTAGGTACATTAGTTCGTCTGGCACTTCCATAGATACCGCCATCTCGGTCTGCACCTAATGTAGAAAGTAATGGAGAGAGGTATGCATAATTAACGTGATAATGATCTGAGTTGTCACCAAACTTACACCTGGTAAAACGCTTTACTGCTTTTGATTTCTCGTGCCTCGTGAATAGAAAGCAGCGTTTCCTGTTAAAATTTTGATTAAAAACAGAATATTTGCAAGAATTCATGCTAAATGCTTTCTCCATTGCCAACCTTTAATTTTGTTTACAACAAAAACTTTTCGATATGTAGAATACACAGAAAATATGAATAAAGGAGAGAGAGAGAGAGAGAGAGAGAGAGAGAGAGAGAGAGAGAGAGAGAGAGAGAGAGAGAGAGAGAGAGAGAGAGAGAGAGAGAGAGAGAGAGAGAGAGAGAGAGAGAGAGAGAGAGAGAGATCGAAAAAATAAATGAAATGAGCAGTAAACTTCAGCAAAGATGCATTTCACATTTCGTAGTACGTGCTAGTTCTGAACGAAACTATATGAAATATTTATTTAAAAAGAAACAACTAACGTGACTTTTTCAACACTCCGCCACTTGAGTTGCATACCAAGTATTTTAATGAAAGCTTATTTTCCTGTCTACTTCTTTTTAATCAAGATAAATGTTTGCAGAAGTAGCGACATTACATATTTTATTATTGATACAAAGGAAACAGCTGCAGTCACCGTTAAATGGAACTAATTGTGCATATGTTTACCTTAACATGAACTAGCCGTACTTACCAGAGAACTTTCACTGCTACGCACCTGAACATTTGGTGGTATAATGCCTGCTGTATATAAACCATGTGCACCAAGAATCTGCTGCGGAGTAGAACCGCTACGTTCAAAACTGAAATGTGCTGCAATCGATCACTTGCAAGTGGTTGCTAGACATCCCTCGTTAGCTCTGTTGCGAATGTGGGGGACGGCGCTCCTTATATAAGTAGTTTGCGACAGCAAAGTAAGTTCCGGGGGAATGAGGCGCAAGGTGGGCTAGACACTGCTCCGATACCCTGCCTGGTAGTGTTTATGACACTCCGGTAATTCAGTTACAGACCATTCAAAAACATTCTGACGCCTTCTGCATTTGTGAATAAATCTTGTCGGTTTTAGTATACTGAGTGAATACAGCGTATGTTTTTTAACGGTTCTACTCCTTGTATAGCATGCATTCTCTGTCACACACATTCACTGGTCTTGTCGCATTGTGTAAGGGTGGCATATTCCTGTCAGGGACTTTCTTTGCGTTGACAAACAGTACGTATGCCATGTGTAGACGCTGCCGGTTAGGGGTCAACTATCTCTCCCGTACAGTGCTGTGTTATGCCTATTCCCGTAGGGGAGGGGATCCGTCCCCTTCAGCTGCGGACCCTTAGCATGACGTTACTAGAGGAACCTCAGGGCGAATTGCCGAGCCCCTCCCGTCGGGCAGCTGTTCGGATTGGGTTGGACTCGAGGGGGCAGTGTGTTCCCGACACCCGCGGGAAATCGGGTACCTCCGGCCAGGCTAAGGCCGCGCGGAGGGGGTACAGGGTTGCCTCATAAGTCCCGGGTACTAGCCTGCAGAGCTAGTAGGTGTGCTAGATCACCAGGCGGCCCCACCGAGGTTTTCGGTAGTTTTCTATGCGGGGTTGATGCGCCTAAGTGACGTATCCACTTCCATCCCGTCTTGACGTTGTCGATGGGGGGGGGGCTTTTTAAGAAATCTGATATTGCCCTTGGAAAGAGTCCCGGAGTTATCCATCGCCCGCCTTCGGCGCTGATGACCCAGTAGTTAAGCGCCCTTAAACACCACCACCACCACCACCACCACCACCACCACCACCACCACCACCACCACCACCACCACCACCACCATCATCATCATCATCATCCATCGTTCCCGGGTAGGAGGAAGCCAGGGTCTTGGGACTTTTGGGTAGATCCTCTGCGCATAACTTATTATGCCTACATATTCTGGACGCATTTCTTCCATCTATACCCCGCATCCCATTGTTGGCACGCAGGTCCCACATAGAGCAGAGAGATGCCATGAAACTGTAAGTGCGCCCAGATGTGATTTAGTAAAAATAAATGATAATGGATAGTTAAATTGTTGTGAATATGACAGATTTATTAATGAGAATAGTGAAAGTGCTTTGTTTGGCACGTGGTTGGTAGAGCAGAAGTTTGAGCGTCCTGAGAGTGTTTAAGAAAGACCGGGAGAAAGAAGACATATTGAAGCTGAACGAAAAAGAAAACTAATTGCGTTAAATGTATGAGAAGAAACTACTTGCTGAAAGTGTATCCGAATAATTAGTTACTGCAAAATTAAATATATGGATTGCGATAAACAATTTGAGTGTAGACGCCGGGGTAGTAGGGGAGGCTGGACTCGAAGCGAAGTACTCGCCCTTAGCGAGAAGAGTAGGATTAATCGATTGATTGCATAGCAATTACACCTAGATACTCAGGTTCAGTTGTGATAATGTGAGCATATGTAGTGATGTATTGACTTGATGGAATCGAGCTATTTATCAATGTACTGACGTGCCCGACTATTGCAATTAAATGGCGAGAGATCTCGACGCCTCGTCCTGAAATTGAATTGCGGCGAAGGGGAGTCAGTCCTGCGAGACTTGAGGGTAGGGCAACAGTTGTGAGTGAAGCCAGAACAATGCAGGCAACAAAATCTCATTACACCACCACACCTGTAGCAATACCTGACAAGGTCGAAGGGCCTTCTCATTCACCACAACCTTCTTGTAAGGGTTAATGAAATGGAAAGTGATACACAAATATTCGTGTGTCGTAATTCCTTCCTTCTAACTTTGCAGTGGAATTTTAGCGGAAGGGGTGGTTAAAGCACAGCGTAGGCATGATTTGTCACAATAGAAGTGTTTCGCTAACACAGTGCTGAAAAGTGGCACTAAGATTGTATAGCAATGCATCATTAGGCCAAGATCAAACTTAACCGGTGAAAAACTAAGCAGTAACACTGTTGAACACAAAATTACGTGTGTGCAACTTCTGAATTAGGAATAAGTGAATAGCAAAACTCACCATTCCCATCACTTGTCAATGCTAAGCCACCTATACGGTGTTTGTCTAGTAATGACAGCATTTACTTACGATGCAGAATTATGTTGTGAGAAGCAAATGGTGTAAAAAAATAATGCACTCAAACATAATAAAATACTCCATATTCACCAACAGCATTGCACATTAATGTGGTTATGTAATTTGACCGTTTGTATCTCATTGGTCAATTTGGGAGTTAAAGATTTCCTCGAATTACTTGGACGGTAATTACAATGAGACTGAAGATTTGTCAAAGTATCTTTTACCATGCGTAAGGTAATTATATATCTTTACAGACTGTTGCAAATGTTCTTGTTTTAATACCCGTTCGGCTTCTTGGGTTAGGTTCCTCAGCAGTTTCTTTCGCTCTAAGGAAACTTGTGTGCAACACTACGCAATATGTAAGATCTGCGTTACACTAAGGGCTTGAGGCCCGCCTCGGTAGCGTGGTGGTAGCGTGTCTTCCTCACGTTCAAGAGGTCCCGAGTTTGAATCTCGGTCAGGGTGAGTTACCTGGATAAGGTTTTTCCGGGTCTTTCCCTTATTCTGAAAGACGAATGTCGGATAACTTTAAGCTCCATGGACCCTGGGCTCATTTGAGCATCATTTTACCCATTCCATTCATCATCCGATATCGTCGGTGGACGTAAGTTACACAAAAAAGGCCTGAGTTATAAATAAAACCTTGTTTAACAGCAGCTGGATGTTTTCGTGTATGTCAGTGTTTCTATTTTAAGTATTTAATACGAATAATGTAATATAATTGTAGGAGCTACATTCATAAATACAATAATACCTGAGAATTAATTATTCACGGAATAATTTAACTATAAACGTATGAAATGTACGCATTTCGTTGTCTTCATACTAGAACAGTATGAAATTTCGTAGAAAAAGAAATAAAGGGAGTCTCCGCATCTTCCCTGTCTAGCCTTTTACTGTCAACACATTACCATTTTCAAATTGCTCTACACGACTCTTTTGGGTACCAACGATTTTGTTAATAACAGGCTGATAACTACGTGCTTAGTTGTAACGATATTAAACAATATTCACATTTGTAAATATTTGAGCAAAAAGTCGAACTCTCATATTTAAGGAATTGTTTTCTCACAAACTATTAAAATGAATTAAAAATAAATCTCTACAGTAATTAATGACTGTAGTATTAATTATAAAGTTGTAATTAAAAAATCTCGCGTGAAGCAATTTTTCAGAATATAAAAATAAATTAAATTAAGAATTTGGTATCTGTGAAACTAATTTAGAACTATGTGGATATTATGCATTAAGTCTGTTTGCTATATTACTTGATCAAATAAATCCAATTAATGATGTTTTTGAATTTGGTAGATAAGTATCAGTAAACCAAAAAGAAACAGAAGTATTTAAAAATTCAATTGGTGAGATATCTCTGAAGTGTCTCGAAATTGACATTAAGTGGCCTGCACCTTAGCATGGTGAATTGGAGCATAATGTTTTAATTCCCAGGCAAGAACATAAAAAAATAAGTAAATTAGAATATCAGTGGTGGTTTTTGGAGGTTTCTGCGGCAAGTAGTTTACGAGAAATCTCATTTTGTAACTGTTACACACCAATGCTTGTACAACCTTTGATAACACAAACTAAAGAAAAACAAGGGAATAATTACACTCTTGTGGATTCCAACAAGTGAAGAGAACATTGACCTTCAAAGGTTGAGTTCAAAATGACCACCGGCATGCTTCCAGTCTGACTTGGAAAGACTACTGCTCGTTCTAGCATTTCAGCGGAAATTTCAAAACCGGTAACAGTAATACGTTGTTTAATATCATCTGGAGTAGTGGATATTCCTAGTGGACAGTGTCTTTTAAAAATACACTTTCTTAGTATAATTAAAATCTATTTGTAGGCTAAAAGTACGAGCCCCTGACTACCAGTCAATGCTGAAAAAACAGCACATCATTTCCATTTCCAAAATACTTGCGGTGCAAGATTTTGGTTAATCATTCTGTATTTTATTGTGAGTGGAAACTGACATTTGTCCGACGTCTAGGAAACCGTATTACAAGGGTTTTGAACTCGCAACTGATTTTGTGCCATTTTACACGCTAAGACAATAAACCAAAAATAAGTCATACTTTTAAAACTTGAAAGGAAAGAAGTTTTTATCATTAATTTGCAAAACTAATATTTTATATTAAACTATCCTTTGATAATTTATATTAGAACATAAACCATGAGCAATTATTAAAACAAAAGTTATATAAAACCCCCATTTCACTTTAAATGGGGGACGTAGGAGATTGGCTATATATTCAGCTTGGATCTTGGTTTATTTTCGGGAAGGTATACCAAATAAGTTTAAAACAACATGAGCAGTTATTTCCAAATAACTAATTATGAATATTGTGATATAATTTTGTTTTATTACTCCTTTATTATTATTATTATTATTATTATTATTATTATTATTATTATTATTATTATTATTATTATTATTATTATTTTTATTATTTTTATTATTATTTTTATTATTATTTTTATTATTATTATTATTATTATTATTATTATTATTATTATTATTATTATTATTATTATTATTATTATTATTATTATTATTATTATTCAGGCCTGAATCAGAGTAGTTTAACTTACGACTGGAGGAATACCTTTATCCAATATTAATGCGAATAAAATACTAACTTAGATATAACGAAAACCCCATATCCTAAACACTACTGCTTTTTCTTAACCATTTTAAGAGGTTAGAAATACGGGTGGAAAGGGTTTTCTAGAGGCGAAAAATTCCCGAACGACTGTTACAAGACAACCCTCTTTCATTATTCTGATGTACTGATGCGAAATTGAGAATAAACAATATGTGATGCTTTGCTATTGCAATGTTCAACGATGTCTTCTGTGGTTAGAACGTCAGACTTTCATGGATTTCTGAGGTCTGACTTCCTCTTGAATCATTTGCAAGCAAATGAATGTTTTTGCATGTAGAAGCCGCGCCGTCTCCCTCATTAGAGGCAGCCAAGCGAGACAAATGTATCAGCGAGGACAGATGCACGCTTCAAGCTGTAATGTTTTCAATCGTCTCCATACCTCTCCGGGCATCGATCTGCAGGCTCCTCCCAGGAGAGAGTGCTGCCTGGATTATCGGGTTTAGGTGATTCGACGGTTAGTCATCCATTGCAGTCTTGATGCATATTTCACAAGCGTTGGGTCGACAAGCGCTACCCCACGTTACGTTATCACTTCACATTATTTCTGCTTTTATTTCAAATTAATCTGCAAACCTCATTTTATTAAAGATATGTACAGGTTGAAACACATTTTAGAGGAGGAATACTTCGGTATAAAATGAAATTGCTTAACACAGCAATGCCATGCGTCAGTAGCTAAGGGGCAAATAAACTGTGGACTATTGCAGAACCAGGGCGTGTGATCAGTCCAATGCCTGGTATGAACTGGAGGAAAGTTAAATGTGGCGGTAGACGAGATCCACAAGAAAATTCGCGGATCCAAATAATCAACCCAGCATTTACCTAGTGAACGAGAAAACTTTCGGTGAGGCTGGTGGCCCCTGACATTTGGGCCTGTACCCCCCCCCCCCCAAAAACGAATGGTATACGTTACACAGCGCCATCTTGTTCATTTGCTTTTTTAATGTCCCCCATGTCATATTGAACAATGAATTAAATGGGTGATATCTTGCTCAAATTATCCCAGGGCCCATAGAGCTTAGTTACCTGACATTCATCTTGAAGGAAAGGGACAATCTTAGAAAAACCCTTATCCAAACAACTCGCTTTGACCTTGAATGCGAGACAAACACACTATCACAAGGCTGCAGAGGCGGGCACCTCGCTCGGTGGTTTCTCTAATGTCATTTATTTCCATACCTACATCGACTCCTGTTTAATTATGATGTGCTTACATATTTTGCAGTTGGTCTACATGACAGTGGCTTAATCAAGGATTTGCATTTCGTTGCTACTTTACCTGTATCAGTTCAAGAGATAAAAACAACCCTTAAAAACTGTTGCCTAAACTATTATTTGGTGCTGAAAATTAAATTCAGAATTAAAATCAGCAACAGCGAATAATTCGGAAACAGCTACTGCTACTAATATTTTAACTAACTCTGGATTTTTACCTGAACTGAACTTTCTGTATCTATGATTTCTAAGTTATATTAATCTAAAATTTAATGAGAGTGAAGAGCACCTCATGAGATGTTTATTGAAGATTCAATATGTGCGTTTAATTTTACATGTTAAGTAAATCAAACATATGCGTTAAAATTGTTACAACGGGACATAGTGAAATAACTAAAGAAGTTTTCCGTACAGACGATAATTAGAAAACTTCGCCTAGCTTTATCTGACTTTAGTATCAAATTTAATATTTATCGGAATTGAGTTTCGCTGTTCATGCATACCCGGAAGAACTTGTGCATTGTTCCACGCATTAACGAAAATGTATTCTGGGTTGTAAGGAAACGCTGCATTAGCAAAAGGCGCTAATACCCTTTGACACACTTTATGGAAATGGGAAAAGGGTCAGAGGCAGCCGTAGAAAGAGATTAACTCGAAATGTACTTTACTTTCTAGGCCTCAGCATCCCTAAGGATGCAGCGGAAGCCATCAGCATGCCATTATCTTTCTCCAGCCCCTGGAGAGACCGAAACCCGCATATGCTCTCCGCGCTGTCGAGCTGCTTTCCATCCTTCATGCTTGCCACTTGCCTTGCCCCTAGTTTCATTTGTTTTCAGCATCTGCCTTTTACTTGTTTCAGAGCGAGACACAAGAATGCAAGCTCTCCTTTCTGAGAACAGATTACGGGAGTACCCTTTCACAAGCTTTTGCAAATTCACAGCCAGATCTTAGAGATAGCTTAAAATATGCAATTGCCTCCCCCCAAAAGAGCGCGCTTAGATTTTGTTTTTAAGTTTTAACACGAATATATCGAATTGTGAATGAAGTTGCGAAATAAGGTGCTATAGAAAATTGTTCTTACCATGTATAATCCATAGAAAGTACTGAATTTCTTGTATTCTACTCAATACACGGTTTGAATTTCCTTAAAAGATATTTTTGCGGAAAATTCCCTTTCAGTGCGCATGAAGGCACAACTCGCAAACGAAAAGTAGGTAAATAACAATCGAAAGTCTACCAGAGATGCACAAGAAGATCTTCAAGCTGCCAGCTATGTACGCTTTACTGGATGAATGTTAATTTTAATGTTTTGAAAAATGGGTCTATGTTAATCAAATTGCATGTTCAAGATATTTCGATTACATATAAAGAGTATGATTTGTATTCTCTTTATCCTGAATTACTTTTAATAATTGCTAACCCTGTAAGAGACAGTCAGAATCTTTGTAAGGCGTCCCCTAAAATAAAAAATACAATTCGTAAAACACACAATTTAGGTCAAATTAAAAATTGTTATAGAGTTAACCATTTTGCGAGATAGTTTTTGTTATGGATGATTTTTTTATGCTAAGCTGTACTTAACTGGATCGCAGCTATTGTTTTTTGTGCGTTTTTCCCCTCGTGCTCATGGTTGTTCAAAGTGCATGACATTTCAGTGTCACATAGCAATCCGCTTTTGAAAATGTAACTGTAGTCCAGTGTATTCTGCAACATAGTGCATAAGTATGAAATCTGGATTAACAAAAATGATGCGCTTTTGTAAGAAACTTTGTAGAAGATTAAGTAGAGAAATATATGTGAATGTTTTCTGACTTAAATAGCGTCATTTGTAAAATATGTTAGAGATTTCAACAGAAAATGAAAGTAGTAGTTTCGCTTTTTTACGATTACTGCGGTCCCTTAACATTTTGACCCTGACCGTAAAATCTAGAATTGAAACAGAGTAATGTACAAATACCCGAGACACGGAAACCCAAGGAGTGCATTGAATGCAGCTTTAATGAAGGTCCAGGAGTACTATCCTGCTTGGGTGTATGAGAGTTAAACCCTTGTGGATCTTAAGGGCAACTGTCACTCTCCTATTCCGACAGCATTTCTTAAATGTTCAGAGCATAAAACTGACTCGCAAAGCTCATTTAATACACGCGGTGGAATTACAAAGGCTAAAGAATCACAGAGCCCTGCAGCATAAGATATCAGAAAAGAATAATTTGATTCTCTCAGTAGCATCTAAGAACTCATTTTAACTCCTATTAAATATACAAAGCTGCTCAAATGAGCACGATGAGCACTTTACTTTGCTGGTTATTTTAAATTCCTGTTGTAAATATATGACACTGTTAAAGCGAGATGTAAAGGACCAAGCCTTGGCTCAGATTAAAATTTTATGCAAATAAGGAAATTTTACTTGATATTTCCCTAATATATTTTCCCTCGCCATAACTAGAAATCTCTGAAGAAGCTGTTCATTACGAGATAGGTAATATTACCATTTGAGTATCGTGCTGTTTTATTTTCTGGAAAGTTGAAAATTAACTAAACCTAGGCAGTACGATTTAAAAACAAAATACTCGAATGCAGCGTAAACTGTATTTTATATGTAATATATTTTGTTGAATGTAAAATATTCTAATATTAGATAAATGTCTCCAAGAACTGTTAATGAATACACGGTGTGGCAAATAACTAGGCTCGAAAACTTGATCAGCATGGAAACCAAGTACATTTTGATTTATTATTGAGCGAATTATATATGATTCATAAGAAATTGAGTTTGCCAGAGGTCCATAATGGATAGAATAAAAATAGATGTTAATCTATCATTCATTTTAATTCAAACAAATTCGTCATAAACAATCTAATTTGCGTCACTCTGAAGGTTTGTAGTTGATTTAAAATATTTCTCTTGTGCTTTGTGATGCCTGGCAGGTCCAAAGCAGGAACATATCAAATTGCCACGTTATTATCAGTGCTTCAAAGGAATGAGAATGTAGCATAGCGCTTATAAAGAGTAAGAAAGCGTAGTGTATTTATTTTGCTGCAGGTAGTATCGGATTTTTCGCTAATCAGTCCACGTGTAATGCGGTTGCGACGCTGTGAGTTGGATTAGTGCTCCCGTGAGAGCAAAGTTTCCACTTTGTGTTGCTCGAGAGAGACCAATCTAATCAATCACGTTTTGGCTTAAGGCCTTTGCTTCTTATCAGCTGCCCAGGTTTCTAATCGGATCAAAACTTTGTAATCTTCAGGTGAGGAAGTAACCAATACTTGAGTTCACACGTCCTCTCTGTCTCGAGATGGACACAAGCGTAATGCTATTTTTAAAGTTGTTTTTTACGTTCACTAGTACCTGCAGAGTATGTAAGTATTCCTTAAAAAATTCCACAATGAAGGCAACGGAAACACGCGTTTTGAGAAAAAAAGGATTCATGCATTTTCAAATAATTATTTGAAAAGTATTTCAAGCTTAAACTGCTAAAAAGCGTAAAGCTTAAATTGATTTTTTATTAAAGATTTTTTAAAGAGTTAAGTATAACTTCAGTTCCTCAAAATAAACATATTATTAAAATTTATTGCATTTCTCTATAAAACATAAAATTCCTAATAATAAAAGATCTGGTATTTATCATTTTAATTGTTTCGATTGTGATAAAGTTTATATTGGAAAGTAATTTAGAAACTAGAACGAAATACCATTTTCGTAACATTAAGTATAAACAAACTGATAAACCGGCCGAAGCAGATCATATTTGGTCATTTAATCATGAATTAAATCCAGAAGTTAAATTATTAAAACAATTAAATGGTCCGATAGATTTAATGGTTTGGGAAAAGATATTTATTTTAAAAAACTATCAACGCGTAATGAATTTTGAAATACCAGCAGTCGATTCTGTTTTTAAATTTGTTTTATTTTCAGATTTTGGTAGTGCTAACAAGAACATATCAACAAATAGCGTTCGTAACGATGGCGACAGCTTTGTTTCCGGCTGAAGATGTGTATAAGTTTACATGAAATCGCGATTCCGGAAAATTCATAAGAATTGCCATCATTTCTTATAAGATAAGTGAAGTTTTAAGTTACAAATTATTATATTTGTATATATTTGTTTGCTTCACTGTTATTAACTTCATATTTTACGTACAAAATGTTGAGCCTTTTGAATTGTAAATATTATATTATTTTTATAATTACATTGTAGTGCTTTTTAGTATAAAAAGGCAAAATGCAAGCAACTGCAGTCAAATGATACCCCTCAACATCCACGTGTGCCATCTCACCGATTATTTTACGTGGGCATATTTGACTGCAGTTGCCGAGATTCGAAGTCAAGACGTTTGGCTTTGAATGGATGGCCAGTCCATTACGTATAGCTTTAAAGACCATTGCTATTCGAATCGATTGCGTTAAAGGGTTAAAATTGCGGAAATCGGTGATTTCTTTCAAGTTCTTTAGAAGCTTCTGGATAGCGAAATTTATAATACACGTTGTTACACTGAGTCCATTCATTTAATTAAATGAAAATTGCATATAGGTATGTATATTTGCAAGCTGGAAAGCACTGTTGTAAAAAAGATATAAGAAAAACGCTCAGGACAAACCGTGCATCAAATAAAGAACCGCACTTACGTGTAATTACTGAAAGCTTGCTTGCCTCATTGTTTGTGCGCTCCCAGGAACTTTGTCGCCGCCCGCATGTTCTCTTGATCCGTGTGGTTATGGAAGTGATGACATCTGTTGTACCGTAAGGCTAGACAAATAACCATTAATAAGTCACTCCCCTCAGTGTCTACAGAGGAGGCGTCGGCTTTTAAACCAACTAAGGTGACGAATAACACTTGCAAGGTGCGTGCCAGTTAGGGAGCATAACAATGCATTTACACATAGCCCCGTT
The DNA here is from genome assembly GCA_030765055.1 of Mantis religiosa. Taxonomy (NCBI): domain Eukaryota; kingdom Metazoa; phylum Arthropoda; class Insecta; order Mantodea; family Mantidae; genus Mantis; species Mantis religiosa. Next base: position 112,881,849 of record CM060951.1, on the reverse strand, counting down.
TACAATTAAGCGTAAGCATTATGCGAAGTTAAACATTAGATTATGTGTTGTATCTGGTATATGGGAAGTTGTACTCTAGTTACTAATTAAGCGATGAATTTGGTTGGATTAAGGTTATATGGTTTCCCAAGCACTAAGAGATAATTTGTCTTGAAACAAGACATGCTTACGACTATGGTGCGACATTTGATGTTTTGGGGGGAGTAGATAATTGCGTGATTAGCGATGATATATCATGATCGCGCTTCACCGAAACGCTGCATTACTCTAAACTGCACAATATATATTTGTGAGCTTTTCAAAATTACAGCGCTTTAAGGATCGACGCATATGTAGAGTCTTTTGCGTTACATTTCTTAGACAAATCAGACTTTTATTTTTGTCTAATTATTTCGTTTAGATTTCTAACTCTCAAAACATATTTTGATTAGAAATGAATTGTTCTTTCACACATCAGTTAAATATGCGCCGCAAAGTTGTTCAAGGAAATCCCGCTATCCAAGCATACCCGTTACATGCAAAAGATTTCGAAAATTTTGATTACTTAGAATAGGTTAAACATTTTGACTACAATCTATATAATTATGGTGTTTACGTCGGAAATGTAAGATTGAATAGCCCTTCATTCGGAGGAAATTTTATATTATGGTCAACATTGACAGACGTGTTAGAGTAAACATGCAAATGTATTTAAATGCACAATTAATTGAAATAAATGTTTGTGAGTCCGCAGACTTTTCGGGACAACAGTTCTTTAAAGTGCTGTCACAATTCACTTGTTTCTTGCAATATACAAGAAAAGAGTGCGTTTAAAGACCAGCGTCCAGCGACTCGGTTTTAAACCTCTGAATTACAGTTCAGTTTTCCCTATCCTCCTGCAAACTGTTTTTGCAAAAGTTTATTTCAATTATGTGGTAGATAAAATGAAATGTGTAGTATTTAACGTCCGATTTTACTACATGGGGCACTGCAGGCGGTGACATTGATGATACATGAAATGGAGCACCGGTGGAATAACATGGTGAGGGAAACCGGAGATTCCGGAGAAACTCCGCCCCAGCGCCATGTTTTCCACATAAATATTTTTAGGTCGCTTGGGATGGAAGCGGGTTACCTTGGTGAGAGCCGAGCGATCTGTTAGATAGAAAAACATTCACCTATATGCTACATTCATACAACCTTCTCTACCTATTTGTCGTCCTCCGATCATCAGATAAAATATTAGCCTGTGGTTCCCGAACTTGCAGGAGGGCAATAGATTGTTTCGGACATGTTTTTTTTTTAGAATGACTCCCTTCGGAAGGGAAGTAAAGCTGATGGTTCCGGCACGAAGAAAACCTCTGAGCAAAATTAAACTTCCTTTCACTCCCTGTATAGAATGGGATGCTGAGAACCACAGCACTTGCTCCATAAATGTAAACTCGCTTATTACCAGTTCAACAAAGTATTCAACCAAAAGAGAGCATAGGCTTAAACGGCCGGAGTCAAAATAATTTCCAATCATATTCATTGGAAACATATTTCTATCTACTTTCATGTTAAGATAAACAGCGATAGTAATGGTTACATTACAGATTGAAGGTACAGTGGGAATAAGGGAATGCAGTAGAATTAAGCGATAGTCAATCCAACGGGATGGCTTAGGCCGTTTCGTCTGCGGCCCGCATTGGCAAGGCCCGGGTTTGATTCCCTGGGCCAACCTACCTGACACATGCGTTTTTTGGGGGGTTTCCGGGTCGCTAGGGGAATGTTGCGTAGGTTAATTACATCCCCCGAATTTCCTGTCCTTTTATTACATCTACATTATCATCTCTCATCTGGTGGCCTCTTTCAGGGTAGAAGTGTCGGATGGAGTCTCGGCGGTGCATGGCGGGATGGTATGCTCTGAGTGAATACTTGCTCCTCCGGCGGCATGGGCTCCGGTTTTTGAGCCGCCTAGTAGGCCGATTCAGGAACGCGGCTGGCGGGATGCCGGTTGTGCAAGCCTGCCGATTGTCCACGCCGCTGGAGAGTTTCTATCTAATAAAGTGTAGGGACCCCGCCCTCTGTACTGTAGTGACTCCTTGGGTCGGCCGCCCTCCGTCTCCTCTCACCTCATCTTCTCTCCCGGGGGTAACCTACTTGGGGTGCCTGACCTTTAATAGAACATGACCATTCAATAAGCATTATTACTATAATTGATACCACAGTATAGATACAAAAGACCAGTCTAGTCCAGGTGTCGCATCCCCTCCGAACAATCTAATCCAATCTAAACGATAGTCAAATGTTTCAGGAGCTGGTCGCTAAGTGCTGGCTCTGAAATTCTGTTCTCTTTGCATGACCAGGCTGGAGAGGAAGGGAAAAGAAAGATAAGAAAACTAATAACTTCCCGTTTTCTAAAAGCTGACAGTATTGGAAAATTCAATCCAATACATCTCGAAAATTGTTAGAACGCTTAAAAGTTGTGTATACAGAAATTGTGCGCTTTGAGGTCTATATTTCCTCCCTCTTTCTTGTGTGCAGTAAGATTTTATCCATATCAGGTATGTTAAAGTCGTCATCTACTGCCAGGAAATTTAAAGATAATCATTTAATTTTTCGTGGAAGTACCCTAAATTTAGAATATTTAAATTAAAATCTTAAGTGTAAATTTCAGGAAAATAAAAAGTTTCGGAAATGTTTCTACGCAAAGGAAAGTTGGGGATTAATAATTTCCTTGAAAATCGTATTATCGTATCTTTGGAGGTCGAACTTAAACTCGAAGTTTGGTATATAACTTTGAGTTATGCTGGTGCCCCCTCCCCTACACCTGCACACACTCATACCTGCTAAAGGAACCTTAAAAAAGTAGGCAGTGCTGCTGGCGATCTTATACAGATATAATCCTGGTATATTTTATTCCTAATGACTACTGACTGCACTGTAATAATCCCAAAAATATGACTAATAAGCATAGGTAAATATGACCAAAGCCCTCAAAAAGTGAGAAATATGACGTTTAAAGCCCAAAAAAATTGCATAATTTTCATTAGCAGTCATGTACGAGTATGTGTTCACTTGAAACTCCGATTAAAGACTTATTTAAAAATATAATAAGTTATAGGAATCTGCCCCTTAGTTTTGAATAACTCTTCATAAGGAGTATATAAACTAGTGACTCTCAAGAAGTCTTGACTTGTTGAACTGTAGCAGAATGTTTGCTTTCAGTCAACACAGAGCGGTCGTTTCCAAGTTACTTATTGGTATGAGGATAGTACGCAACTTTGGAAGTTTGATCCCGGTAATTTGTGTTCTAAGACGTGCAACTTGAAATTATGTTATCGCACTCTAGTGGCAATTAGCTTGTACTCAGTTCGTCGGAAAAGTTGGAGAGGAGAGTAAATGGCTAAGTCGTTCGACAGAGTAAGAGCGAAAACTTACTCTGGGTAATGTCCAAGTAGCTTTCAACTCTTTCCACGCTCTGACATTTTACCATCTTTCGCGGTTTCTGCTTCGTAGTAATCAGATGTTTATCTATAGAATACATATGGAGTTTTTCTTTTTTCTAAGCTCTTGTTTTGGTCATTTAGTATTGTCCAGCAACGCAAAGAAGGTACCTGAAAGGAATGTGCCAACCTTACAGTGGGACAAGGACAAAGAATGTGTCTGACAGGGAACGCATGGTACACAAGGAGCAGAACCGTTAAAAAATATGCGCCGTATTCACTCTTTACACTAAAACCGACAAGATTCATTCACAAAAGTAGAAGCCGTCAGAATGTTTTTGAATGGTCTGTAACTGTACTGACATGGGTTGTCATAAACCTGTCCAGGGAGGGTGTGAGAACCTTTTGCAATCCCCCTGCGTCTCAGACCTCCCAGACTTCCTCTCCTGTGGAGGACAGTAACTCTGCCGCCATTAGATCCATAAAGCTCAGCATTGAAATTTCACTTTTTATGTTCTTTGAGTAATAAAATAAATCTTACGTGCCGTCTCTATATATGAACAGTGCAGCTCAAGTACTAATTTGTCGGTATTTACAAAGCGAATCTTTTAATAGAACTTGCTTTAGTTGAACAAAAAAGATAATATCTGTTCTCAAGAATCAGGGCCGAATTTACCCTAACCTGCCAACTTTACAGTGGGATTTAGTAATTCCAATTTAAGCGACTCCTGCAATTGCACGTGCTGCTGTCAAATGAACAAACAGAATGTCACCAAACCTACGCAGAGAGCATTATATTGGAGTAAACATGTGAAGAGTTGGCGTTCCTTGTATCTTCTGCCGATATTTTTTCTTATTTAGGATGTTGTTACAAAAATTTTATTTTTATAAATAGTTAACATTATAGGAATAAGTAACGAAAATTCAGCATTGGCATATATCATTGTCGCGAACGCATTGTTAAGGCGGCGAGGCCGAGACGGACTGTGCAGTGCGGAGATAAAAGCTCGCCGAAGCGGGGGGGGGGGGGGGGGGGAAGGAGACGCATTTCTGGAGAGTACGTCTTTGTTCTATCGCCGTCTTGATTGTTTGAGAACATTTCGGATAATGAGTAAGCTATAAAAGGAACCGCAGCCCGCCACTGACAGTTAATTGAACTCGCGTGCTTGAACAGCTGCGTCAACTTCGTTGTGGTTGTTGACCTTGCAAGTTGTATTGTGTATGTCACGTAATTATGCTACTGTAAAGGGTGACAAAGTGCGTTTCTAAGGAAATAAAGAGAAAGTTTTAATGTTTGTAACCTGAACTTTTAATTTCACGAACCCACAAAGTCACATTATGTAAGCAGGAACTGATTTTTTTCCCCTCCCAAATGTCTTTGTCATGCATGCTGACATTTAAAACATTTTAAACTTTTAAGAAATATTTAGCAATGAATAGTATCGCAGTAACGTAAAAGTACTGCATTAGATAATCAAAACTAGTACCAAAGTACATACGATAGAAAAAGAAATAAGGTTATCTTTACGAAGCAAAACAAGCATTAAATAAGTTTCGTTGATGGTGGTCCGTAGCGGAGTTGTTTAACGGAACAAACCTACCGTAGGATTTATGATGGATTAACGCGTCTTGTTGCGTTTTCTTCGGGTTCTCCGGTTTCCTTGCCATTCATTCCAACAACTGTTCTATAATTTTTTCTTTTGTCCATTGCCTGAGATTTCTTATCATGCACTTTTTCACTCATACCAGGCACATCGAGGCTAATCCCTCCATCCCCCTCAACTAGAACATTCTTCTGACTTGGGCGCACATTTGTCTGAGTTCTAGTGAATGCAAGTTCTCCTTGCGATGAGGGTAACGAGTAACTAAAAAAAAATGAAAAGAAACAACCTAACCAGTGTGTTAATCAGTAGTAAAGTAAATTCCTGCACGCTGCTGAATCCTGGGAACACCTAAAAGAGCATCGAAATGAGCATCTCTGTAACAGAACAGTTACTGCTCTGGCTGCATAGTCATGTAGTGTAATAATATAATAATTGAATATTATTATTATTATCACTACCTTTTGCACTATATTTCATTCGTTATTTTTCCATATATTTTGTTCAAAACTTATGTTTGTAATATATGTCCTTTTTATCATAAAAACAACTATGAATTTACTTCTCTTCTGTTTCTATGGAGAGCGAGTTCCGCCACCCCTCCCCCTCTTATTAACACAAACCTCATAATTTGAGAGTGCAATGTTTGGCTTTGGGTTATAGTGGTAATATTCAGTTCATTTTAACTAAAAATACATGTAAATAGCACCATTTAATAACTTGGACAACTGTTTGTGTGTACATTGCATTTGTGTTAATACTTCTACGTGAATCAACCTTAATTTTTCCCCGACAAGATCTAGAATTTAGTGAGTCACTACAAGTCAGTTGTTTCCGACATTACCGCAGGATATAACAAATAGACACAATAGAAGTGGATTTTATAAGTTAGAACGTTTCAACGTTACCAAAAGTCTAGAAATAAAATAAAGGATGAAACGAGGACATTATTACATCCAGAATGAAAGTAGAAGGTTAAAGTGATATGACCATATAAAAAGATGGGTTACTTGCGATGACGAAAAATCATTTTCGCCCATTCCAAAAGGCAAGATAAAAGGAAAAGAAGAAAGACGAAGTGGTTCAAACAAGTATTGATGGAGATAGGAGAAAATAAGGTTAGAAGATGACCAGTGGAAATGTAGAAGACAATATAGGTAGGGCCTCAAAGGCGTTACTTTAGAATGCCTTCGAAGTCATTTTCAGTATTTTTTTTCTTCTCTTTTATATACCGAAGTTTGTCAAACCAGAAAATAGAGGTCTTTTCTACAGGATAAATATAATTCACGTTAAACAAGAAAAGAATTAACACAAATTTGGTAACCTATTCATACTTCTACCTCAGCCAATTACAACGAGTAAGGATATGATTGTATTGGATAAAACGTGAGCTCGTCACTTGACAGTCATATTAGTACCTGTCTATCAGTATTCAGCGATTAATACATTACATCGATGCAAATCAATGTTATCGGTTTCGGGATGCTATTCTTAAAAATGTAATTATTTTGTACCTAATAATTTAAGTGAATCTAAATGTTGAGGTTATTATTTTTTCATTCACACTGTTGGTAAAAATTTCCCAACACATTGGATTCTTCATTTCTTTTCCCCATAATCTGACAAGTAACACAATGGGGGTTGGTTTTAAGCAACACAAGTAAGAAACTAATTATTGTTTATGCAGTATGCTACGTTTTATTCTATGACTTTTTATCAAATACATTCCTAACCTCGTTAAATTACATTGATAACTTTTTTTACTAGAACTAAACATACCCATGATTCCATACACAACAGGGAATACAAAAAGCTGTCAGCGCATCGTAATTTTTAATGCACCCTTGGGAAAACAATTGGAACAACACATTTTGTAGATGAGGCAAGACTGTTCAGTCTTTGGATACTTAAATATGTGACGAGGAATATTTCGAAATGCTACATAAAAATGTATGCGATCTAACCGGTATATCTCAACTGAGTTATACATGTTTTGCAAAGTTATAATGTCCTTACGAGACTTATTTATAGAAAATTTCAGTACATTAGCCCGCCTTGGTAGCGTAGATGGTATCATGTCTGCCTCACGTTCAATAGGTCCCGAGTTCGAATCTCGGTCAGGGTGAGTTACCTGGATACGTTTTTTTTTTCGGTTTTTTTCCCTTATCCTGATGGACGAATGTCGGGTAAGTCTAAGCTCCATGGACCCCGGACTCATTTGAGCATCATTTCACCCATTTCTTAACGTTGGAGGATGTAAATTGATAAAAAAAAGAAGAAAAAAATCAGTATATTAGAAGTGGAATATTTTAATCAAAGTTGTTTGAGCAGTTTTTCAATAAATGAAAATAAGAATTACATTTTCTTTAGAATAGTCATGGGTAGGGTAGAGCCTTAGAAATTACTAAAGTTAAATATCAAGTTTGAAATTTATCCGACGTTTCATTTTCCTGACATACATGCAGTTTTTAATGCTTTCGAGAAGGGGTGACATCTGGGTTTAAAAACTTTATAATTTAAAAAGTTCCCTATGTGCTGGAGCACTAAATGCATGTTATTTTATTTGTGATAAACTCTTAGAAAGCTTTACCATGTTTCCTTGCCATTTTTAAGTAACTCAAATTGACATTTTTTCCTCCTCACTCCTTTTTGATAGTTTTCTCATTACACGCACTCATTACCGACCTGTATTCTGTCATGTCGCCAAACACTTTAGCGAGCTCGTCGACATAAGTATTTGTAATACGTATGTAATTGACAGGAAAGTAAATTTAGTTTTTTTTTTTTTTTTTTTTTTTTCTCCTGGCCTTTGAGGAAGAACTCATTTGGTCATCGAAGGTATATGTTGAAGATCTTCTCGGATTATGGATTATGTTTTCTCTGGTACACATCCACACAAGACAGAGGCACATACACAATACTCCCATGCCCAAGGCAAAACTTATATGTAGAACCGATGTGAAATGGTAACGGACTGAGGAACTTGTGGGAGTGTGCATGAGATTTTATCCCCCGCTTTTGCTTTTGATCCCGCGGTGCTTCTCGGACTCCCGACCCAGGGGTGAGAGGTCAGGGAGCTCATTTAACGCTGTGGTCATAAAAAAGAAACGATATACTTGATAGGGCTGCTATTAGAACTCTGTAACGCTCGAGTGAAACCCGCGGGACAGATTTCACGGGTTTCACGTTAAAAGCGGGGAGGTCAGTTAACTTTTACAACAATTCGAACCTCGTAGTTTAATTTCGAAGTATACATGTATGACCAAGCGTGCCTACATGTATGAATCGTAAACTATAATAAGTAGAGAAAAACCTATCACAGAAAAGAGTGAATTTCGTGACAATGTTTATAAAATCTTTGTGAAACTATTTCCAATATATTCGTTACTGTTTAGTTTCCAGATAGTTTGGCTATATTTGGATGCTTTGGTCCCTATCATTTATTTTTCGTGATGTATGTCAGTGGCAGAATATAGCGAACCGTTTTTAAAAGATTTTATTACTTCAGCTCCTGTATTCCTCTATTAACTGCAACGAAATGTGCAACGAAACCGTTTCTGTAAACCTTGGCTCGATTGAATATGGATCAGAACGAAGAAAATAAGCTTTTCTTAGATTTGTTTGTGCAAAAGTTACACAATTAAACGATTTTGCGTAGAGAAAGCCATGTGAATGTACACTTTTTATATACTTTTTTAACCTCTGAGGAAAGCCAAAATTTCAATGTATTTAAGCCTATATCCCAAGATTTTGAAGGGTAAAGATGTAAAAGTTGTACAGTTCGGTGCACATGAAATTGTAATTAAATTCTACTAGGTGGATTACGAGATTAAAGAAAGTATTTAATTTATCATACTTCAAATCATTCTTATAGTATAAGTATGTTTTTTACCCATTGCCAACATTGTGACATCAAACCATAAATATCTACATGTATTCCAGTACTGTCCGTAAGCAGAGGAAACACAGCTTTTAATCTCATAGTTTCAACTTGCCTCTCAGCAAGTAATTCTATTTTGTTGGGACTAATTTTAATTAATGCAAACAACTGGTTGAAAAACCACCATATATCAACATTGGAAACTTAATGGGATTAAATTGTAATGCCGTATAAATGCATTTTCCAAACTCAGTTAAGTCATTATGAGATACGTTTTCCACCATTCCTCCAAACGGCTCTCTGGTGACAAAATAACTAACTTTGTTGAAGCTTTTAAACGTAAATTAGTATGCTATTTTTAATTTGTGACGTTTCCCGTTAATGTTATAATAAAGTTTCCATGTGTGTGGAATCACCATTATTTTAGATTTTCCGAGTTTGTTCGCTTTCACTATTCTGATCTAAAGTGCGAGAAAAACTTGCAGAACATTATTCTCTTTCTGGGTTTTGATTTAGCGAGAGTAGGTTTTGACTATTATTTATCACTGACCACTCAACAACGCCAGCCACGGCATATAGATACCTCATCATGATACTCGATTTTCAAGCGAGATGGGTTGGTGTAGTCAGTGGTAACGTCAGGCACTTCTGGTTTCTATCTCCGTTGGCATGCAAATGCTAAAGTAGAATGTATACTGTCAAGAATTTTCCAGCTCTTCATTTCCTCTCAACTTGCAGAGTAGCTACTAGGGTTGAGAAAAAGTCGCTGGGTTTTCCGGGGCAAAGGGTAAACCACCACGTTGCCTATCCGGATTTTAATACGGATTTACCCGGGCGATTTAAAATGTGGTGAGGTTTGCAAGTTTTTATGGAAGCCCACGACTGTCTCGGTCAATCGCAGCAGCTGCAAGGTTGTGGAATGTCCCTGACGAAAGCCGAAATGATGATCCGGAAGAGATGCTGCTCCTCGAAGATGAGGGCAGGAGCATTTAAATACTTTTGAGATGGGGGAAAGGCTGATGAAATGTTAATGAGATGAGAAAATAGGATCCTTGTCGGGCTTCAAAATACAGACCAGTCTCGCCTCGTTCCAACACGTAGAAAAGTGGTGGAGATACATGCTTACTTTGTAACAGCGTCAAGTGGATCACGACCTCTCGGGGGAGGTGCTGGAGCTTGTGTGCTGTGATACCGTCATATCTGTGCTTCGGATTTGGGAGGCCTCCTGTCTTCGGGACTACAGGGATATGTATCGCCTCGTGGGTTGGCAGAGGTTCCTCAACCCACCTTCGTGAGTTCAATAAAGCCGTCCTGTGCCTTTTCCCAGGATTCGAATTGAGACTTGGTAATCGAAATCCATGGCTTTCTCTATCTTGGAACTCAAGATGAGTCTCCTTCGAGTACCTATAGAAGTAGATAACTGGTAATGGTGTCTAATCTTCCTAAGGGATCTGTTTTTCCATCAGAATTACTTTTCTGCAGGGTTAACGTTTTGCATAGCGTCTTCAAGGGAAAAAAATTCAGATGCCATGGTTACATTTATATAGTCAACGTGTAAGTTTTATAATGGTTAAAATAGGTAATTTTAGCGTTTATCGTGACAGTGAAAACTCGCCAAACAGCGCGTATTCATGGAAATTCGCATTAAAAAATATACGTGAAATGCATATATACTTCCAATTTACACTAGTCATGTTTGTTTATTGTTAATAACAAAAGGGGAAAAGAGCGAAAGCACGGCTCTGCCTTTGCCTAAGGTTACCCAATTTCCTTTTGCATTTCCGTTCTTAACATTTTCACTTCTACTTAACTATTTTTAATAGCAAAAGAGGAAAAGCACGGCTCTGCCGTTGCATAAGTTTACACAATTTCCTTCTGTATTTCCGTTCTTAACATTTTCACCTCTCTACTTTAACTATCTCAGAACTTTCTCCTGAATAAAAATTTACTTTATTATAATTTGTAATATATGCTCAATAATTAAACTGAAATTTGTGATCTTTTCAGGTGATATTGAGGAAATGCATAGCTAAAATGTGTCATTTAATTGCTCCAACCATGTAAATAGGTAGTCCTTTACCTTTAAATGCACTTAATGCGCAATTTAAATACTAAATATTCTAGTATATAAATAAATTCCGCTATTTGTTGTAAATTTATGTTGAGATAGGAATTTTGATAATTTCGAAGTTTCGAAACGGAGTTTTCATCATTCTGTTTGAATTTTCTGAACCATTTTTGCAAGATGAACTAGGCAATTTAAAAATTATCCTTATTTATTTAGTAATGCAGTTATGCCTTTATCTTTAGAATTACATATATTGGTTTAGTAAATTACAATGAATACACTCACATTTTATTTTATTCTTCAACCCATTACCCTCCTCTTTGTAACAACTAAAAAAAGCTTAATATAATTTATTTATATTTAAAATTTTTATTTGTATAAAGTAAACCACGTAATCGTAACATTTCTGCATGAGCTCAAAATTAAATTTATTAGCCATGCTTTTGAAGGCCGTGTTCATGTGAAACATTTAGATTCATTAGAGTACCCCAAACTAGTGATTCTAAATTGGTGCCATCTTGGACAGCCCTGCAGTTCCCATGTTCCATTCCTTATCGGCGTGGGTGTCTCTCTTGATGGTGTATTGGCTTTCTGTGTTCAGGATGTCATTTGCGTATAATTGTGCAGACTTCTGTTGTGAAGGTGGTTTTCTGTCTTTTCTTTCTCCTCTTACGTGCCCTAATTGTTACGAATAATTTTCCTAGGAAGTAGTTTTAAGAGAAAAATATGCAGTTAACAGTCAGAATTTCATGAATCAAAGTATATGTTATCAGAAGTTATGTGTATTTCTAGAACGACTTTTTGGTTTGTATTCAAAATAGTATAAATTATTAATTATTAATCAATCCTTGCTTTTCTTAAAAAGAATGCATGTCTTTCCGTTTAAGTGTCACAGGAAGTCCTTCCCACAAGTTTGACAGCCACTGTGTTACACCAAAACGAAAATTAGAAAATATCCCTTTTTTCCCCTCATGTGTGAGAAGTATGTTCTTTGGCATAATTGATGCATTGAATTAGAATCCAAGGAGATGAAAATATAGTGCAATTTTTTTTTTTTTTTTATCTTCCCACGCTCCTAGACGCGGAGCAGCAATACACACAGAGTTGTACAGCTCTTCAGCAATGAGAAGAGGAAACTTAAATACTTAAGCTGACCTACCATGGATATACCACTGCTTTTCTGTTTTAAGTGAATTCATATTCTGACGTTGACGGGAGTGGTATTTTGGCGTACTCCCTTTCTATTTTGCTTCTAAGTTGAAATTTACACTTCTGAAATGTTGGAATTTCCTCCGTGCTCTTAGAACATAGTCTTTTGACTTACTGTGTATGCGCCCTTGGTTAGGGTTACCATATTACAGGGGAAAAAAAACTGGGGGGATTTAGTTAGCGACATTTATTTCACATTTCTTTTCATTTCCTTTGACTTTTTTTGTTGTTGAGGAAATCCTTTATACAGATAATCCTGTCATATTGAGCACAAGATACATTTTTTTCATGTTGTACATTGTGATCAACATTAACTTTACATTTTCGTTAATGAGCTTATTTCGCTCATCTGTCCACTGAACGTTTAGCAGAGTAATACAAAAATGTTTGGCGAACAAAGAGTTCTACGTTGTCGCGACAATTTGTAACTAAGATGATTGGCAAGGGTTCCACGTTGATGCTACTTTGAAGCTATTATAATGTGTGGCTCAGGGTAAAACAATGAGGTTTCTCACAGGGTATGCGTGGATGTGTGTGAGAAGGATATTTAATGACACTGGAATGCCCGTTTCAAACTTATTTATTTACTGCTTCTTTTTTTAGAACATCGAAATTGAAGTTGCCGACCAAGGGTTACCAATATCCCTGTTTGGAGTTACTGATGGCAGAATGTTTATTACTCGGTAAACTTTATTCGTTCCTCACGTATATATGAACCGACAAATATATTCTCACATTTCTGGTATGCCTGGCCCAAGACAGAACAAGTTGACCGCCCTAATAGGCCTCACGCCTCGGACTGTTCCAATGATTTGCCCGCCACGAAGTGCTCTAATCGGCTCCACGCCGAAGACTGAATGACCACAGATGCGCGTGGGTGTATCACTTTCACTTTCTGAAAACTCCTTTTCAACCAAAGATCCCTTTGTAGCTATTTTGTCGCCATTATGAATGGTTCAAAGAATACCCTATTCAACAAGTCAAGTGAGCCCCTTTTGAAATCTGCTAAGGACACTGTTTCTTACATTGCTTTTGTTATAACAACTCCCCCCCCCCCAACTGCTATTCGACTCAACTGCCCTTGCACGTTTTGTAACAAAGAACCAACATTCCTTTGACATCCATCATGATTCTTTACTTATGGCAAACCTTAATTTTGGTATCAAGAGGAAATATTCTCTCTACAGTTGTATTTATATGCAGGTGTGGCAAAACATTACAGTACTACTTTCAACAATACACTCAACATTATTACTCATGTATTCGTACCATGGCAATACTTTTCCCTACCAATGTGGCAGAGTTCATTTTGTGGTAAGTTCTTAAAGCACTTATTACATCAAAGACTATAGAGTCCCCAATAACTATGTTAACACTTCTTAAAAATAATACAGTTTTTTCCACCGCTTGCCACTCTGGTTCTTTATCCAGAGTTAACCATTAAATTACAAACATACCACTGTATTGGCCCAACTACTTATTAATGTAATTATAACTAACAGTATAAAGAGTATACATATTACTTTCAAAGACTTAAGCTAAATTTCCATCATCACATTTACAAATAATTCCCTTTACTTTTAAAGGGAAACTAAAAAACGGGTGGATTCACAAAATGTTCGAAAACTGAATGGGGGGTCAGAGAAGGGTCTCAAAAACGGGTGATATGGTAACCCTACTTTTGGTTGATTTATATTCTTCCAGAAATATGTTTAAATAATTTGTGGATGGTTGTCGTTGTAAGTTTACTATTTTAGTCAAGTACCTGATCCAACACAGTATATTGCTTCATGAAGGAATGGGGTTTGCAATCCAACCTGAAGTCGTCTAAGCACATCACGACTGGTCAGAGCAACAGTGAATTACACAGTCAAATCTGAGGATGAACTTTGGGTCGCAATAATGAAATATTCAGTCCCCCAATTACCTGGCAGTGGAAGGAATTTGGTTATGCCCATTCAGATTGACGGAGCCGAGCTAAAGGCGGTCCAAAACGCCAGACTTAGGCGTCTTGTTTTGGCCATCTCGCTCGGTAATGATAATCTTTACTTAACGTTAGATTTTAAAACGAGAATAGAATTCTAGCTTTTACGCCTTTTTGCCGTTAAGTGGCATTGCATCGCTATTTTTCCGAAGAAGTAGTCTATCATTTGCATCCAACACGGCCTTGTCAATCTGCGCAAGCGATAACCGTGTATCACATCTGTTTGCGGAAAAGTCACGATCCTGAGGGCATAGCTTGCTGGTCATCTACCTCCGCCTACAATGAAATGAGTAAGAGAGAGCCTTGAAGAGCTTCCTTCCTCTCTGATGTATTTACGTTTTCCTCATCTTCTACTCGCCGCCGCCGAACGGAAATTGCTTCAACGGAGGGAGTGTAACTTCATTTTCCGTCGAATCATCACCGGCAGACACTCCGAAAGCTTCCATCTCTACACGTTCACTGGAGTTAATGTGCAGTTCTGTGTTTTCAGGTTACTGTTAAGTCCTTGAAGAGAGTTTAAATAACGTGCACTGGTTGAATGTAAATACTACCAGCACTATAAGAGGCATGATTACAGAATCGCGTTGGATAATAGCTCTGTCAAATACACACCAGTAGTTCATTGTTAACACACGATGAGTCACATTATTATTAACAATGGATACGTAGACGTAGCGATTTCATTAGAATCACAGAATTGGTAGTACAATGATGAACTTCTTAATGTTTTAACCGTTAAGAGCTTTTTTAGAGTACGTATTATATTTGTTTCTTAGTCTAATATTTTAAAAGAATCCTTGGCGAAGGACATCAAGAACAAATTTCGCCCTCTGCATATAACTTTATTTTCATTTTCTCATAAAAGCAAAAGAAGGTTTTGAGCTCATCACTGATTGGAGCTATGGTATAATAAAATGAATATTTTGCGTTTTTGTAAACGGTATTTCAATCCTTTATATTCCTGAAAAAAAAAAGTTTCATTCTCTCGGCACTGAAGAAAATACAGCAACACGTGTTTTAAAGATAAAAAATGAGAGAGAATGTTTTGGCCACTGCATTTTCAGCTATTAACTTCATGCAACGTGAGTAGTGTGTGGTCAGCATGCTGCTTCCCCATGACAGCTTTTGGCTCATTTTCTCCCAAGAACATCAACTTAAACCCTACACAAAACTCTTAAAGAAATGACGATGCCTTAACCGGTAAATAAACCGGTAACTGATTGGTAGAGTAGGTGTGATGCTTATTGCACATATTAAGTTATGTGGAAATTTACTTTGAATTTAGAACACTTTTCAGAAAATCTGTACTTCGAAGTAGTTATATCAACATAATCTTTCCTTATAATTAGTGTTAATCACTACATTATCTTATATAAGGTGTGTTTTAAGGATTGCGCATAACAGAAATGTAAGCAATAGCTGAAAGTAACGCATCGCCTCTCACTTTTTCGATACATTTAGAAAGTAGAGTTTGATTCTTTCTCTATAAAATATGTTTCCACAAATCGCATTTTGAATATATATTCATTGTGTTTCGAAAGCTGGGGGGGGGGGGCACTACTGTGTTTAAAACAGATACCTCAGCTTCCAAAGCTGACTTGTAGTTTAATTCAAAGCAATAAACTTATAACCGCAAATAGCTGTCCGGAGTACACTAGCAAGCAAGACAGGGTAGGCGTGAGTTGCTGCATATATTTAGCCAAAGCCAGACACATTCTACAAATGAACTGCAGTATTTTATTTCAAATACCTTATGGGGATAGTTATACCCTTTAGTTATCTGCAATACGGGGGATTCATCCCTGAAACTCCAGTACTCTACTTTTACTTCGACTGACCATGTGTGTACGTGTAGGTGCATCTTTGAGAGTAACTTCTGATAACGCTTGAAATGACTTAGGTTTTGAGGTTCAGGGAAAAGTCTACTGGTGCAGAACTGAAAGATCCTGCCGTTATCAAACTGCCTTGGGATGTAAGCTGTATGCTTGGTGGAACCTCAGAGGGAATCAGCCAGGTGTGGCAAATTTCTGACGCACAAGGATGTAGCCTAGACCTTCAAGCTTCGTTGCATATTCGTTCCTGAGTAGCATCGTTGATTGGACAAATACGACCTCCAAACATCAGCGATATTTGGAGGTAGTGCGTAGTAGTACGCTGTGATGTCATATGCCAATCCATAATAAACACTGTTTAGCTTAATCACGACGAATAATTTGTCAGAAATTATTTCATATTATCAATGTAGATCTGGGTGCAAGCAAGATATCAAGAAAACGTGCGTTACTTTTACGTAAGTATACGTCTAAGTTTGCTGCTGTGAACCTACATGGATAATAAAATAATTCTTTGTTTGCAAATATGCTTCATACTTACTGCTATAGCCTGGAAAAACAAATAAATAAAAGGAAAATGATGTATGGTTTCCAACATATATGTAATTCAGTATCAATGGAGAGTTCTATTTGCGGCTTACTTGAACTTTGCACACCTCAACAGATATCTCGGATTTGTTTAGAACTACCGTCTTTTGAGGGAGGGGGGGGCGAAAACAGATACAAGATGGAGTGCAGTGGAGTTAAGAGAAACCCAAGAAACCCTATGCATGCGTCCTAGTGGGCACTGATTTACCTGTAAAAGTTCGTATTCGTTTTTGATTCAGAAAACCTTAGAATCTGCATTTCCTCATTAAATTAGCTATTTTAATGGGGCGATGTTTAAGTTATATTCTTACTAGATAGGGTGCATTAAATGACAGTTGGAAAGGCAATTTAGGGAAACGTAAGGTTATCTCTTGGCATTTGTCAATTATGAGAATTCAGGAAAAGCTGGAAAATACCTCGGTTGGGGACGGTTTTAACGAGATTTGAACCGCAAACGTTCTCTTAACGAGTCCATGCTTTAACGTTCTCTGAGCCGTGTGGGTAAACTTTAAAACCGGAGCGATATTTCGGGAATTTAAGCTGAAAGGATTCATGCGTATCAGAATTAAATGTCCAAACATTTAAGCCAGGGCGAAAAGTATGAAGTCGAACTACTATTAAGGAAGTCCTGCGCCGTGGCGTAGCGGGCTAAGGCAGCATGCCTTGGTCCCTGGCCACGGAAAGCGGCCCGGGTTCGATCCCACCCATGGGGTGCGGGTTTTAGGTCCCGGGTATAGGACCGGTGCCCACTCAGCATTGTGAGGAAAGTGAGGAGCTTACGCTAGGTAAGCGGCCGTGGTACCGAAAACCAACGTTCCGGCTGGGGGATGTCGAGATGCTGACCACATCTCCCCGTATCGGTTGGATGATCCCACCTCTACCATGCGTAAGTGGGCGTGAGGCCGGCAATCGGGTTGGTAGGCCTTGGCCCTCTTAGGGCTGTCGCACCAGTGGTTAACTTTTATTAAGGAAGTCGCAGGTAACAAACCAGTGCCGCATTCCTGTCCTGCCTATTCGGTTAGTACAGACAGACTGCAAGACTGTTTTACCTATGACTTTTGGCCGCTGTTGTGATGATATCTCTGTTGATAATGCTTTTGAGTGTAGATAACTAGAAGCCAACTGCTTAAGAATACTGGTGATTACAGTATAGGATACAATTTTGTCAAAAATTCATTACTAGAGTCTGTACGTCACTGAACCGGAAAGCTATAATGTAAATGAATATCTAGGTCAAGAACTGTTCACTTCAGCCAGCATACACTGATATGCCTTTGTTTTATACATGCATAAAATGGTATCCCCTTGTTATAAGTTGATCTACATAATATACATTAACTCACCATATAGTTCTACTTTAACTCACTGATTGACTTGTTTTATCTGAAAGTTAAAAAATGCAGGATATAAGTTAACCGCCGTAAAGAGCATTTCTGCTCCAACAACTTGTCTTACTGCTGATTATCATTTGCGGCCTTGTGCCTTATTGTTTCCTTTTTTGGACAGCAAGGTTAGCTCATGACCTTTCATGCAATCAACCAAGATAAAATAATGCGAAAGGCATGATTTGAGGACGTAGAAGAACGGCCTGTAAAGGGTTTGTATTACAGGTTATATCTTCATGGTTTATCGTTTTGTTATGCATCATTAGAACCAAATAAACGTCCCATCTTCGTGACTCGGGCAATTTACATCCCAAAACTAAAGCTCACATGCTTTGGAATTATTGTTAGATGTCAGTGCGTTTCTTTTCGGTTGGAGAGAAAGATATCCGTAGTTTTTAACAATACTTTATTGCTAAGCATAAAGTTACAGAAACGGAATAATGAATTCAGGTGACATGTTTATTGCAGTTTAGTTAAAAGGTATTTGCTTGTACGTTAGTGATGCGAAAAGACGAAGCATTCCTGAATACCTTCATCAGAGAGAGGGTTCTATCCACACACCGATATGCTAATAATAATAATAATAATAATAATAATAATAATAATAATAATAATAATAATAATAATAATAATAATAATAATAATAATAATAATAATAATAATAATAATATACAGCATGTAAAAGAATGTCAAGCCTGATAGAGGCATTTGAGCAATAATAATTTGTCTTTCAAATGGCACGCTGTGAAAAATGCAGTTAAATAAATAAATAAAACCTCAATTTATTTCTCAATTATAGTCAGTGATTGCACGTGGGTCACCACTGTTGTATTTGAATGAATTCATTCTTTACCCTTTCTGTTTGAGAATGTGGCGTTCATATACGAGGTTTGCTTGTGTGTGTGGTGTGTGCTTGGACGCCGCCGTTGCATGGGAACCTGGTAACTACAGGGCAGTAGTGTGCAGAATTATTCCCCAGCAACGAACGCGTCATTAAAATCTGACGTTTGGTCCTTTATGGAAATTTACGCCAAATTACATGCATCGGAAATGAATTGGATGCTGGAGCAAAACCACATTTGCAGCGCGCGAGGTAACTTGATTTTCTGTTTCTGCAGCAGCAACACCATCACATGATGGTTAAATGAGTGTCTCGCGTGAGGATTTTTTTTTTTTCCAGGCGAAAACTCAATTTTGTACTAGGAGAATACCGGCATACTGCTGAAAAAAGTTGATTGGAGTAATTGAGTTCACAAGGCTCTTGATTAGCAGTGTACAGGCATTTAGTGTTGTAGATATTTAGTTTTCATTGTTGTTCCTTGAAGTTAGCTTTTGATTTTTCAAGTGAATGAAAAACGGTGAAGTATTTAAATAGTTACTGCTGGTAAGAGGAACTTCGCTGGCAGTTAATACATACTATTCAGTATTCTCCTTGGCAGTTTGTTTTCTTTCACTCTACATTTGAGAGTTGCGAGCACTAGCGGCTAATGATTCTGCGTTATGGTTATTTACACATTTTGTGAGCAAATAAAAGGATTTTTTTTTTTTTTTTGTTGTGTGCACAATAAAGTAGGTATATCGTGCTAAGAAAAACAAAATGATGTGTAAATTAAACTGTAGTAGATTTTATGGATAGTATGCCGAAGGGAGAAGTTGCTCCTTTACACGTTGCCCAAATTATTGTGTAAACATATGGGAGGTGAGAAAGAGACACATGCTAACGCAACGTTCTAAGCAGCAAATTGATGGAGGGGACTACATCGACGTCATATGAACTTTGTTGCGAAAAACGTGCTTCTTAATCCTTCCGTATTAACATTGATATCCAAATGGGGGTAAGTTCTGCAAGTTGAATATTAATTATAATTGTGTTATTTGTGCATTAAAACGTGCATCTAAATGCTTTAAAAGATAATTCTCTATGCTGTGTAAATTTGCTTCTCGCTGCGCTCACTAACGTCAACAAAAGACGAATGCAAACCATGACACAATTTGAGCTGTCAGAAACATCTGCTCGAATAAGGCTCACAAAGGATGAACTATTTTTATGCATTATTTTACGCTCCCCTTTTATGGATGCACATTATTCTGAGAAAGCGACGCTTGATGTTGAAGGGAGGGGAAGGGTCTGAATCGGTTTGGGAGTGAAGGCAAAAAGAATGTTCCTCCTGGATTTCTGCGCATAAGAAATCAATGCCATGTTCAGATGCGGAAGAAAGTGATGGATTAGTCCAGGACGCGCAATCCTCGGATATATAAGTGACTTAGGGTCGGTGAGCGGCGCTGTCGCCGCTTAGAAATTTTGTCATTGTGAGCTGTTGTTGATTCATCGGATGAATAGGATGATATCAACGCTGCCAGTGTACCGGAATTTCGTTTCGCAGAAATTCTTTTACATGCCAGTAAATCTACTGATAGCGGTCTGGG
The DNA here is from genome assembly GCA_030765055.1 of Mantis religiosa. Classification (NCBI taxonomy): domain Eukaryota; kingdom Metazoa; phylum Arthropoda; class Insecta; order Mantodea; family Mantidae; genus Mantis; species Mantis religiosa. Next base: position 112,861,468 of record CM060951.1, on the reverse strand, counting down.
CTGGGTTTCAATCCGGCAACTTGGTGGTGGCTTGCCAGCGCCCAGTGAGACACTCGGGCGACAGTTCATCCTATGAACGCAAATCTGGAGTTACCCTTATTATTGAATTGTTACTTCAATTTATAAATTTAATATTATTACATTCTTTCTTTGCAGGGCTTTTGTTTTTAGTATACACATACTGTTTATAAAATTTGAATAGGCAGAGACAGGTTGAAAAATTCAATGTCATAGCCAGGATTTTAACCACGGATCTCCCGGTCTCCGTCCGGTTGCTCTTAACCATTGAGCTACTGTAGCCAACATGCCAGCATGACAAATTCTTCAACTGACTCACATTTTCCTGGTAAACTACTAGGGGCTGTCGTATACAATGAGATGCGCAACTTTTGGGGTGACTTACTATGCTATAACTACTGAAGTCCCAGGCTTCCCAGGTAAATTGATGGAAATTAATCGTTCTTCCACGACAGCCGTGTCTATGCGATGTTATGAATAGGTAGAGACAGGTTGTAAAATTTAATGCTATAGCCGGATTTGAGCCACGGCCTCCGTCTTAGCTACTATGGCGAACATGTCAGCATGACCTTAACTTCTCCAACTGACTCGTTTATAAAATTGACTACAAAACGCGTAGTTCTATCATTTGAAGGACACTTCAATCCAGAGTACTATTGCTTCTGCCTATGCATTTAATTAAACTGTTAATGAACGATAGATACATCTGCGTTTAGCAGTTGGCTTAGATAAATCGGAAAGAATATCCTCCCTCAATGTGATGCTGTTTGTAATTTATTAAACGCCGTGTTCCTATTTTAAGGTTCGGTTCTGCAAACCGTATGGAATGATCTTAAGTAAATGAAGCATTTCTTCACTCTGGTCTGTTTCCTTTGACCGAAATGGTTTCAATGACATTTTGCTGTGCAGGGGCATATGAGAGGCTAAGGCGGCAACTTAATGTTTAAAAGTCAGGTCCTATGATGTTGCACGACTTCACGAGAAACAAAAGTACATCAAGGGCTTGTTGCTTAAAGAAAGGTTATTATCAAATTGCATATTTTAAGGAGTGCCGCTGTTTTCTATTGTTTTCTATGATGAGTAAAAATTGATTTTGTCTTCTATAATTCACCAGGCAAGTATAGGAAACTCGGTGGGAATGAAGAGGGAGCTGTTTGAATGACACAGGAGTCTGTTGATGGATGTTCACAAGGAAAACGTTTCTAAAAATATTCTTCACATTTACTCTTGTATTTTGACACCAAATCAGTGGAATAATTTGTACAATATTTTGCTTGAATTGCAGAGCTGTTCACTTTATGTTTGTAATAATTAGTTTTCATCCAGAACTTTCAGTGTGAGTTATTTGTTGTATTATAAAAGCTGACTGTATATTGTTTTTGTTTTCCAGCACATGGTTCAGACGGGAATGGCGACACCGTACGCGACGCAGTACCCCCAAAATGGGGAAGCGGGGCCGCCCAAGACGGAGCCCGGCAAAGAGGGACCTCCGGTAGCTGTTCCCCCCTTTTCACCTCCCACAGTTACGCCGAATGGCATCGAACAACAGACTGTTAGTATTGTAAGTATTACACTTAACATTTTTTGTAACATAAATGTTTTATTAAATAAGCTCCAGTATAAAGCATTGCGTGCAAGGCATGTATTGAATTAAAAATCATTTTTGTAGCTCCCTTTAACTTCTGTGGGCATACCAGAGCTTTGATTTGTGTAACAGCTTGTTCACCATATGTTATCACGTTTGGTTTTAATTATTTTCATCTTCATGCATGATTTGCAGACTGTAGAGGGGACAGAGAATTTTCGGTTAAAGAAAAAACGGTACAGTTGGGAATTAAACCCAGAACCTCGGGATTTTGAAACCAGAGAGGCTATCACTTGACCATTTTGGTCACCAGTTAGACCACAAGTTGCTAAATAACTAGTCATACAGCGGAAAATACCAAGTCTTAAATTATAAAGTGGTAACATCTCAAAGTACACTAATTTTAGAAACGCTTCCTTTGTTTTGAGCTTTAGTGTAGTGTTACCAAATACGCCTACGGTATATAAGTAGCATATAGGTTGAAAAATGTATGGAAAACTGCAGAACTATTTTATGCAATCCTCAGAATTTTGATGTACTTTTGTACCAGCTATTCCGACCCTCTGGGATCTGGGAAAAGTTTCATTTTACGTTACGAAATCGATAAATAAATATACATTTTCTGCTGAGGGAGAAAATGTACATATTTCTTGAAATATGTGCAAACATGGTTGACTTTTTTTATTATACCAAGTGCATAATCTTTTCTGTTTTATCTAATAATATTGTAATAAGGTAATATGGTTGCCAGTTCTGCTACTGTGTCGTAGAAAACCGGCTAATCAAACCGGCTTGATCTATTGAAGAAGGTACTGTCATTAAAAACAAGTCTTGCACGTTACGGTAGCATAACTTTCCTTACAAATTCTTCAAAGTGTCCGTTAGACAAACTTATTGTTTCAATTTACGCTAATCGGGGTTAATATTTCCTTGCAAGTAAAAATGGAAATAGCAGAATACAATAGACAAGCGTTTCAAATCTTTTAAGACATTGACATTGACTAATGACATTGATATTGAATTCTGTTTTCATTTCAGAAAAATATAGGTATTGGAAAATTCAAACCAATGACAAGTAATATCTCGGAAATGCATTTGAAATAAATTTACTTTAATGAGATCTACATTTTTTGTAGAGTAAAATTTTGCCTATCGCTTCCGTTTATCCATTATGCAAAAACATCTTGAATGACGATTTCAGAGGCTATTCCCAGAAAATTCAAGACACATTTCATTTTTCATAAAACACAAAGTAAATCTTCAACAAAATCATTGGAACCATTTTTGAGAAAATCCAAGTTAAACTTTTAGAGCTTTTCTTGAAAAATCGTCCTATTGGGGGGCCCCGATCTTGGTCTAAAAATGCTTATCCCCCCCCTCTCCAGGGAGTCTCAAAACTATATTACCGGTGAAAACTCGATATCAAATTTTGGAGTGGAATGCAATACTTTTTGGAACCATTAATGTATTCATGGCAGAGAAATTAAAAAATGAAGAAGTAAAGATATTTATTTTTCTAAAAGAATTGGATATAGGAAAATTAAGTAAGATTAAAAACATTATTTTTCCTTTTTCACGATATTTAATTAAAAGTGTAGACGGTGGTTTCACTTGACTTCAGTCATGAGACGACTTTGTTCTAGCGTCTTTTTTATATCAGGGTAGTTTTTGTTTGGCTTTTATTAAAACCTTGTGCATAATTTATCGGAACATCAGGTGTGGGTTAGACGTAGCCAGTCTGAAATTTCTTGCTAAACGCGATGGAATATTACGGGATAGCTCTTTCTTTTGTTTCTCTTCGTCTCGGGCACACCGCCCTTGTTTACTTTTTGTGAAAAGCTTCAAAGGGGCTTCCTATCGATTTCCGTTGTAGCATAAGAGGTGGTTATCAAAATTCCAGCGTCTTACTCGTTTAATCGGCTTAGGTTGACATGCAGTTAGCTGGATGGTACAAAATGGTTATTATGAGCGCCCATCTGAGAACTGGGAGCAAAAAATCAGCAGAAATATATGTGGTAACTTACTGCAGGTGAGAAGAGCTTTATTTTAAAGGTTTTGTCCGCTGAATAGTTAAGTAGTGTGTGAATATAAAATTGTAAAGGGACAGTGCTTATTACAGAAAACCTCCGTTATTTTTGCAGTTCAGGTTACCATCTTCAAATGTACCGAAAAAAATTCTTTTCCACTTTATTGTGGATTTTTACTTCCTCAACTGCGTGTTTTAAATAGGTTTATTGTATTTCACCCAAAGTTTCAGTGTAAATGCATATTTTGAAGTTCTTGGAATTCAAACAGAAGCAAATTAAATTTAATTCGAATTAAAGTCATTTCCAATTTTTTCACACGTCACATCTTTTCTTTCACATTTACCGCATTTGTCCTCTTTTATTTTCTACAATATTGAGACTTTGTGGATTCGTAGAACTAAGTCTTGTTTGTAGAAATTTAAAACTCTCTTTATTGCTGTAAACAGTAACTTTGTACAACCTTTGCAGCAGTAAGAAGACGTGACATACACAGCAGCAGTCTTCAAGTTCGTCTCGTTGCTTCACCACACGTAAACAAACGAATGAATCACTGCGGTACACTTCAAATATCCACTGTTGCAATAACCATCACACAACTAACAACTGACTCCGCTCTAACACTTTCCGAGGTTTTTATACCTCCAGGCATTGTTCTAGAATGCGGTAGATTTCTCGGTAACAATCGCGGCGCAGCGAGAGAAAGAGGGAACTATCCAGACATGTGTCTCTTTCTCTCTCTCGCCAAGCGTCCAATTTTGCGCGCCACTATCTGTCTTTCTTTCCTGCGCACGTGCCCAGCACTGGCTTGTCGCGCCGCCTACACAAAAAATGCTATGGGTGACAATATCCTTATATTTAGTTACTAATTCAGCTAAGAATTCTTGCTCGATTGAGAGAGATTTGTCCCACGGCTTCTCTTCTGATTTTGTTTACCCGCCACATTTTTCAGCTATCTGTAAACGAAAATAAAGACAAAAGTGCATCGCAGTACGTTCAGAAAATAATACAATTCATCCACATTCTTCTATATCTGTAATATTTACAAGTCTCTCGGTGTTAACAGGTGTTTATTAACAATTACAGAAAACAAGTTCGTGAAATGCAAGACTCTTAACAGTTTTGTTAACGCTGTGACCATTGTTATTGTCGCGAGGCCATTGTTGATCGAGGCGGCAAGGCATTCAAAGGCATGCGCAGTGCATGTGTAGATAAAAGCTCGCCGAAAAGGCGGGAGGAAGGAGACGGATTTCTCGAGAGTTCGCCTTGTTCTAGCCGGGTCCCGATTGTTTGAGAAATTTCTGGAATGTTAGTAATCTATAATAAGGCAGCCCGCCCGTCAAAGAGAGTCAGTCGGTAATTGAACGCGTGCGGGTAAACACCTGTGTTTGTTGACCATATTTGTTGTATTGTGTATGTGTACGAAGTGTATTTCTACGGAAATAAAGTGCAATTTTTGGCGTTTGTAACCTGGACTTTTGATTTCACGAACCCACAAAGTCACATTATGTTGCATTTGTTGATGTCGATTTTAACATGTTTGTGAAATCGGGCATGAGCATGTAGAACAGAACGTTTAATAACGTTACCGTGATTGTGCCCTATTCTGTAGTTCTTAACCTCTTATTTGCATTATTTTTCAGTCGCTGTTCTTCAAATTCTTCAATGAATGTTTCCATTCTTGTCACAGGTACCTTAATAGAAACGATTCTAATATATTTGATCATTATAAACGAGACAAATGGACAGCCGCCTGTTTGAATCCCCAGGCTGCAGTAAAATGAGTCTGCATAAAGGATGGGGAGGGTCCACGTAAAATATCCGGCGTTGTGCCACGCGTGGTTGTTAGCGACGTCAAGATTTCGCTACAGTTTCATAAATTTTCCTTTTTACTCCAAAACAGTAGGATTTATATAATTTGATGTTTTCAGATATTTGTATTTTCTATTTCGAGTTTAACTTGAGGAACGTATTAAAATAACAGAGAAAAAAACATTGATTTGATGTCTGTTGTTAATGTGCAGCAGTGTAATAAGGGTTCAAGCTGAGACATATATTTTCGGACCACGTTTATTACTGTTATAGTTCCAATGCGTTAAGGTTACACGTTACATTTGGCATACCGAATCCTCCTTTGTAGTTACCTATCATCGGCAAACACCTATCTGTCGCTACTAGGATTTGTCGCTGAAACATAGCGACTGACACCACATTGCAGCATGATAAAATGTAATTCCAGCGATGATACCAGGAATTAGTCTAGGCATACGCACTGATTGTATAGACAAAGTTTAGTTAACTTAAGTTATGCCCCGTTGCTATTGCGAGTTTATATTACACCACATTTTAGTCTTACCTAATTAGCTTTATTAAATCGCATGCCTCTCAATATTTTTTAGTTGCATCACAGATTGAGTTTTTGTCTCAGTGATTGCAGAAGGCTTCATCTTGTTTATAATAATGCATTTACACACCTGTTTGTAATTAAGGCAAATGCGCATTACTTCAGCTTTCATCAGCGGTTAAATTACCCACATCACCCTTCTCTTGTCTCATTCCATTAAACCAGGGCGGTGATTTGAAGGGCTTAATTAAACCACGAGCGCGTTGTTTGGTTGTCAGTCGATTACTGAATACTAATATGTGATTCCTGTTCTGTTTTGACTTGACGCAAAACCTTTTGTAAAGACTGGCGTCGCCATGGATACGACGATAAAGGAATGAAACGTCGATTATTATCTGCAGCGATACAATGACTGTTGTTAACACCGATGGTATTTTTGTGAATTGGAAAGCTTCCAGAATACTGCTGTTCTTCCACATCGAGTTGGGACGAACGTTTAAACGCTTTGTTGGTCTCTCTCTCTTCCCCCTCTCTTTAATTTTTATTCACTTTAAGCCACATTCTAAATGAAAATTAAGCTGTAGAATAAAAGCGCAAAATTTAGACATAAAGATTTTTACATTATGTATTCAATCAACAAATTCAAAATGAGCATCAGCTGAGTTAATATTATGATGGTATGTAGAAGTTGATACCTGCAGAAGTTATGTATGATGTATCAAAATAAACAGATGTAAGGAAAAACTCGCGACATAAATATTACAATTTGTTGTGCTGTGTTGTACAGTGATCTCGTACAGATAGTTATCGAGTCAACATTTGGCGACGTGGATCACGTGATGAGAATCGATCTTTGATTGGCTAGTTTATCTTTGACTTGAGTTTATCTCTGACTCTTATATTTTTCTTTCAGTGCATTCGTATTTAGTTGTCAAGGCAGAAAATTTAATTGCCTTCTATCCACCATTTCGATGTCGAAATGGCTATTGAAGTACACAGTGTGGCATCTAGGGTACTTTTCCTAAAAGCTGCACGCGTATGTATTTAAACAATATAACTCCTAAACCAGAAATCGAACAAATGTTGAATACCGTTAGAAACACCAGGTAAAATCAAATTTTATTTTCACAAATACCCGATTTTTATTAAAATGAAAATATATTTGCATAACGAATAAAATGCAAGTACACCATGGACTTTCTGGTAATAGTCTGCGAAGTCTTGTTATTTCTCATGGAAATTCCTATAATTTTAAGCTGCAGGATAAAGCAGTGCTTTGTAGGCTAGCTATAAAAATAAACGACAATTGGTAAACAAATCCCTGCGATTGTTATACATAAAGAGTTTAGCAATTATGTTAAACAGCTTGTTTAAACATATAGACGAATTTTGTGCCTCTTTGTAAAGATGAACGTCAGGATCGTGGTAAATGCTTTGCACAAAATTGTAGGTAATAACAAGTGATTGCATTTTTTGTGACAATAGCTGTGTATGTCCCATTGCGCAGGCACACATTCTGGACAAATTAAACCATACAGAACAGGATCAAATCAATCTGTATGGGAACATTTGGAGTACCAGGGGAATTCGATTTCGCTCAGTAAATGACCCAGTTGGATTTAATCACTGATTAATTTATTGGTAGCAGTTTAAAAAGAACGGGCGAGGACATTGAAATTAGAGGTATTACCACATACCCATTTGTGTCCAGCTATTTCTAATTATTATCTCGTGAAGCAGATACAGATTATGTCTTATGTTTTACGAACTTCGCTTTATTTATTACTCATCGGGGAGTAAAGCCAACTCTGCACGTGTCATAAATCGGAACCAAGTTTCACATATTGCATGTGAGGTTGTAACATCATATTTGCTTTCTTTGTCCTCTATGCATGCTTATGAAGTATTTCATTCCCTTCAAAATTTAGACATCGAGATTTCATTGGCACATGTTCTTTGCATTAAAAGCGAGTGAGGTGAGTGGGGAGACATCAAAATAACTCAAAAGAAATTTCAAAATACATCCAAACTTCATCATCTTCCATTATGTATCGAATCCTAAAGAAAATTTCCGACCTGAAACTTCCTCTTGAATATTTGGCCCGCCTCGGTAGCGTAGATGGTAGCGTGTCTGCCTCACGTTCAAGAGGTCCCGAGTTCAAATCTCGGTCAGGGTCAGTTACCTGGATAGGGGTTTTCCGGGGTTTTCCCCTTATCCTGAAAGACGAATGTCAGGTAACTCTAAGCTCCATGTGCCCCGGGCTCATTTTAGAATCATTTCACCCATTTCATTCATCGTCCGATATGACATAAAGTTGGAGGACGTAAATTACAAAACAAACTTGAATATTTGGTATCATTTGTAAATTTAATTTTAATTTATATGACGATTATTTTGGTGTTAATAAGCACCTGTAAGAATTATGATAAAAATAGCATTGTTTGATAGGTATATTGATGTCAGTAAAGTGCACAGGTTGAATTTTCAAAAAACACTTTTTTGCCCCTAACATGATAGATAAACCATACCTAACTTTGTATTATTAGGAAATCATAAGGACCAAAATGTACTGGGGGAAAAGTTAGAGCACATTAATTTCGCTGTTAGTGAAGTATTTCAAATATTTCACGTATGACTGCATTTTCCAACGAAATGTTCAAATGAAAGACGCTTGACATTTTTCGATAGCTCCTTATCCTCTTCGAGTTTATTAGTTATTCGACCGTGCTTCCGAAAAACGTTTGTTTTTCTCCATGTTTTGTATTACACAATTGCTTAATTTGAAATAATGTTTCAGGAGATACCTTACTTGAAGTAAAATAATCATTTTTAAGGAATGCTGTACTCTATAAACCTCTAGTGTTTGTTGATTAGAGAAAACTAAATTCACTATACCACATTCTTTTCCTTCCTCTTCCAGTTGAAATTAAAAATAACTCATTTATCATTTTGTCTCTCTCAAGATGGAGAGAGCTGTTAATACTTCAAGTGAATGTCGGTTTTTAGCAGTTGATGCCAAAAGGTACAGAGCACAGGTACCTTTATTGCCTTATGTTCCTTGCAATATTGATATCACATTTGCTTTGCCCGCCTCGTAGCGTCTAATAGATAGTAACGTGTCTGCCTCACGTTCAAGAGATCCTGAGTTCGAATCTGGGCCAGGGTGAGTAACCTGTGTACGACTTTTTCCGGGTTTTTCCTTTATCCTGGTTGACGAATGTCGGGTAACTCTAAGCTCTAAGGATTCTGGGCTCATTAGAGCACGTCATTTCATCCATTTCATTCATCGTGCGATGTGATTTAACGTGCGCGCGCACGCCAACACACACACACACACACACACACACACACACACACACACACACACACACACACACACACACACACACACTTGTAAGATGGCGTCAGTGTTCCGAGAAAGGTCCTTGGAAAAACTTCAAGAGAACATTAACAGAATAGACTACATAAACTCCTTGGTATATAAACAGAAGCATGTTTTGTACAGTTTGCAGAAATGTGACTTGACCGCACAAGCTATGAAATGGTTTCTGATTTAGTTATATAGCTTTTGTGAAACTCGACCAATAGCTTTAATTCCAGAAAACTGCTTCTGTATTATTATTTGAATTAGCTGCGGTACGAAAACTTAAGCGGGAGGTCAGAGGTTTAAAGCCGTCCGCTATGGCTGGCTTTCCTTAATTCTCATAACTGGTAAATGGCGTCGTCTGTAACGCCGTGTATTGTCAAAATTGGCATCAAACTGTGTTAGAAACATTCGATGGGTCGCTTTCATGTGTCTACCTGTGTTCGACAAACTCTTCTTACGAAATCCTGTTCCTTTGCCTCGTCTAATCGAGATAAACTATTATTACCTATTTTTTTGCACTTATAAGGAACACAGCAAGCTCAAGTGAGTTATTTAAAGAGGCAGTTTGCTATGTAGTGGCTTTGCCATTCCGTATTCTTTGCATGAGGAAAAATAAATAATTGGATTTCAAATTCTAAGTGATAATAAAATACTTGGAAATACTTAACGACATGAAAAGTTTGACATAAATTGTGTCTTAACGAGATCATTCACATCTCCCTCTTTCGCCCTTTGTGGAAAATGTCCTTTAAGGGTTACCTGTTAGACAAAACATATTCTGAATTAAAAGAATTTCACGAACTATTTGCAAAGAAAGCAATAGATACATTTAATTCATCTTAGGAATCATCTTAAGCATATGGTATTTTTATCAAAATGGTTAGACTCATTTTTGAGGAAAAACGTTTTCCATGTATGAAGGATAGTTTGGGCCAAGGTGGGAGAACTCGTTGAAAACCTTGTGCCATATCTAAATATACTAAATACCAAATTTGGTACCGACTTTTCATTTTCGGGTTATGCTGTATATTCACGCGCGCGCGTCTCAAAGCTTGCATTTCCGGTGACAATCTGAGAGTAGATTTAGGTTAAATAATACAAAAGTAATACTGAATTGTAACATATTTCAAAGTAATCTTTCAAACTAATGAATTCAGTTAGCAACTGTAATGATAAATACTAATCAGAGAATGTGAAGAGACTCAAAATCCTTCCTGTATTTGCGTTCGTTTGCGATTAAATGTCAGGTGTTTGCATTAGACAATATATCTTGGAAATTGCAGGGAGCTCGGGTTTCATTTAAGTCCCCCATGGGCTTCTGAATGGAAATAATTAAATTCTAACGAAGTTTGTATTGGGACACAAGTCGCAGTGCGGCGGTTTTTCTCCCGAGACTCACAAGGTTACGCATGTTTTAGGCACGTGCAATTTCTATTTAATACAATGCCATTTTTTAGGAGACCCAGAATGTAATTATATTAGCACATTTGGATCGGCTGAAAATGAAATAAATTGAATTGGTCGTTACAAATTCTCGTTTTCATATATATTAATTTTTTTTTTTTTTTTTTTTTTTTTTTTTTTTTTTTTTTTTTTTTAATAAAGGTCTCATATCCTTACGTAAGGTTTCTTTGCGAAACCAGGATATCTTTTGTGTAGATATAGAGATCCAAATTCAATTTCCTAATATGTACTACTCATTAAAAGTATCCTCTTAGTGGCAAGGAGATACAAAAATTTAATGTATTCTCATAGTTTCTTTACCCTTATTCTTCTACCGAGACACACATAAACGTAGGAAACGGCTACGCGGTGTTTCGCCTGTCGGCGCCCTTGACGCTTGTTGCCGTCTGCCGCTATCATAGGCGGGGATGAAACTGTAGCATATTTATTTTAAAGTTACTTTACCTACCCATGTCATTAAAGGCCACTGCTGTTGTCCATATATATTTGGCACCTCTTTAGAAGACTATCACTCGCCCTAGTTCTTCATAGTCCTCCATTAGTAGTTTAGTCTTTTTTTTTTTTTTTTTTCGATCAGCAGTGGACAGAATTATTAGTAGAGATCCGTGGCACCCTCGGTCCCTCAACCTAACCTGCGATTTCTATCTCTGGTATAACTTAAAGCATATGTGCAAGACAAACTCACACACCCGGGAAGAATTAAAATATACGACAGGAAACTGCAATCATTTCTCTATGTAAACTACGGCGAATGATGGATAGTTTCCTAAAAGGGTGCCAAACATGTATGGAAGCGATGGTGGACAGTTTCAGAATCGCCCTTAATAACATGGGTAACTAAAGCCTGTAAATTTGGTTTTAAAAATGATGAATGGTTTCATCCGCGGCTTTCCTTTATAGCGGCTGTCGGCGAGCACCGAGGTCGCGGTAGGAAAAACACCGCGCAGCCGGTTAGGTTGTTCTTGGGTCTCTCGGTATTTGCTACATTTTAATCAAGATAAGCCTTTATACAAATTGTTTTTTTTAAATTCTTTGTAAGTACAAGGAGAACACAGTGACTAGAATTCATAGCTTTAAAATTCTCTTTGTATAACTAGAGAAAAAGACGAATCGTATCGTATGAATCGCCAGTTCAAATCAATAAGAACGAATATCTCGGAAATGGTTAACGCAAATATACACCTGAATTAAAGTGCGTGTTTTAAGGAGATATAAAATTTTTGTGACATTTTATCTCGTACAGTCTACAAGTTATACTTTATTTACAGGTATTAAAGTTACTCAGAATTAAGTTACATTACCGGAGGATTCAATTTATGCATTTCATTTGTAATAGAGATATCGTACATATATTGTAATAAAATTTAAAATGTTTTTGAGAAGAAAAAAAATTAAACAAAATAAGTCGATTTTTAAGGTAATTTTGCAGTTTACTGTCGCATTCTGGGAAGACGCTGAATGTCAACATTAAGTTTTTCAATTATGCTATTTCTATTTTAATTTAGAGTTCTTCAAACATGATTTCCGGTAAAACGTTAATGTAGAATTTTTAATGGAATGAAATATATTTTCTGCTTACTGTAGATAAGTAGTAGATAAAGTAAAATCTCGTCATTTTGTGGGGGGGGGGGGGATTTTTAATATTTTGCCTCGTTTTGTGGCAGGAGTCCTAGTTCTAGGGTAGAAAGGTGTCTAAGGCAGCCAGATATGGTTTATCATCCATAGGATGAATATCAAGTAGCTTCTCTGTAGGTAAATATGAGTTCACAAACACTCGACTTCACTTATCCTCATAAAGGACTTTAACGTCAAACCAGACGAAAAAGATAAAAGGAAAACTTCTTTCCCACCGTAGTTATTTGCTTTAAAATCTCCATTACACAAATTCTGACTATGTTGCTTAAATGTGCAAGGATACTGAAATCTGACACTGATAGGAAAATGATGATAATGTATACTTTCATTTTAAATCTCTTTAGTTTCTCGTCAATCGGCGGAGATCTTTAAGGAAACTGAAATGACTTCAACTTACGTCGCTTTCTTTTGACCAATGTAAGGAATCTTCATCTATTTAGACTTAGCCAAAGAGTAAACAATAAGTACTTAGGTATGATTGAAATGCAATAAAAACGTCACTCTTTAAGTTCGAAATTTCTTTAAGTAGGATTTTGATTTCTTATGTTCATAAATGCCTTTTCTACCCGACGGACGGGAAGAAGTGTAAACGACCCATGATGGCAAAATAGTTTCAAGAAGATTATTTATGTCATAATCTCTTAAAATGTGTCGCAGAGCAATATTTTTCTGCTTCATGTTTATAAACAGTCAGCTCACTTGTTTTTTATTTTGTAGTGAAAAAAACGAGTGGGGTTTGTTGACACTTACGATTAAATCTATCATAAAATTGTAAGAAATAACTACATACAATAAAATATTAACTTATTAGATTGATGGTCGAATGCTTCCTTATATTGTTTGCTTCTCTTTGTATTTTGTGGTGTCGTACTGTTGTGTTAAAAGTAACTTTGAACTGCTATTAAATTTTGTTATTACATGCGGGAAAGTGACGATCGCAAACAAATTAACAGATGCTGTGTAAAACAGTGGGAGAAACTGCTTCGTTTGACTAAAACTTGTTTCGTAGCTTCTTGTTGGTCAAGATAAGACGATATTACGTAATATTACATGATACAGGAGGATAAACGACTGTCTATTGTTTAACACCGGACTGAAAACTCCTTGCATGGCCTAGTGAGAAACAGATTAAAAATGAGAGGCTTTGTATTTCTATTACGTTTAAATCTTATTTAAAAATTCACTCAGAATTACGTGGGTTTAACAGGCTGTTCAAAATATACGTGTTACTCCTCTTGTCCATGTGTCAGACACACATTTCAATCAAAATGGTTAATAAGGACTTTTAAGAAAATAAGGAATAACGAAAATTGTTCCCGTTAAAGAGGAAACCTCCGTGAACTTTTTTTATACGCTTTGGACCTCATATATTTCTGGCGAAATACCGGTACTAAATTCCTGTGTTGAATGTATCTACTACGAGTAGGAGGTAGAGAAGTAAAGTGGAACTACATGGAAATATGTCTTGCCACACGAGAGGAGATGAATGTAGATGATGACCTGTAAAGAAAAATAGACACAAAATATTGGGTGCACGTTGTGCGCTATCTTAAAGCTTCTGGTCTCGATAGAACGAACTTCATAGGAAAGTGATGAATGGCGGGCTTATCGGGTCCCAGGGGACGTGTACTGCACAGCGAGATGATGAATAATTGGATGACGTCTTGAACAGCAGCTGCCACGGATATAATGGATGTACCACTCGCCCCCGTATTCTCATCTTATTCCGAGTTGTCATTGCCCTTCTTTCGGCTGTGGGAGGTTTTCTTGCAACAGTCAACACGATTTATTTTACGCGGTGATAAGAGGCAAGCATAGTTGAACAATGCTTTCGATTTTAACCTGTTTTTTTCACTATTCATATAAATGAGATAAGTTTAGTGCTTGCCTATATTAAATCTTTGGTTGAGAGATGTCGGCATTTTTATTTTGCTTCCGAAATTAGGGATCTATGAAATCTTGTTCTGTCGTAAAATAGACGGGCACGAAGACTGTAGGTAGTATTTACAAAGTTTGTATCCTTAAATCTTCAACACAGTCACACTATGCAGAAGAATTAGAGTAGATTGTGCATTGAATGTCCTTCGACTCCATACTTTTCATTGGTGAAAATGCATAGAAGCCATTTGATAAAATTGTTCGTGGGCCAAGTTGTCACGAATGATGTAAAGTAGGGATCTGTTGATTCCAGACTTTCTCGGTACTCGATCTGTCATTTCTACTTCTAGTTTCAATACAAAATAGAATGTTGGGAGTACTGCATAATGACAATGAAATTAATTAGGTACAAGTTTAATGAGACAAAATTTAAAAACATCAGTATACTTATTTTAAACTCTACATTAGACGCGGTTTTGAAACAGACCACTTTTATAAGTTTTTGTTAAAAAAAAAAATACTAGCGTTCTCACTTTTTCGGGTCAAATCTACTTGGTTTTTTGTCACATATGAGTCCTGTGCTAAGTAGTGTTTCAGAGAAAACTGTTGCAAGTGGAATATACAAATATTTAGCTGCTAGTTTTTGTTTAGAAATTGCTTTTCCAGTAATCCATTGTACTAGAAAGAGGGGATGACTAACCTTTGAGAATTTGTACAAGTGTACAAGTACCACTCCCTTTGCAAGAGGTGACATCTGAAATAAAATAAAGAACAGTTTGTGAACTGATAGATTTTTAAGAATTTGTTGGAGGAGAAAACAGGAAGTTGAAGTTCAATCGCTGCTTATGCCTGTTGACAGCTGCCAGCAACAGACTGGACACTTTCTCGAGGTTAGAATGCCTCACATTTGTCACCTTCTAATGGGATAACATTTTGCTCTGATTAGTACATGTTCTTAAAATGTTCTACTTACAGCAATAACGTGATTTTAAAATAAATATACCTCCCAAGTATGAAAACAGTATCGAGCGAATTTTCTGAGGTATCGTTCGATGCCGATATCTTGCAAATATGAGTATCGAGGACCCATCTGTAATGGAAAAGAGCCCAAGTATCTCTGGCAAACGTAACTTCTTTTCATTCCCTTATTTATGTGACGTCCGCATGGACAATTACAAGCAATCTTCTGGAGTCCATACTATACGTGCTAACCGATTCTTGCCTTCCTTTAGAGGGGATAATACATGCCTATTTGCTCTCACGCTTGCTCTTGGGTACACTCTGTATCACGTGAATCAAAGGTCCTACAGATTGTTTTAATTGTGGACTATATGAAGGAGAAAAAGTTAAACAAACTCTCCATAAAGAATGGTCAAAATGGAAGAGAAGAAGAATAAAAACGCGGGAGAAGTAAAATGAAAAAGGGATTAAGCTAATGCTGTGGTTAATGCGGCTAGAACCGGGACTTGCCTAAAAATAAAATGAAGCAGAGAAGTAAGGAACCAATGTAAAAGCTACACTACAATATAGAATTTACTTTTAAGACCTTTTATTGCAATTATGTAATATGTACTAATTATGATCATACACCCTTGCCATGATTTACAAAGACAGAAAAAAGAAACGAAAAAGTTCTTAATAAACAACTACAACAAACCGCTGAACCGTGATTATGTCCATTGTGGCTTTTTGTTTCGTATAAGCGGATGTCATGGGATGGTTTAATAAAACCCTGCATTGATTTTTCCTTTTCCCCCCGCAGTACTACTTTAGGGATTATACAGTTGGATGGAGTTCGTTGGAAAATTCACTTGTCGCGCGACATTTAAGTTCAAAATACATGGTAAGTGGTTAAGCGAGTGCTTATCGATTTTGAGGGCATTACTCGCATTCCGCAGCCAGTACTTTACATCGTGCAGAGTCTCAAGTACATAAGATTTGTTAATCATAGTAATAGCTTTAAAAACTGCTGGTTTTGTGCAGCATGCGAAAGCGGCAGTCGCTTAAGAGGCGTAAATTGATGAAACTAGAGCATTGAATCTGCGCAGCGTAAAAATTTAAACGAGCTTGGACGGTCTGTCATTTGTTTCTCGAGTTTTAATCCTAACTCTTAAAACTTGAAAATTGAGCAGAACATAGCTTTTGTCACAAGAGAATGTGCGAATAAAATAAGACAAATGCCACGGATTATTTTATTGCAAGCAGTATATCGGCTCTCTCCGACTTTGTTATGTGCTCGGCGAGTCATGCCTAAGAAAGTAAGGGTGCCTACGCCTACTCAACCATTATTATTATTATTATTATTATTATTATTATTATTATTATTATTATTATTATTATTATTATTAAGCTTTCAAAGCAGTGGTAACATTCGTGGCAAATTTATTCATGAACACTAGCCTGCAGAAATTACTTGAATTTGCAAAATATTATTTAAAGTTTTCTTTTGTAATCTTCAAGATTACAAATTCTGAAGATCTCGCATAACGTACCTCTGAACTCTGAAACGAATGCGCTACGGATATATAAACACTTTTTAAGTGCTGAAAACTGGCTAAGCCTGTTACTCAATAATGTAACTAGGATTTCAAGGTGCTGGGCTAAAGATAGGACGCCACGCGACATTTAGAGCTTCCAAAATTAATTTAAAGCAAGAAAATGTGATAGATTTCTTTTTAAGTCTGCCGTTCATAATTTTAGTTTCCTCTGAAAAGCACTCATATTTATCGTGCTTAAAAGATTGCGATTGTTTCCTTGTACGAGCAATTCGACGTTTAGCTTATTTAATTTTGAGGTGATAACCGCCAGGAAACCCAAATCTAGGAGCCATGGTATCTCGTAAAGTTCTCGACAAAATTACTAAGAAGATGATTTCAAAATACTCGTCAGAAGACTGCAGAATCGTTCCTGATTTTCGCACTACTAAGCTACCTTACGCCTGCATAAAGAAATGCTCAGAATATATGTTCAAAAGATTCTGAACTATTGGTGACGTCTAGATGACCTGATGTAATTTACTGAAGAGTTATAACTTTGATGTGGTCGAACTTCAAAAGCTTGGTACATAAAAGCTTCCTAGTGGATAATACAGCTACAAATAAATGTTATACATTAATTTATTTTAATTTAGATAATTAACATAAAGAACAAGAGAGCCATTATTCTTTCCAGCCATTGAATCCATCCCATCTGTTATAGCAACAAGTTTAGAGTAAATAAAATACATTTTCTCCCCTAGTATATCCATTAAATTCAGCACTTTAACAAACTCCTTCTTAACCATAAGATTACGAAAGACCTCTAATAAATAAACAACACAACTGCCCAATATTGGAAATATCAGTGTTTTCATCACACCGAGGCGAAAATGTTCATAGGATTGCAAGTCATGTTATTTTACTATTTTTAGAAATAGTTTCAACAACTACTTACCAATTTGAAATGTTTGCCCCCTTGTTTTCGCTAAAACAAAGACGTTTCAAGGGGCTGTTCTCAGTTACTATTTTGCTGAAATGATTTTGTAAACACATATGATGTAATGCTAATTTGTTCATTTTTGTTGAAATGATTTTGTAAATACGTTTGCAGTAATGCTAATTTGTTAATTTAGATTCTAACGAAATTATAGTTATAAAAGCCAAAGTGAAGTGTATCCACCATAATCATCTAGATCATCATACACTAATTTCATAAAGAGGTAAGTGCAATTAATTAAGTAGTAATTCTAATTTAAAAAGCCACCCGTGTAACTCCGGCAGCCACCAAGTGAAATGCATTTGAATTTTCTGCGAATTAGATACTTTTAAGTCCTCTTCATGGATGAATGAGTTTCGTAAGGAAGCAGATCGAAACTTGCTACACTAAAGCAAACAAATCTTAGGTCCATTAAAGCTTTTCCTAGTATTAACTATTTTTGAGATATTCACTGCGATTGGTTTGAATTTTACGGTAGCTTGTTATGTATATTTCATCTGTGATGTCGCCTTTCATTTGTTTTTGGCGGTGTCATGCAAAGAGTGTGAGAATTATCATCTCTTGCAAGTAAAGTGGATTTTAGATACATGATCTCTGTAATCATGAAATTAATCAGAGATGAAAGTGGTGACCTGAAAGCTGCAATTTTCTTCCAACAGGTTAATGTATTCGACTCCATGCCATCATTAATGAAGGGATAATGACCCAGAAGAGGCTTATCGCTAAACTCTGTCCGCAGTGCGGGTGGCATGTTTGTTAATGGAGTATTTAATAATGATGTCGGTATACAGTTGTCAGGTGCGATGTTAAAACTGAGAAATTGTCATGTGCATATATAAAACCAGACCTTTTCCCTGCTGTACGATTTGGACCACGATTCGTACGATAACTGGGATAAACCAGACTGAAATTGAAAGCGGACCACAACTTACCTTCGTATACAACGTCCATAAATCTAATATTACAGTGTTGTTTCACAAACTACACCTATAATTCTAGGAAACTAACTTCGACAAACGAAAATCCCGTTTATCTCTCCAGGAAAAATAATTATAACACCATAGGAAAAGCTTTTCTTATGACAAAAAAAAAAAATATTTTTTAAATGTATACATGAGTATTAAAACGATTAAGAGTTTGCAAGTGTATTACTCAACACATTTGTGAAGCGATTAAAAGGAAACTTTCAAATTTCAGAATTTCATCTTTTCAATGCTGTTTTTCTTTTTCCATTTTCCACATTGTGCTAATATATATGACAAGGATTTACATTTATATTGTCTAGTAAAACCAGCAGATTCTATTGTGATATTTCGCCTATTCCCTCTTGTTTTGGTTAATATATTGCTTGTTAAAAAGAAGATACGCTTGAAATTTTTCTAGGCAGGATCCCCCCCCCCCCCGTTACAAAACTACCCTTGGGCAAAATATATTAATCAGAGTGTGATTTCATTGCTCTACGGGAAAATTGATATAACTCCTGGCCATCTTTCTGTTTGTGTTTAAACCAATTTCGGTATCAAAATACACACATTTTTAGAATTATTTCCTTTTTGAATGATTTTAAGTTTTAAATGCTCTAATGCATATAGATATTTCCAGCTGAAAATTTACGTGTAACACTGCCACATATGTATGCTAGAGAACTGTTGTCGAATTTATTTCACACAGTGTTGTTATAATATTTTACAATAAAGCAAACTACGTGAATTATAAAATGAAACCGAAAAACTTAAAGCAAATGTTTGTTCCTAACTGCACCAAAATATTTGAAATTGAAATCTGAAATATTTAAACATTTTGTAGCGCTTTTTAAATATTTATGACAACTAAAGTACTTTGATCGGATAAGTAGAGAAAAGTGAAACTTATTATTATAAGACTCGTGTCTGGCATTTTCAACAAGATAAAATTACAAGTTTTCACCTCAGCGTCCAGCATAATTTGACCTCTTTTTTTTTTTTTTTTTTTTTTTTTGATAAAAGAATGCCAGGAAGGAAAATAAGGACTCCCCTCCTCTCAGCGTCTCTTGCCCGAAGTAGGTATTTAGGCATATCGACTTCCACTTTGTATTTTGGCTGGTGTGCTATTTTGCTCTCGTAATTGCTGGGAAACTGGTAACATTGACAGTGTCACGGTACGTATCCGATGTTCTCGAGCAGGCCTGTCCTCCGGAAACGAGTCATTTAGAGACGCCTAGTGTCGTTAATTAGGGCAAGCTGGTGTCCTTCAGCAAGGGGTACCAACTGTAGCACACTCCCAGAAATGTCAAGATGCCTTTCTGGAAAGTGATATTTTCGGTTAACGTCTACAGTATAATAAAACCCCAGAATAACCGCCCTCTTATAAACTTTTCCAAACTTCTCTGCAGCTTTTTAATTTTCTCTGTGCGCCACTTACACTAGGAGAAACATGACATTCTATACGAAAATTAGACAATTGAAAAGGCACATATACGTATAGAAATTCTCCATATGTGTGAAAAGCATAAGTAACAATTAAAATCTCTAAGTTTATCAAACCAATGTTTCATTGACAGAGTAGTTATAACTATTAATTGGCCATCTTTTATTTTAATACATTCCAAAAATAATAAAATCATAATTAATTCTTTGATTATACATTTAAGCAATACATAAGATATTGCAGATTTACGATTGTAAGACATCAGATTTGCTTACAGAATCCACCAAAATATTAATATATGAGTTTAATGGTGAATCTAGTTAGAAACTGCTAGCAGAATATAGGAAGTGTGTGGTATAACTTGCAATTGTAAATTTTGAACAAATGTGAAAGGTTATATAACTACAGCCACACAAAGATATTATTATTATTATTATTATTATTATTATTATTATTATTATTATTATTATTATTACTTTAGAGATGTATAAGTTAATCTTAGTAAATTCCACACCTTTCCCATAAGTTTTCACCGAAAAACAAATCATGTTGAAGCTCTCTTTACAGACGTTTCGTTCAAAGTTGCGTCGAACATCTTCAGTGGCGTGGTCATAGTTTTTTTTTTTTTTTTTTTTTCCTTGCAGATCTTGAGCTAATACAGTCTTCATTGACATTAAAAATATACACATTCTGCGTGCACTATATTATACTTTATATGCACGCAGAATGTGTACATTTTTAATGTCAAGGCTAGCTTAAACTTTTTAAATAGAAAACCTTTGAAAATACTTTTTAAAAAGAAAACTAAAACTAACTTTTGTTTGAAATATTTTTATCAAACCATCTTCATTTTTACATGTGTAAGAATTAAAAAATACTAATGTTCAGACATTGAAAAATTCCATTTAACAAAACTCAAACAGTTGAAGTACAAGTTTCTTATCAAAATGCATACTTTCTACAATAATGGTTGGTTTAACGATTGCGATGGTGCACAAAATTGCCCTACACTAGGCCTTTACGAGGAAAGGCCTTTAGTATAGATGTTGATAGTGAAATAATAATGAAAGTACGCACTAAATATAAAGTTAACTTCATTGTTGTCCTAACTAAAAACCATTGGAGGAATATTCGTGCTATTTTATTCCCTCGTGGCAAACATGTGCGCTGTTAACGAACTTCTATGCAACGTTTTGCTTTGCCGTTTTCACGATTTGAGTTCTTGTGCGGTAGCACTTTGACGGTAAGATCAAATGTAAAGGTTGTGTATTGTGTAATATATTTTTCCTTTTGTACGCTAAAAATTACTGAATGCTCACAACAGTTACTCAAATATTTGATTTGCTCACATAACCTCAACTCATTTATAAATTAAAAATTAGGTATTGGTCTTTCTGTGGAATAACAGTGCTAAATAAGTGCGTGTAGCCACTTCGGCAATGGCATGCAAGGAATATATATTTACGTACCTAATTGGAATTTGATAACGGACGAATTCCTTAAACGACTTCCAATTCTGAGTTTTCCTTTGATGATTCCTTCGCCACAGCAATATAGGTATCTTCACGGTTAACAAATGTTTTCTGTTCAGAAATTCAAAACCTATGTCGCGAAGAATGGCCTGGAACCCGTTTTTCAAAGTTCGGCAATCGGGATCATTGTTTACTGCTTGACGCACTCTTGTAATTGTGGTGGCTCGTTTCTTTCAAAGAACCTTGCGATAAATAACAGTTTTAACAAATTCATCATATTCACCTTTCGCAGCTGGCTTCTTTCTTTTTTCGATGTTTTCCTGGAGCAGAAAAGCGGTCCGTTTTCACACCCTCACTTCGAGGAACATTAATACTTGGCGCTGAAATGCCGGTATATTCTGCTAACAAATTTATGTGCTCCATTGCTAAAGTCGGGTATTTTTCACACAAGTTGCAAAACATATTCAATATAATTTTTTTCACCACTTCTTAAGATTTCCCTCAGTGATGTTTACATATTGCTCGGAAGCAGCCATGTTGTACAATTGATCTCCCACTTCCTTCTGCTTTTAAACTGCGCAAGCGCAGCATGCACTCTAGTTAATACATACAAATTACGCTTACTATATCAAATAAAATACTAATTAATTACTGTTGACTGTTGCATTTGTAATAATGTGAAGTTGTTTATATATTTTGCATTAAATATAAAGTCTTTAAAACGATAAGCGAACTATACTTTTCATCTGCAAAGACTTACAAGGCTAAACAGCCAGTGATGTCGCACACGTACACGTGCTTTTATTTACATCGTCCCATAAACTAAGGACTGCGTTGGTGTAGATAAATTTGTAGTTGGTAGAAGAATAAGCGTTTTTAAGGAATAGTTTGAAAAAGAGCGATTAGAGAAAGTCACGTGAGCACATTCAGGTTTTGTGTTCATGATTTTCAAATAATTTCACAAAAGTGTGGCGTCAAAATCAAGTTCACCAAGAATTAGGGGCGTGTGGAAAATATTGCTGTAAAGAATGTAATTTTGAGACCCCTGTATAGAGGCCATTGATATTCCTGGCAGTTACCTACGTGACGCTCGGAAGCAACAAGACCAAATTACGGAAAGTGGAGAAAAGAGAATAAAACGACCAAGCTATAAGGATATGAGGCATGAGAGGAGAATTGCAGGCGCGACAGCATCCTATCTAATACCTGGAGGGTTACAACAGTTCCACCGTAATGATGCATGAAGAGAACACAATGTGTTCCTCGCGAAGTAACAGACACATCTTCCGGGAAAAAAAATGGGGTCACGAAGAAAACCATTTCATCTAAAACTGCATTATTTGCAGCTTTACTGTGATAGCAATAAACTTAGTTTTAGTGGACTTTGCAACGTTGGATCAAATTTCAAAATGGAAAAATATGGAGGTAGAACAATGCACTTTCAAATGCAAACTTAGGTTCTGTGTAATAAACTATTTATTGCACTTTATTGAAGCAGAGTAACTTTTGACTCAAGTCTTCTAATTGATCCTGAGAATTCAAAATATGTATGTTAATTATGTTGTCATTTACGAAATGAACTCTAAATTAAGATTTCGTTACACTTTGATCTATCGTTATCCACGCCTGAGGTAAAGTCTGTCTAGTCAACGGGTGTGCAGTTCGGAGTCAAAGGAACCTGACCCGACCACCCACTAATGACCGTCTTAAATCTATCTCCACACTTCAGAAATGGAACACTGTCGTTGAGGACCAATAGCAACCCTGATTTTCTCGAAGTGACAGTCGCATGTCTACTCCACGTGGAGTCTCAGTTGCCAAAGTTCCAATTTTCAGTTGATCTGTTTCATTGTATGCAGGAATTCGTTGTGTGTCACGATGTGGAGACCGTAGGAGGGAAATGCAGTGGTAAATGCAAATGAAGTAGATTACTTTCAGTCACGTGAAAATAAAGTGAAGACAATGGTGTGAATAACTGGGCCGAGTTATATTACTGGAAAAGCCTTTAAAAAAAGCTATAACGGGAACTGTTTCTAAGCAAATTCAAGCGCTTGTTTTGAACACACATAAATATATGCTGAAAAATAATCTTGGTAAGGCGTCATGCAATGAACCTGATAAATTCTGGGTATTCACAGAAATACAGTAAGATAAATTGTGAGAAAGGAATACCAAGGACGCTGATCAAGTGCGAAAACAAAATGAAACGTTTCTCTAAAGTAGATAATTTCACATGCGATTTAATTCGTCGAGAAATTTATAGATTCTATGCCCGCCTCGGTAGCGTGGTGGTAGCATGTCTGCCTCACGTTCAAGAGATCCCGAGTTCGAATCTCGGTCAGGGTGAGTTACTTGAATAAGGTTTTTCCGGGGTTTTCCCTTATCCTGAAAGACGAATGTCGGGTAACTCTAAGCTCTATGGACCCTGGGCTCATTTGAGCATCATTCCACCCATTCCACTCATCGTCCGATATGACTCGTTGGAGGACGTAAACTTAAAAAAAAAAAGTAGATTCTATGCAAAAGGGAGAGCGCCCACCTTAGGCAAATTGGTTGCACATTTGCAAGAAATTTCTGATTTCCCTTATGGGCGCTTCACTTTATGCGGTGTCTTAAAGGAGCTGGGTTTCAAATACCGCACTTCGAATAAGTTAAGGGTTATTATGGAAACCAGTAGAATTGTAGCTTGGCGATTTTATATATATATATATATATATATATATATATATATATATATATATATAATTTGTCAAAATTAAGGAAGTTTCGCAGTAATGGACATAAGATAATTTACTTAGACGAAACCTCGTACGATACGCATGACACATCGAGAAAAGTGGCAACCTTGCAGAAAGGACTGCGAGAAGGAGGGTCTGTCTTGTAAAACGATTATAAGGGTTCGCCAAAGGCAGAGGCCGACGTGCAGACGCGTTAACAAAACAGACATTATGTGAAGTGGTTGTAACTTAAAACCACATTCCAGTTTCTGATTGTATTATGCAATAAATCCATCTTAAAACCATCTTGATCTCTGTACGTGCCTGCATACAGCACTAGCAAAATTGCTGTAACCTCAGGTGCTTCCCCATTGCCCAACCGGAAGCATGTCCATCTCTGTAGCCTAGTAGCAGTGTCCCGAGTTCAAATCTCTGTCAAGATAGTTATTTGGCTAAGGTTTTTCGGGTCTCCCTTAGGTTTTGCCCTAGCACATTGGATTCCCTAGCTTATTACCGTATTTACTTCATTGATTCGTCTATATTGTGATAGTGCTATTCGCTACAAAGAAGAAGAATAAAAACGGAAGAAAACTATCGTGAGCACATACTTGTGGAGAAACTGGATTCACATGCGGGCTGCTTGATAGGGCTACACTCCGAGCGAATGTTGGCAATTTAAATTGTTTATTTCCTGACTTGAATGACGTATTATTTTGTTTCGTTCATTTTAAGATATCAATCTGAAAGCAAAACGTACAAAAACCACCTTCGTGGTGTGGGAGTAATGAGTCTGTCGCACATTTAAAAGTAATTTAGTTACAAATGTCAGGTAACAAACAATAAGCTCTGGAGACCCCGGGCGCATTTGAGATCATTACAGCCATTTCATTTACCGTTTGATATGACTTATCAGCTTAAATTATACTTAAAGAGAGAAGAGTATAAATTTATAAAAGGTATACGATTCTCATCTCAATTAATATCCTAATCTATCTTATTTGGGAGTTTACATTCTGTGTAACTATATACAATCGTGTTATGAAGAAAGAATGGGGAAGGGAGACACATAGACCTATGTGATAGATAAGAGAGGGAGGGATTAGCTTCGTTATCGTTAAGGACAGGAGCTACATTGAGAGGGAATTCACTAAAGGAATGCATTTTATGTGGAAATAATATAAGCATAAATCATTATGTAGTAGAATGTAAAAAAAATAAGAATACTGGAGGAAATTAATATGGGATAAGAACTGGATGATAAAGGGGCTTACGTAGTAAGCATAAAAATGCTTACGTTGAAAGCAGAAAAAAGAATGAGGGAGGTGGAGAAATATGCAGCCAAAATCATAGAAATGGAGGACACAAAGGGAATATTAGGTCAAAGTCACATAAGGGCTGGAATAGACTCAAACGGCCAGGGAGCCAATCCACTATTAACGCGTAAGTATAAGCAGCTGACAAGTTTGTATTTAGCAAAGAATTGCAAAATTGTGATTGGAACTGTATGTTTAAGTACAAGTAAATTAAACATACTATCTTGTTTAATCACAAGTGAAAAACCACATTTTTTGCTATATGTTTAATGTAATGTTGATTATGTATCTGGTGACTGTCACCCATGAACTTTTTAAACATAAAAAGGATATTAACGTATGGTTAACGGGTCTCGTTAGGTTTAAACTCTTGTAGACATATTTTTACTTGTTCATATGACTTGTGCTTGTTTGATCGTTGTCATCCTGAGGTTGTCGTAATCACTCCTCCCCTTATACTCGCTCCAAAAGCATTTGAAGTGCGCTTTTTGCGTACACGGTTCTGTGAAGAAGCCGTTACGCCGTGTTGGTATGCATCACTCCACTCAAGAGCGTCGTTGGAGAAAATATGGTGGCATCGAGTTTATGGATCTTTTTATTTATTTTGAAAAGATGTAGAATTTATGGAAACGCTAAATGGGAATATACATACAATATTACTGTTTTCCTGAGTATTGTTTTGCCATTTGATTACGCAGTGTGACTCGTCTTGTTTGTAATTTGCTGTATCAAGTATTCTTTTCATTGTACATATTCTGGAAGTAACAACTTAAATGAACATAGATTCATATGTTTTGAGAGAAACTGCCTTTTTCCTTACTCCATTTCATATAATTTACACCTGATAGCTAAATGCTGTTCTAATGAATGATTACAATTGAGAGGGGATCATGCAGCAGTATTATAAATGACTGCCTCTATAGTTCAGTACTAGCTTCTTAATCTAGAGCTCACGGTTCAGTTCTCGGCTGGGATGGGAATTCTGTTTAAGCGAATATTCCCTAACCTCCCTAGGGTCTAGAAGAATGACAGAGAGAGATAGAGAGGTTGCTGTTTTGCTAGCGCTGCGGACCCTTAGCACTCGGGATACTTCTGACGTAACTAAAAATACCGCGGATCGAACATTCCAGCACCTTGGATTGGGTTGGTCTTTGCGGGGCAGCGACACCCATGAGCATTGGGTACGTCTGGCGATATAGCCGCCCTGAAAATCGTTACTGACCTGGATAGCTCCAAATGCAAAGACCTAGGAAAATATAACTTGAGCACACTTCTGACTGCCTTAGTATAGTTGGCATGCTAGCTTCGAAGAAGTCCCCAGTTCGATCCCCTGCTGGAGGATGGGAATTTTTATTTAGCTAGCACAATCCTCGTCCACTTGAAACTGGAACTATGGGTTACTGAACATACATGTGTGCGAAAGAGAGAGAATTTAATGTTTGCAAAGAAAATCCAAATAGAATGTTACACAAATAGCAATCGAGTGAACATTATTGCCGAAGAGCAATTGTTCCAAAGGAAAAGTCGCCGATCTGACCTAGGTGCTTAAAGGCTGTATTTAAATGGAATGAGGCGTGTTTCTTGACCCCTGCAACAGCAAGTGCTCTTGTGGGAGTGAACATGTGCTTCGGAGTAGAAATCATTAAAAACCCAAAGTTACGAACCTGCAGGTAAAAAATTGTTTATCAACTCTACTTTCCAAATATATATCTTTTGTTTCTTTTTGACCTCTTACCAACGGCTCAAGCGTAAGCACGTCACTAATATTAGCCCGAAGACCTATAAAGTTAAATTAAGAGAAATTTATACTCTAAAGAAGTGATTGTGTAACTGCAGGATAAGTGGGAATATGCTATTTTACCAAAAGGATACCTCATAGAAATTCGATGCAAAATGGTGCTTTAGTGTACTTAAATGTTTAGGGATGTCTTTTAAACTTTGAAAGGGAGAGCAAAGCACTTTTAATTCACATTCAGGTTCTTGGTACAAGGCACTCTAAACCGTGTGTCGTTACATCCTTTCCTCTTCAATGTTTCGTTAATTGTAACTTGGCTGAAATATTTTTAGTATTCAGTTTTTCCTGTGTATCTTTCCGTAAAAGGATGTTTCTTTTTAAAAAGCTAAATGCAGTTCAAATTTTTTCAAAACCTATATCACTTAAGGTAAAACACTTCTTAGAAGTCCTTTGCACTGTAGAAACATTTTTATTTGCTAATGCAGTTGTCTTTATTTACTAGGGTTCATTACTTTAATTTCAAGAGAAATGTACTACTTTTACCCTATCTGTCCATAACATCAATGTTCATAATACAGTAAAAATACCTATTTTACAAAGTACATGAAGTATGTGCCTGGATATGTTAAAAATAGTTTTGTGAAAATGGTGTAATGTTTCTGCACATAAACATTTTATAAAAGGAAACTGATATGATTGCATATACAAAAAATAGTCTTTCTATAAATATTTGCAACACATCTTAAATATTTAATCAAAACTCAACTGTAAATTCAGAATCCAAGGATAGCATAACATTAAGTGCAGAGCACCCTTTAAACTCCATGGAAATTGGTTTCGAAAATGACACTTTGTTTCATTCCTCTTAATACCAAGGTGGTCTGTATCAGAGTTGCTGCACCAAGATTTCTCGAGTTTGCTCGTAAATGTTTTATAGCACGGTCACTCGGACGGCACTTGTTTTATGGGGAGATGGTGATACTTGGACCAGTGCCTCACGCAGAGGGCATATTTCATTAGCTTCGCCCTATCGCATAACACTGTCCTGCTTTATCTTTTTTCTCGAGTCCCTTTTATAGTCCGTGTTCGTTGAGAAAGGTTAGCCACGTGTAGGGCGCACAAGAAAGAGGGACCGAAAGATTGACTCCAGACTTTTCACTAAGTTGCATCAGCGATTCGAAAAATAACTTTTGCTTTAAGGCGAGAGGATTCAGTGGGGAAAAGTTGTATTTTATGTACAGTATAAGGTGTCCCCAAATGGCCACAAAACGTGTGGTTAGTTGAAGTTCTTACAATAGTGAAGCAAGTAGTGGTGACAGTAAAAATAATGCATGAAACTATATAATGCTTCCTTGCATTTATAAAAGTTGGCAAATTCCCTCGGCGTGTTTACTAAATATTAACGCTTTGAAAGTATAACGTTTTAAGCTAGTTTCATATTATGTCTCTCTGGTTTGGCGGGGTCACAGACGCGTTATCTTCTGAGAGAATGCATACAAAAAGCGAAGTATGCCTCTGGAGTCCTCATGTAGATGCTCCGGGCAAGTGAAGGAAGTTGTGCAAATGGTGAACAAACTGTGTAAGGACCTGGGGTAAATGTCTTGAATATTTTATAACAAAAAAGATGGTCCGATGTAACAAAAGCTCCGGGGTCGTCCCTTTTCTCCGGTCGTCGTAGAAATAAATGAGGCACGTGAGTGAATAGAAGTGGAGTCATTGCAGCTCTATATTTAGCTCAATTTCTTGACTCTTAGCGGCTTGATGACACGTTTTGTTCTCTAGGAAGTGGGGCATTTTAGAATAAAAATAGACTCATCATTATCCTTTTGGTTTGTCAATTTCCTGCATTATTATTTCATGCTGGCAAGGAAGAAATGACGTGAGTGCGGTAAAAAAACACTGGGCGGCATAGAAACAAGGGCCATTGCACATGCGTCACAAGCGTAAACAGGCTATTCTCAGCTCGTTTATCGCCACAGGAAATGCTGCTTAAAACTCTCTCTGTGCGTGCGTACCAAATAATTTTCAACGAAACAGGAATTGAGGTTATTTACGAATCTGCCAAACAAAGCGATGCATTTCCTCATCTGAGAATTTATGCTGGTTCGGGATTTCTTGTTAATAAACTGTTGAATGTAGGATTTATTTTTGAATTTTAATCAATTTATAGTGAAACACAGTCCAGTCATAATTATCACCTCATTCACACACCATGCTGACGAGATTAATGGATGAACCTAATTAAAGAATGTCCTGCGGGAAATGGAACCCGGTATCTATGGGTTCAGAAGATTAGAGAATGAAAATGGTAGTGATGTTTTTGCACCATGTAATTTTTACTGTTAGCTAAAAAGGAACTTTATCAGCATTTACTGTTCATTTCTGCCATGAATTACAGGATTCTTGTAGCCTGTAATGCATCATGACGAATAACCAAAGTGAAACATTAAGAAAATGTAACAGGTGAATCAAAGATTTCGCAGAAGTAATATCAACAATTTGCTTTTTTAGAAAGCTTAATTTAGAACGTTTTGTGTAATTGCAATTTTATACTTACAGTTCTACAACTGCAAGTAACTGAAAACATTTTCAAACTAAGGAAAGAAAATTAGAATTTAATTTTTCATTTTGGAACTACTCTAATTATTTGGAAGTAAATTTAAATATATTTTTTAATTTGTTTGCTGTAATTGAGGCTTAAGGAGGGATGCAAATACGTAGTGCATTTACTGCATTAGAGGTATCTAATTAAAGTGAAGTTAACATTTTAAGTTGAATTTAGGAATATAATATTTTCTAATCATTATGTATTTCAAATTGCAAATCACGATCATCGTACAAGCTTGCCACTCAAGAACCCATTTCTGTACTAAGTTAATACATGTTTTATATGAAGGTCCCACTGAATGTGTTCGGGTTTCTTGCGGCTACATACTTTGAAGTACGTTTTCCTTTCTAATCTTCTTCCAATCGAAAGCCTAAGTGGCTTTCCGGTTGAAGTAAATGCAATTTCTGGATCTATCAGAGTATCTCGGAAAGCAAATTGAAGAAGAGTTGGCCCCATAAATGTACAGGATTTGCTGAAGAACCTCTCAGAATGGAATAAAAAGATAATGGAATAGTTCAGTCTTTACAAGTTAAACACCCTCAGCATGATTCCGCTCTAAAACCTCATACGTGTGAATTGTCCATGTGCAAGATTACCTAGGTATATATTGGATAAATCATTTGTAAATCATTTGAGAACATACCGCAGGAATCAAAGACAATTATGAGCACTTAACACGGAAGTAGTGTTTAGTTCTGCCTTGTGGTTCTAGCTGCACTTAGGCTTAGAAGATGTCTTTTCATGTATAGAACACAGTAAACATAGAAACGTAATCCCCATTTTCTCTTTCTAAGGAATTCTAGAAGTATTAGACCAGTGTTAGCCATTCAGTTATGTGCGACGTATCACAGTCGTGTGACGTTCCACCGTTACAAGAACTCTGAGGTAAGGCAACATAATTTATTCTCCTTATTTCCTAACATCAACTTCGCATCTCCTTGTCTAATACGTCTCAGTGAAGTAATAGCTGAAAGCTAAAGTCAGATAGTTTACTCAGATTGCAGAAAGCAAGCTTAAAAGAGCTTAAAAACTCAATGACGAAAAGGCAAAAAATGAAGTTTCTTTGGCGATACCATAGATGGCGTAACTAGCCTACTGCTTTCCTCATCGATGCGTTTAATATTCTTTATCGCCGTTTTTTATTCTTTATCGCATTTTTGTTTGCGTTAATCCTTTACCCTGAACAAACTTTTCAGCATAGAATTTTAATGCGGGAAGCATTTATGCAAATTTTTGCATAAGTCAGCACTGATCAACATGTAATCATTTTAATACGACAGATTTACACAAGGGACAGTCGACTAGTTGATACAATGTTGAAGTACAATTTTTCATTTTGTAGAGTCAGAACTAATATTACTTTAAACAGAGAAAATTTATCAGAGTTAATTTTGCGACCACTGTTTATTTTATGACTTGTCTCCTATTTTATTGCCGTGAGATATTAGTTCGCAAGTTTAAGGAATACTCTATTAGGATCATTAAAAACTTAGTGAAGCTCGGTGAACACGGCTATATAATTCTCTCCAGTAAAATAATCATACTACGTGCTGCGAGAATAAATGCAACAGTTTTGCACGCATTTACAGCTTAACGAAAATGTGAAATTGACGAAAAACTTAAATGAAAAGAAAGTGAATGGAGGGTGGAATGAGTAGGAAGATACTGCATAATCGGCACATGTGAGCCCAGGAATATTGGTGTCGTTTAAAGCAAACTAAATTGTATATTGCAATTATACCGTTTACTTGCTTATTCAAATTTAATAAATAAGTAACAATTTATCTCAGTTGAATTTATGACATAATGAGTAGTTAAATACGGAAATAATTTGGTAAACTGTTGAGTTTTCAAAATTCGGTCACAGTTGACTTTACTTATCACAGAATGAGTAGTTAAATAGGAAATTGTTGGATAAAACTGTTGAGTTTTCAAAATTCAGTCGCAGTATCCCGTAGAGGCACTTTTAGGATTTTGTTTTACACTATGCCGCGGGGGGGGGGGGGCAGTTTACACAGAATTTAGCCCGAATTGAATGAACACAGCTGAAGAACGTGGACCACTCATACCATAGTTTAAATAAGAACTAGGTAGTTTATTTTGCAAGAAGGTATAATATCAGTTTTTAGTAATTCTTTATTGTTTTCCTTCTCATCATCCTAATTATAGATAGTTTATGGTGCACGAATATTTGGTGATGAAAGAAAGAAATCTGGCAACTTTTCTTGAGACCTCAGAAGGAGCAAAGGTTAGAGTAATTAATCAAATTAATTAGGCCGGCGTACACGCTACTGTATATCGGACATTAATATGAATTTTGCCCGCAGATGTTGCCTTGAACCCAAAGGTCGGCAAGTCTCATCGCCCTTTTGTAAGATAATATGCTCAAAGCAAGCCTTGTTGATGAAATCGTTAATGTCACCGTGATAAATGAACAACTGTTTGGAGAGGAAGATTTCGGCTGTTCCCAGAAGCCTTCTTTGGAAATAAATATGTTTTAAAGCGAAGATATGGCTTGGAGAGCAATTGTTAGTTGTCATTAGAAGTTCAAGACAGAAACAAGGGGGGGGGGGGAGGATACCAGTAGGTTGTTTCTGGCTTTAGGGCTGAGAACAAAAACTCAATGTTGCGATTCAACTGCTGTTCTTGTCCAATTGAAGCCAGTGTTGTTAGACTTCAAAACAAAGCTGCCTCAAGAGGCCTATTAGGATGAAGTTCGCGTTACTATGGCAACCTAAACTGAACAATTCACAGTTGTATTTCCGCTTAAAATAAGCACTGCATGCTGCATCTCAAAAATTTGCTTAACCAATGCAAACGACTGCTCTCTTGGCAATTTTTGCTCTGTATCCTGACACTTCTTCACTAAAAAAGCAAACCGTAAAACTATAGCTTGCATTTAGTTGTAACATCTATCTGTAGTGATCGTCTTGCTCCTAGAACACTCCTGCAACTGCTGAGTATAGTATTTTTCAATCAAAATATTGGAGCAATTTCCCCCTTTGTTCTCCTCCCCTACGTTGAATTTGTACATTCTGTTTTAATTTCTATTGTAAATCATATTGGTGTATTAGACTTGAGAAACAACCGATGGTGTTCCTTTAACGTTAAATTGTTCGTTACCCAGCCGGGTATTGAACTCGGAACCTTTGACTTGAGAAGACGTCGAAACTTTCTCCTGTAATTAATTCAATGAGCATTGGGTATAGCAAGATACCCGCATTTTCGCGAAGAAATTGAATACCTATTGCAGAAATGTGAATACAGAAAGCATACATTTGTATACAATATTTGGCGTGTCAAGTGTCTGCCATTTAAAATAAACGAAGAATTTGCCAAAATATGACTCCATTCGCGAATTTTTGCTTCATGCACGAAAAAAACAGAAAATGTTCCAAACTATTTAAACCGAAGTTAATTACTAAGTTGTTCCAGTTCCATGATATGTATTGTGCCACTTAGACATTTTTTTTTCACACATTATCGTACGCCAGAGAACTCACTCTGCAATGGACACAGCGGGCTGACTGCCGTAGGAACTCGGTTATGTTGATAATCTGTCGGCAAAGTCACTAATGCGTGCTTGAATGGGGGTAGCTAACGGTATTATCACTTTCGAGCTGGCAAGGTTCATTGCAGTCTTAACTTGAGGGCGGTGGTGAAGACAATTGATGACAATTCTTTCTTTCTCTGAAAGAGTTTTTGTTAGAATACGTTTTTCGCAAAAGTGCAAGTTTACGGAAATTTGGTACTAGCTTTCATATTTCTACTATTCCAGATCGCGATACAGTACATGTTTTGATAAATTCCGTTAACGTGGGGGCAGATCATGATGCATCAAGAATTGGGAGGCCTACAATTTAAACGGCAGAAAAAAAAAAAGTTCACGAAATTTAGCATATAATCTTGCGTAGTCTTATATCAACGGGCAAATTAAATCAGATGTTCGGAGTGTCTAAGTAGGGGAGGGGATCCGTCCCCTTCAGCTGCCTTGGTGCGGGCGCTGCGGAACTCTATCATTCGTGGTACCTCTAACGTTACTAGAGGAACCTCGGGCCGAACATTCGAGCCCCTCCCTAATAGATAGTTCGGATTGGGTTGGACTCAAGGGGGCAGTGGTTCCCGATACCCGTGGGAGATCGGGTACGTCTCCGGATGGGGTTGAGGGAAGTCATTAATATTCCCGCGTACCACCCTTCCTAGCTAGTAGATGGTGTGCCAGATAACCAGGCGGCCCCACCGAGGTCATATCGGTAGCCTTCCCATTTTGCAATTGGCGCGCGTAAGTGGCGTATCCACTTCCATCCCGTCTTAGTCCACAGGACCACATGGGGGGGGGGGCTTGTTAGTCTCTAGGTCTTGCCCTATGGAAAGCCCCATGGAGGCGCCGGGCGCCCTTTTGGGACAGCTCGGTAACTCCCTGGTTGAAGGAGGCCCGGGTCCTTGGTTCTACGGGTCCAGGGCTAATAGGAGTAGAACCTCTGGCATTAACTGTCTAAATGGACGGCGCATAGGGCCGTAAGAAAGAACTTTAATCGCACCCTATAAAATTTCTGTGGTGCATGAATTAAAAGAAGAGACCGGTTTCCGAACAGAGAGTGGTTAATAAATCGACGTGGATGTCACGTTCTGAATGAAACTTTCTTTACGAACGAAACATGGGTTCACCCATCCGGATAGGTAAAATCTCAAAATTCAGTGGTTTTGTCTTCAGCGAACCCCCATACATTGAGAGACACGACGTTGCATCCATAGAAAATCGGAGTGTGGATTGCACCATAGGGCGATCTTTTATGAGTTCTGCGGGAATTTTGATTTTTACTGCTCTGAGATTATCCATTTATTGCTAGGCTGACTAGGACAAGAAAATGCTGAACAGGACAATACTACGGCTCCAGTCAGGTGGACCTTTTTGGATATCACTGAAGGACTTTGATCACTGCGGTTCCCCGATTTAACAATATCGGATTATTTCCTTTGGGGTGCGGCAAATCTGCGGTACACGCTAGTAATCTACAAACAGTCGTTGCACTTAAGGCGATAATAACTATATGTAGTGTATTATGCGAGAATAAAAGTGTTTGCAAATAAGTGCAAAGGAGTTTAATCGTGACTTCATAAACGAGGAAAACATTTCCAGCATCCGTTAAAGATTGTGGCGAGACACCGTTTCTGTTTGGTTATAAATGGCAATTTCTAACGGCTGCTTGTTGGTCTAGTAAGTTGTAGTTGTTACCAACATAAATGTAGCGCAAATATAGCGCTGTGCCCACTGCGGCCAGAGTTCCCCGTGGAACTACGTTAAAAATGCAACAAATGACAACATTGTGCGGCTGTGTGAGGGATGCAGATGAATTGTGTGCGAGCGGTTTTCCCTTCTGCTGACGGCTAGCATGAGCAATGTCGAACCTTCAAGAGAGTATCGTATAGGATAAAACACTGCTTGCGATGTATTATTATTATTATTATTATTATTATTATTATTATTATTATTATTATTATTATTATTATTATTGTTGTTGTTGTTATTCAATTATTACTTCACATATCGGGCCGCATGTTGTCCTCCCACAATAGTTGTAAAATAACCCGAACGTTACACGTGTATTGTGAGTTTGCTACAATCTGACATCCTCGTATATATTGCGATGGTAAAGTTGAGCACAGGCCATCCTTACAATGGGATTGAATTCAGACAAATGAAATGACTTAAAAATTCTAGCCTCTGGTTATGCTAGATTCCATCCCTATTTCGACATGTTATGTGATTCGTTTGCTCAATTTTTGACGTGAGAATGTTCTCTGTTTTACAATTTAGTTTCATATTTGATATATTTGTTCCGCTTTATATACCTCTTTTAACACTTAGGTTATATAGTCGGCTTGCCTATAGATCTGTTCATCTTTGGTTTTGTTTACATCAGGTGTTTCTTTAGAACTCCAAATTCAAACACTAACACACATTTTCAGTCTCAATCATACCTTCATGGTCCAGATAGGATGATAAATAATCATAGCTGAAGAAATATCCCCATTCTCTAGCTGGGAAGGGAACTTTTGTTAAGTTATCTTGTTGACCACCGATTACAGCATTCGCTTTTCTACCTGCTCTATGATTATTTCTGACTATACTGTGGGAGCAGTAAGATACGGCACGTTCCAACTTTTAAGAATTTAATCCCTGCATTTGTGTACCTTAGGACTAACAGAAATTTTCAATGCGATAGACTGGAGCCAAACTTGCTAAAACTGGCAATGCCGGCGGGCGCACGGCCTTTATAGCTATTGTGTTTTAAGGGTTGACTGACTGAGGGTAAATAATGGTTTGTTTGACCGCTGCAACTTTTCAGCCAGAATACTGTGAAATTAATACTGAATTTTTGTTTTAACTAATGCATAGTTCATGGTCGAGTCATGTACAATTTACTCTTGAGATAGCTTCAAAGCAAAAAATCACAAACGGTTGATCTAGCGTTCTAGGGGGCCAGGGAACGTTACTGAATCTTAAGATTTAAAAAAAAAAAAAAAAAAAAATCTTGTGTGTGATGTCGCTCCATTATGGCTGCCACAATGCATTTATGCATTTCAAACATATCCTTTTTTTTAACTACCACCGCCTTGGTTATACTCGCATTTTGCTTTTATATGTTCATTGTATAACTTTGTTTCTTTATGCTTCTTTCTTTACTTTCATCAAGTTATCTAATTGACGGACTGTGTTGAACCACAATGACACTCGGTTTACCTTCAGTTCTACAACATTCCCTTTTTTCCGTTAATTTCGTCCAGTACATTCTACATAGTTTAAAAATAATTTTCGTCTAGTTTTACTTTCTCTACTGCATATGCAATAGGTAGAACAGGTATTGGATTTCATAAAAAAAATTACATACCAAGATTTTATCAGAGACGGGTCCACGCGAATGTGTATGCGTCTATATGACTAAAAAAGTTATTTAACTACGAAACTTGGTAATTAAGTTCAGTATTTTTAGAGGGTAAGACACAATTTTCAGGAAAATATCTCCTCCCCAAACTAGCCTTTACTAGGAAGTTTTTTCGATCTCTTCAGTTTATACAAAATGGCGTCAACAGTTTTGATATTAATACAATAATTAAAGATGTTTAATGACAAAATGTATGTCTTGAATTTCCTTTGAATATGCTTCATTCGAAGGAATTTAGTGTAATTTACTATTACTTTCTGTATATCGTGTAGATCTTCTTAAAATACTCACTTTATTCAAAATAGCTTATTTTTCCATAAGCTATTTCCGAGATGTTCGTTTGTTAATGATTAATTGTTCCGTACTTTTGTCACTCTTTCAAACTGCTTTCGATATTCAATTATTTCTCGCGGTCAAAATCCAATATTGACAAATTTTATATATATATATATTACAGAATTTGGGGGAATGTGTACGTTAAATAAATTAGTTTTGTAATAGCTCGCATGCAGTTAACATTTAATGTACATATATAAATCTATTTCAATATACCGAGATAACGTAATATTAACGCAGATGCTGGCATTCTGTAAGAATTAATGTTAAAATTCTAAATCAGATTAGGATTTCCGGTGAGTTTTTCTATCAGCACAATAAATACGATATCCATGCCATTTTCAGCTTTAACGTGGCAACAAATGGGCAATAAAACCAAGGTGAACAATAAATAGGAATTTCCAAGGTACCGTTAATGGAAACAACAGAAGGTACACCAGGCAACTCAAAAATCCAACTGTCATTAATACACTTTCTTGCGTAAAGCCGTAACCCATTCATCGAGGAACTTCGTCCCCCTCCAATTAGTGCTATGTATTACGTTTTGAAACCATCCAAAAGACAATCAGTCCTGTAAAGATTCACCTCTTTATTTTATTTATTTATTTAATTTTCTTACATAGCTAAAATCTGTTTTAATGTTTCCGCGTGCGTATTGCCGCACAAAGGGTCGTGGGTTGGATTTTCACCTCTAGCTCTCACCTCTGGCATGTGTATGTAAAACAAAAAAGGAAAACACTAAAAACAGTATAACGCAGGAACATAAAGCGGTAAAACAAGGTAAAGAGGACGGGGGGGGGGGGGGGGCGGAATCTTCTTCTGGAGTTGAGCCCCAGCTAAATTGTGAAATTTCCAAAATAATGGTTTAGTGAGTATTTTGTAACTTCTTGGAGTAGTGATAACGCAGGAACGCAGAATTCATCTGAATGCAATGTGTTTACTATTTTATATTTTTAAAATCTCAGTTACTTACAATAGTCATATCTTACCATGCATTGTTGTTCGTGTGCTAATCTATGGAATAGTTGTACTTAAGTAAATAAATACACAAATACACAAAAAAAACAAATAAAAAAAACACACACACACACACACACACACACACACACACACACACACACACACACACATTTCCATTGTTAACTAAAATTTTGGCTTAAGCTGCAAATAATAGCAATAACATTTATATACATCAATAATAATCCCTTTCGGATAACATGACAGTCGGTAAAGCACCTATCGTCTGTGCGAGGGGTCTGGGTTCGATTACCTGTCGGAAGTGTGAACGTAAGTGTATAATAAATTGTGTGTATGATCTAATGGGTGGGGGAACTAGAAGCTACTGTATGGATTTACTGTCCACCAACGCAAAATAAGTCCCTGAGAGTAATGTGCTACCCTTACACAGTTGGGCAAAGACAGCGAATGTGTGTGACAAAGAACGCATCTTACACAAGCAGCAGAACCATTAGATAAAAAGATAATAAAAAAGCATGCGCCCTATTCGCTCAGTGTACTAAAACCGAGAAGATTTACAAAAGTAGAAGCCGTCAGAATGTTTTTGAATGGTATGTAACTGAACTGACATGACATGGGGTGTCATAAACTTGTCGAAAGAGGATGTAAAAACCTTCTCCAACCCTCCCCCCACGCCCCGCTCCTTGCGTCTCATTCTCCGGAGACTTTCTTTACTGTGGTAAACTAATTCCATTACTTATTCAATATAGTTCAAAGGTAAAAGTTCCTTATACGACCATCGGAGCTAAAGGTGTTTAACTATAAATGAAACAGAATAAATATTAATATTGAAACTATCCTTAAATTTCTTTGGTATTTTGGCTCTTTACACTTCTGTTTCTTATACAAAATGTCAGCAAGAATAGTACGGATATATTCACATGGTAGAATCAGTATTCTCTCAAAAGTAGTTCCACGTGAATGTGTTCCGTGTGTACCAGAAATTAATCATATTACTTTTTAAATGTGTTACGAATGATCCTCCCACGATCATCTTCTTTCCTGGAGTTGGTTTGAATATTCAGAACTGTACAGCAATTCTGTAACATCGCTTTGAAATTTGCATTTAATGTACGAGATGTGACGTTGCATAGGTGTATGTGTAAAATCGTTACTTGTTCACAAAGCCAATCTGTTTGTGTGATGTACATCCGGTTTGCTGATAATCAAATCAATGAAAGCTCATTATCTTCAGCGACTGATAAATAGATGTATAAATATTGGAGTTCTCTTTAGCTGTTTTATGACCTCATTTGTGGATCAGTGAACTGCATTTTATCTGCACAATAAAAACTTAACAGCAGGGTCGTTGCCTTTTAAATGCTATAGAAGTTTCAAAGGAAACCTTTTGTAGAGATATACAGCTGCTTCTCTCTCTCTCTCCTCTGTGTTTGTTTTTAATTGCATCAGTATAAAGAAGAATATCATGGTTTATCTTCTCTTTTGGTTAAACCGTATTGAACGACAAATACAGGGTGAGTCAGCTATATCTACCGCATTCACGTACTTGATACACGCCGTTCAAAAGTATAAACAAATGTTTTTCAGTGTAAAGTAATTATTTTTTAAATGAAAAACCAATTTTAGGTAATTAATGAAAAGGACAATAATGTTAAGAAAGACGTCTGTAACATCTCGAGAAATTAAACTTGAAATTGACTCTTGAAATACAACTAAAGAGATAAAACAGGTTCATTTTGCTCTGTCTGCTGCTTACCTGCAATAAATGGAGGAAGTTTGGCACTACCCAAAAATTCGATACTGAGGTTTCAGCGGAATACACGCTTCGGAAGTCCCTAAATAAAATGAAAAGTGTTTCTCTGAACAGCATAAATCAAAAACGAAAAATCGATTATATACAGGTCTTGGTACCTCAGTTCAGTACCTTCCAAAGATGCAAAATAAAGGTTTTCAAGCAAATCTCCCATTCTCAAACTACCCTGTAAATGAAAGATTTTCGAAATGTTCCTCAACTGTCTTCAACGTGTTATCTGCCTCAACGATGATGATGCTGCACCAAGTTGTACCGGCGATCTTGCTTCAATCTCGAGCAGAGTCCTATCTCAGGGTATGCGTGGGTGTGTAACAAAGTTAAGGATGACACCGAAATCTAAGTTTGAACCGTTTAATAACGTTTTAAGTATTCACTTAAATAGAGAAGTTGCCAACCAATGTAAACTAAGCCATACATAAATATCCGTGAATCTTATACTACGCGATAGCATGATTCTATCATTGAGGCAAGAAATGACGCCTCATTCAGCTACTTCTTGCCCCTTGGGCGTCTAGTCCAAAATTCTGTAGCTATCAAAATTCTCCTAATAACCTCCGCTTTTGCTTATGACGCTAAGACCTTCACTACTAGCATCTAATACTATGTTGTCACATTTCTGCATTACTGAAATTTTCTGCTTCCCATCCTAAACTGTCTCTATAAATTTCTAAGAAATATTCTCACATATTCCAGGCTAGCCTGCTATACCTTATCTGGCAACTTTGGATAGTACTTTTCCCTCACTAATGTAACCTAATTCTTCCAATCGCTTAACAACCAGCCCTCGCTAATTAGCTTTCTTAATGACATCTTACCCCGAGCTAAACTGTACGGCATTTAACACAAATGCACCAAATGTTCACATTTAATGTTATAGTAAGTCTTAATTTAACTGATCCATAATTTCTGTATCACGGTTTTTATAAAATGACAAATAATATGTGTGTCTTGAATTTTCTGGTAAGTCCTCTTCATTTGGAAGGAAAGTTTCATAAGTTGTTAAAGTAAGGCCATAGAAGAAAGCATATTTCACAACAAATGTAGATCTCTTTTAAACGCACAATTTATTTCAGTTTTAAACACCTTTATAATTTTCCTCTTAATAATTAACTGACAGTCTAAGAGCTTGTATGGCTGTATCTGTCTTTCTCGCCTCTCTTATGTTCACATGAGGGTCCCGTAGTTTTACACAGATTACTCCGGAGCTGTGCCCTTAGAAGACCCAACTGGGCTGGGCTGTTACCGCCCATTCATCTGCAGTAGACCCTCTCTTGCTTGCCAGCATCGCCTTCGTTGAGAGAGGGAGTTTATTGATCGACGGTCATGTGATATAAACCAACAGTAGAGGAGACGAAAACAAGCTGAAGCACCTTCGCCAATATCCCATTTAACAGCTGTTCTTGTTTTCACCATTTTTTTTTTTTTTTTCAAAAGAATGCTTGCATGCATGGATTGTGTCACAGCTGCGGGGTGCCACAGAGTGATTATTAAATAAAGTCTTCCACTTCGTTTTAATGCTGGTCCATTGCTTCCCACTCACAGTAAATTACTTATTTCCTCTTTTATCGGAGCGTTCCCCTCTCCCCAATTTATGCTATTGACAAAAAAGCTTGTGTTTTATTTGCATGGCTATTCTTAGGAAAACTTATTTTTCTAGTCCATTATGATCGAGTTAATAAACATTTTTTGTATTTTTTATATACGTCCTCCAACTTGTCTTATCGGACGATGAATGGAATGAAATGGACTATAGAGCGTAGAGTTAACCGACATTCATAAGTATTTCAGGACAAGGGAAAACCCCGGAAAAAATTATCCAGATAACTCGTCCTGAGCGAGATTTGAACTCGGGACCTCTTGAATGTGAGGCGGACACGCCACC
Organism: Mantis religiosa; assembly: GCA_030765055.1. Classification (NCBI taxonomy): domain Eukaryota; kingdom Metazoa; phylum Arthropoda; class Insecta; order Mantodea; family Mantidae; genus Mantis; species Mantis religiosa. The sequence continues at coordinate 112,819,471 of CM060951.1, read as the reverse complement.
AACGCTATAGAGGTGGCCGAGTAAACCTTTGCTGAAGCAGTTTAATTGCATCTTTGAAATCGATATAAGCTGACCTAAAAATTTCCGTACCCTTTCCGTGACAGAATAGCAATTGGAATTATGACATTATGACTGTGTAGACAGTAACAGCGGATTTCTCGGAAATGGCAAATGATTATAAAAAGTCATTTGAAATAAATTGTGTATTTTAAAAATGAGTAATATGTTTTGAGTGGTACGTTCTTTTCCGTATCTCTTAAGTTTTACCGGTTAAACACAATTACACAAAATTCCTTTAGAGAGGACTTTGTATCTCATTTCCATAAAATTCAGGTTACACATTTTTATCATACAGTAAAACCTTCCTAAAACAAACGCGATCGTTCCGGTATTTACACAGGTTTCTGTCTTAGTGTTTGTGTTTGAATACAAATAAATTACGAAACGTCTTACAGGTTTACAGTGAAGGAATAATATAGAATGAAGTGTAAATAATAATAGGCTCATATATATTATGTACTATATTTTCAACTTGCATACAATAATTGTAGTTTATCGCCTAGTTTCTGCTTTCAGTTTTTCCTTTCCAATCTGCAACTGTGTATACAACTTCATTTACTTCACTAAATACAGCATTCAAAACAATGCTATGGCGATTTTTGAAACTCTCGAGGCATCCATTGGAAGCTCTGAATTTGTCCTTGCTTAATTTTCTTGCTGTCCCTGAAGCTATGATCCAGAAATGGGAATTCCTTTAGCGCGCGCACTAACAACTACTCCAGTAGGGTTTAACTCGTCATATTCTGCAGATTTTGTGATGCGTTTCACATGCCCTTCTGTTTCCTGTAACTACTCGTCTTTAATTTTTATTTTTCAAAATCTCATAAAGCTGAGTTTCTCCCACGTTAAACACAGTTAATTCTTTAACTGCACGTTTGTTCTTTTCGTCTTCTTCAATAACCTTAATTTTTTCCACCAGTAATAATGTATTGTGTTTAGACTCATTTTACAGAATTAGTGTACACATAAATTATGTTTATAAAATTACCAAAGTTCAGTTTTTTTCCACACGTAATTGAACGAAACTGAGAATGAACACACTGCAAAAACATTTGCACCCTTATCATGTGTGTTGGAAGTGAGTTGAGAGACCTAGCGGTTTGTTTTCCCTTTTCCTCGAAGTATCGTTTGACTTTATGGTTCATGGAACTTCGGGTCAAGTACAGTCGTCCTCAAAATTATTGCATATCTTAAAATACGTACGTTGTAACCCATTACTTATGAAGTAATCCGGTTTAATCACGTTATTTAAACAAACTATTCCCGAAAAATATTTCGTTTCTGCGTTAGGCAGTTTTGCGACTTAGGCCCGATTTCACCAACAGATGTTAAGACTTAACACGAGTTTAGCAATAGTTATAACAAAAATCGCATTTCACCAAGTGTTAGCTTAAAATTCGTGTTAAATCTCTTGTTAAACTAACAAGCCAAGCCTTAGCAATTGTAAATAGTCAAGATGGCGGGCGTGGACGCGGTTGTTGATGTCGATGTGCTATATTTAAGACCGTCTAAATGACTTCGTAATAGAGTACGGCCTATGAGGAGAAATGATTTTGAGGAGCTACCAGAAGGAAATTTTCTAGAGGTATATACTGTCGAAACAAGTTGCTATGAATGTTACTGCGGAAGTACACGAGAGGTTAGAATATGCACCGAAAGGAATATGGCGATCTCGCCTTTGCGATTTTATAATACACTGTCCACCTCCCGTCTTGAAACATCCAAGTCACTCGTCACTTGTCTTTCTTCGCCCCTCGTTTTAAATTGCAATTTTATAATTCCCTGAATTATGTGGATAATACACTGTCCACTTACCGTCTTGAAACGTTCAAGTCACTCGTCACTTGTCCTTCTTAGCACCTCGTTTTAAATTTACGTAATACTAACGAAGTTGTTTCGTGGTTCTAGTAGTGACACAGGCATTTGAATTAAATTCGTTTCCAATTTTTTCCCTCGTGACATCTTTCTCTTTTACATTCACCGCTTCCGTCCCCTTATTTTCCACGATATCCTTATACTTCGTCACCAATTCAATTAACAATTATTTCCCCATGGATGAGAAATTTGTCTCATGGCCTTTGTTTACCCGCCGTTTTTTTCAGCTGTGTGCAGACGAAAATGAAAACAAATGCGCATTGCACTACGGTCAGAAAATAATACGACTCATCCATAGCCTTCTACATCTGTAATATTTACAAGTCTCTTGGCGTTAACAAGTGTTTGTTAACATTTTCAGAAAGCAGGTGGGTGAAATGCAAGACATTTAACATTAGTGTTAGCACTGTGACAATTGTTACGTTACATTTGTTAACGTCGATTTTAACATCTGTTGGTGAAATCGGGCATGAGGGTGTAATCTTACATGGGAAATAGCTCCGATCTGAAATTTATTTTCCGTTTTTTTTTTTTTTTTTATAGGTTTCCGGCAACATTTCAAAAACTCTTTCTTGTAAAGATTAGTTGGGTAAGGGGATTTCCCTAAAAATCTTAAACTGCATCTTTGGAAACTACTGTGATTTTAAATGGGATGAAGTCTTCTTGAGCGACACCAGGCAAGCAATCAATAATCAGTCTTGCATTGCCTCATTTCATTGAATGCGCGCCAAGCGAATAGTTTTCTGTTCACTTTTTCTTTCTTTTTTGCGCTAGAAAAACATTTAAAGTTTTTTAAAAAGATAATGAACATGGGAGGTATGAAGTTATGTTTTTAACACATATGCAAAAACTACGTATTTTTAGCTCAGATATTTTTCACAATAAATGAACAAACATAGACATATATACATTATTACGATGTATCGTGACGTAAGCACTGTAATAGCCATTATTACTTGTTTGTATGTGTATACATATATTTGTAATCATTCGGAACCGGACTTTAAATTATTGACCTGGTGTGCTAAAAGGATCATGTTAAACATGCTTTTTGTTGTTGAAAGAGAACACGCAGTTCACTTTCCCCTTAGACTGTAAAATGTCCTTATCAGCAGAATGTGTCATCACATGTTTGATTGTGTTGCTTCGTAATCGAGGACGGTGTTTACTTAGAGTTCAAATCAGTATTGTTCGTATCTTGATTCGCAAAATGTACAAAATTAGAAATTCTGGTGATAGACTAACCATGGATAAATAAAAACTACTTTTCAAAAATCAATCTAGCAAGACTAATCAAAGAAGGTATAACCTAATGATACCCGTTGGAAATGGCGATAGGCTTATCATTTGTAATGTAGGATCTGCCATCCATGATTTGTACCTAAAAGCAAATAGATTTCTTTCTCTACAACTACCTTGGTTATCATGAGGTGACAGCTGATTCATTTAAATGGTTTCTGAACAAATTGTTAAATTATTTAAAAGAGGGAAGCATTAATATAGAGGATCATTCGGTTACAGAATAGGATAGGAGAAAGAATCAAATTGTTGAATGGTTGCAAAAATGGGGTTTGAATTTTTGGTAACAGAAACTAAACATGAATAATTGCAATGAGTGCTTACATTCAAATATTAGGAAAAAAAGTAGATTTTAAACTGACTGACTTCGAACGACCTTTTCAGAAGAAACTGACATGGTAACACAAGACTGGGAAAACTGCGTGAGACATGAAAAGAAATGGCAAGAAAACCTTTGGAATGACATAAGCAATGAGGAGGTTTTGGAATCTGTCATCAAATTTCCAAGACTTGGGTGATAAAGACAGGAAAATGGAACATTGACTCTTGAGATTCGGATGAGCCACATACAGTTCCATTAGATTAGAAGAAGAAGAAGAAGAAGAAGAAGAAGAAGAAGAAGAAGAAGAAGAAGAAGAAGAAGAGGAAGAGGAGGAAGAAGAAGAGGAAGAGGAGGAAGAAGAGGAAGAGGAGGAAGAAGCTGTAGGTATACAGCATTTAAGAAATGCGATTATGCATGTTTCAAATTTAAATTCAAACAGCTGCATTATTATAGAAATTAGGAAATTCTAGTTTGGGTTCCTTTATGGGTAGTTGCAGGTCTAGGGCGGTATGAGAGAGAGAAAGAAGAAAACAGTGTGAGTATATAACATGCTGGCAATGCTGAGCATGCAAATGCATTTCGTTCGCTGTAGAGCAGAACTCTTTCCATTTGAATGCCTTAATAAAACATTAAGTGTGGTGTATGCGGTCATGTTGTTCATGCCACATCTTTTCCGAAAACAGCTTGTTTTATTAAGAAGTTCTCAAAACATGTATTACCGGTTCATATTAAATGTTTCGGAGGAGTGCAATATTAGGTATAAGTAGGTGACATATATATGTTAAAAAACAGGGAAACAATTGAACTCGTATTACACTCTGAAACCAAGCCTGCTTACATTCTGGGGTGATTATTATTCATATTAGCATATGAATGATAAATGTGGCAAAGTTGAGCCACATGAAAACATTCATTGCAGTGTTTCATGTTATTTGTACTATATTAATGATATATGAGTAAGTGAACATGCCTTAAAATCATACAAAATAGTAAGGTGGTATGATACTTTATTCCTAACAACATCTGAACTCCCTACATGTGTTCTAGAGAACATTGGAACTTAGTTAAAAGAGTATGCATGTCACTGGCAATGTTGAACCATGAGGTTGTCTCTAACAACTGAACTGCTGATAGTCCCATGATTCATTGAAATGCATGCTACTGTTTTATTAATTTGAGTAGCAAATTTAGCTTCCAGCATAATTCAAACAACAATCCTATTTCCTTCTGTGTTACCTAAAGGCAGTGTTCATGTTATTTAACTTAGTAATGAAAGCTGTATTTCAAGTTGCGTGTTTTGTTCTTAGAACAAGTATTCTACTACTGTACTATACTTTGGAGAAAAATAAAATCTATGCAACTTCTTTTGCAAATTGTTAATAAAGAAAGTTGCTTTTCTATTGCTTAATAATTACAGTGATTGTCATGGATTATGGATTCCATTATGCTTTGGAGGGGACTCGGTACAGAGTACCAGTCTTGGTCTTTTGTACCTATCCCCCAGGTGGGATATCCCGAGGAGGAAGGATCAGGCGACGGGAGTCCGCGAGGTCGGCCATCCCAAGGAGTCGCTATAGTGCAAAGGGCAGGGTCCATACAATTGACCACTTGTAAACTCCCCGGCATCCTGCACATCTTTCTGATAGGTTTAATATATGTATAACAAATTCTTGCACACACTAAATATTTTATATTGACTATTTGCACATTTTAAAAAATAACTTTCTGGTGAACTAATACACAAAACTGGAGCATTTATGTCCACCGTATACAAAGTACGGCAATTAGGTGTTTAACTGGCTTATAAAAAGAGTTACTGAAGCAGAAGCTCCAGATAAAAGCTGCCAGAGTCTGTAGAGTGTAATTGTGATTGAGTTGTAATGCTTATGTTACAGCAAACAGAACCAGAAGCAGAGCCTCCAACAACTCAGGGGGCACCAGCAGTTAGTGTGACCACAGTAGCACTTCCAAGTGAACCAGGAAAAAATCAGCCTAAGAGGCTTCATGTGTCAAATATTCCTTTTCGGTTTAGAGATCCGGACCTTCGTGCCATGTTTGGGGTAAGTGAATATTTTCCTGTATCAACATAAATCTTGAGAACAAACTGTGAATACTTTAAAATTAATAAAAAAGTTGCATATTTGTGGTAGCTTTTTTCTTTTATAAGAGTAACCTTTGACATAAATAAAATGTATAGTTCCAACAAGTGTTTTTAAAAGTACTTGGACTTGTTTGCAGTTACTGTAAATGTTTTGTATAAATTATAGGGAACATTAAAATTTTATTGCAAGTAGTAAATTATGGTTACTTTTCAATGAACTTTTCGTTGATCTTCCCAGATAGAAAGAAAGGGGGGAGAAAGGAAATGTGAGAAAACAAATCAAATGTATGAATGCATTTATACTATTATTATTGCTAACAAAATACATTTTAAGACTACCAAGCTTTATGATCTTTCTTTAGGTGTCAGCTTACATTATACTAAAAATATGGTCAGTGATATGTCAAGCAGGTGTGAATAGTAGTAATAACATCTACTGGATTGGTTTGTACTTAGCCTGAAATTTTATTGGTTCTGTATTATAATATTCAAAAGGTAATTCATAGGTGGCAGACACACCTGCATTCTAAACAGTAATGATAATCTTAAGGGAGTGGATTTTGTGGTTGCATGCCCAAGGAATATTGAAAGCCACTCTACCAATTTTGGTTCTCCTGTTAACACTTTTGAACATTATTTTTCTTCATAAGCAGATGCTAAAATTATTTCAGACTTTCTGAACACAGTTTAAGTAAAGTAGTAAACTGATTTTGCTATGTTCTATGTGGATATAAAGTATACTTTTAGGCCTATTATTATTATTATTATTATTATTATTATTATTATTATTATTATTATTATTATTATTATTATTATTATTATTATTATTATTATTATTATTATTATTATTATTATTATTATGATCATCATCATCATCACCATCACCATCATCATCATTATTATTATTATTATTATTATTATTATTATTATTATTATTATTATTATTATTATTATTATTATTATTATTAATTTATAAAATTATTTCAGCCTTTTAGGTGAAAGAAATTGTATAGGCAGTTGGGACAAGTCTCTTGTATTCATACCATTTTATTAATTCTCCATTTTTATATCATTATTTTACAAAAATGTTTATTAATGTTCAGTATGCTCCAGCTACCATACAACATTAAATACTGTTAACTGTTTATGTACACATTGGTGACTCATTTTTTCTAGTCATAGCTTGATAAACTTTTGTTGTCCATCAGCTTTCAAAACTACCCTTGTATATATGTTCCGCCCCTTATTACAACACTCTTTGTACTCATCTCTTTAGCACCTGCAATAAATTGTAGACATAGCATCACACTTGCCTCTAAGATGGTGTTTTAAATCTGTCTTAAAAAATTGTTCAAATTTGATGGTTTTTGTTCATCTCATTGATGCCAAATCTTTTAAAGGATGTATCCAAATTCTTTTGCATAGATTTTGTGTCTTCATTGCTGTCAGTTCTGAGACAATGATGGATGCTGTAATACAAGAGGATGGCAATGATTTGAATATTAATGCAATTTGGTCAGTTCAACCACATGCTACATTGCAAAGAAAACTCCAATATGATAAAATACATCAAATAAGATTTTATTACCATTCCCTACATGTCACAATTAAATACTGCTCGTATTACACTGTAGCAGAACAGTAACTCAGCTTGGCACATTGAGAACTTGGGATCATATTAGTAACAGTTGTTTCACAGTTTGCTCCACACCATGCAACTTAGAGAGCAGCACCAGCAAAGTTTATGCGCATCATAGCTAGAGCTGCCCCATATTGTTATTGTAAGGTATTTGCTAGAGATTCTTTTAAATGGGATTTTATTTATTACATTTTAATATTAATTGAATATAACATACATCACAATTGTTCCAGATATCTGTGCACCACACAGAAGGGGGGAGGGATGACAGGATCATCTAGATGTAAATGGTTCATATTTTTGAACTATAGTTTTTCTTTTCAATCTTTACCCTGTACACAACTCCTATTTGGGGGGGGGGGGGGGATTGGAATAAAACTAACTTAAATGATTGATGTACAGACTAAGATTCACACCAAGAAGGTTCCCACTTCTGTAGTGTGGTGATAGCGTGTCTTCCTCACATTCAAGTGATTCCAAGTTTGAATCTTGGCCAGAGTGAGTTAGTATTAGGTTTACTGTGGAGGGGATTTGTCACCAAAACCTGTGGTTTACTGTACCTAAGCCTCAAGTGGGAAGGATGAGCCGATGGTAGAGAGGGGGTTATCGACCAGTGGAGTCACGACAGCGCCAAGACACCTGCCGACACTTTTACCCTGAAAGAGACCACCAGATGTGAAATGATAATGGAAATGAAATGGAGGGGCAGGAAATTCGTGGCATGTAATTAACCTACCCAGCATTTGCCTGGCGACCCGGGAAAGCCCACGAAAAAGCCATCGATCATGTAGGTTGGCCATGGGAATCGAATCAGGGCCTCCCGAATGCGGGCCATAGACAGAACCGCTTGAGTCATCCCATTTAGTCAGAGTGAGTTATCTGGATAAAAATTTTGTATGGGTTTTCCCTTATCTTGAAGAAGAAGGTTGGGTATCTCCCAGCCCTATGGACCCTGCGCTCATTTGAGCATCATTTCAAGCATTTCATTGTCCAATATGACTTACATTGGAGTATATTAAAAGAAAAATAAAGTGTCTCCTAGAATAATGTGTGGCGTTTACATGCATTTCTTACCCGTCTTCAGCAAGCTATACTTAAAAGTTTATTCTTCTATTTCATTTTAATTGAGATGAAATTTGTAGAAATGGTTTGTTTATGAACTTCTATGTAGATAGAGTGGGAATAGGCTTATGCAGTAGGCTTAAGCGATTGTCAAATCTGGTCACTATGTGATGACTTTAAAATTCTGACCAGTTCTTGGTGGGGGGATGGGGTAATAGCTTTTGGGCTAAGAAAAAGAAAATCCGAAACAATAATGAGTAAATAGAAATGATGAACAGTATCCCCCCTTTCAAAAAATGGTATTTCATATAAATTGTGTTTTTTAATGGGATTTACATTTCTTTTGTGTATCTTTTACAGTATACTAGTTATGTAAAATATTCAGATGAAGAGGACTTTAAAGGCTATTCCCTGAAAATTTAATTATTCATTTCTTTTTGTTGTTCTAACTTATGGTACCACTGATCAAAATCATTAGTGCCATTTTTTAAAAATCAACATTTTCAAAATATATTTGATGCAAAGAATTGGGTGGGTGGGGGATTTCTTGAAAATGTTTGTCTCATCCTCGAAAGATGGAAAAATTCAAGTTTACTTAATTGATGGAAATTAATCGTTCTTTCACACTAGCCAGCTATATGCAGGCTAAGGTTTGGATAGGTCGAGTCAGACTGAAAAATTCAATGCCATGTTCAGGATATGAACCATGGATCTCCCAGTCTCCGTCCGGTTGCTCTTAACCATTGAGCTACCACGACAACATGCCAGTATGACCTATCCAATCTTTATCCTACACACGGCTAGTGTGGAAGATCAATTAGTTCCTATTCATTAACTAATAATCGAGGTTTAACTATGAAGCCTTGGATTAGTACTTAAAATAGTAAGTCGCCACAAAATGTGCATATCTCCATGTATATGAGAACCCCTAGTGGTTTACCAGGGAAAATGTGAGTCAGTTGGAGAATTTAATCTCATGCTGACATGTTGGACATAGTAGCTCAATGGTTAAAAGCAACCGGACAGAGACCAGGAGATCTGTGATTCAAGTCCCAGCTATGGCATTGAATTTTTCACTCTTACTCTACTTAACCAAGTTTAATATTTAACTACTTTTTGTTTTGATTTACAATGATCTCACACATATACACACACAGAGTGGATTTTGTTGTACAGAGGACCTCGAAACATTTATTTTTAATATAATCTTGGCTATCAAATTTGCCATGTAATGTAGTGTTCTCTCTTTCTACTATGTACATGGTAGAGAAAGTAAAAATGAGTTCTTTTTTATTGTAAATCTCTGAAATGAGACAAAACTTAGTAAAGTTTCATTGGTTTAGAAGAAGTTACCACAATAGCTTTCACGAGTAGCATATTAGCACAGAAGGCCAAAGATTCATAAGAATGCTTCTAGCTATTACCACAACTTTTTAATTTTATTCTCTGTTCCAATATTATCTTATCTCTTTAGGTCATGTTGAATGAGTAAACATTATATTAAAACATAACTTACTCTTATAAATTCTTGTATTCATTTTGCACTAACTTTCTTTTCTCATTTTTCTGCTAACTTTGTTCAGTGAGTAATAATTCTGTATTTTCTATTTCAGCAATTTGGTCCAATACTTGATGTAGAAATAATTTTTAATGAAAGAGGCTCTAAGGTAAGATTTCATTTGGTGTGCTTTTTAGTGTGTTTATTCTTCTACTTTAATGTAAATGTTATCTGTTTTCTTCTACAGTAGCACTTGCAAAATAATTATTGTGTCATGAATTCAAGTAAATAAATTAGATTTAAAAATGTTCATTATATTTCCATTTCATGATTTTTAATGATATCTCATGTTTCTGTGAGACTTATTTGAGTCTAACATGTCAGTGGCAGTTATCCCATCTGTTTTCTACATTTATTTGTCTGTTTTTGAAGTTATAACCCCAGTAAATTAAAAATTGGCAGGTAAATAGCCTTATTCAAATAAAACACATTTGTTTTTTGCAAAAGAAATTCTTATATGCTGTCATTACATGTTAGTACCTCCCAAGTTTTAAAGACAAATTATTGCAATTGATGTATAAGGATATCTTGAAAAATTATTGCACAATTATTGGATTTAACTTCTTTCAGGAAGAAACATGAGGTTCATTAAGTTCAGTCATGGCCAGTAAGCCAGAAAGTTTTTACTTCATTTATTGAAATTGCTTTTACATTGCAAAATATATTAATGTTTAAAGGCTACCACCAATTTCCAGATCTTAAAATTGTTATTTATATATTATTATAGTGTATTCTTTTGTAATGATTATTATTGCAAACTTTAACTTCTCTTTTGGAAATCACAGCCTCAACATAACTGTACAGTACAGTTTGCAGAGCATAAGTTGTTAGAAAGGAATTGGTGATAGCCTTAATTTAGTTAAGAGTATTTCTGAATTGGGCTAGTAGTGAGTAGCTTAATTTTGAAGTTTTTTGGTTGGGCATGGCTGTACAAAAAATGTGTCATTTGTTTATGAGTCTTGTTAGTTTACTTTGGTACAAGGCAAGAAGTGTAATATCCTTGGCAGTAATATTAATAAATTATTAAATTTAAATAACATTATGTTGATTGTTAAGATTTGTGTGGAGATATGTGGCTTTTGCATTGTGCTGTACCAGGTAAATTAACCTCACTCTGCTTGTTGTAAGAGCTTGCACCATGATTGCCTTTTTAGTTTTCACAAATCAATGTGTAAGTTACTTTTGAAATGGTGGGTGTGAAAAACAGTGTAGGCTATGTTTTTAGAAAATTAATATACTTACCTACACATGTTTGGGAAAGGCTTCATCTATACACCCTAAAAGACTTCTTTGAGCCAAAATGTTGACATTTACAAAATTCCTTAAGAGTTTGTGTTCATAACAATATAGTGGAATGCATAAAGCCTTTCTTTCACATCAAATAGAAAACAAGAGGAAAGGAAACTTTTAACATATATTTATAGATCCCATGTATATACAGGTTGGATACTCTTATCTCTCTAAAAAGATTCTTTGTGCAGTGAGTGTTAAAGGGGCAAAGTGTATTGACAATAAGAAAATGTCAGCAGCATGATTAACAATAATTGCACACATTACATTCATAAGCTTGTTAATGACATTCATAAACTTGTGTGGTTGTTCACTGCTGAATAGTCACATTTACAATTATTAAATTTTAGATGAGTCGTATTTTTTACACATCTGCTTCACTTTCGTAAAAGTGAAGCAGATGTGTAAAAAATACGACTCATCTAAAATTTAATAATTTTTCGCTTCACTGTGGTGTTCCAATACAGTTAAATCTCGATACATTTATAGTTGTTTATTCTTGGACATAATACTCCTTTAGGGGATTAATAAAAACTCTATCCCACCTATGTTAAACCTGCAATGTTCATGTCATTTATCTTAGAAATCGTATAACATATCAGACTGAATTTTCAATAGGATATACAGAGACTGACAAGTATTCAAATTGTATAATACTTAATGTATATATTATAAATAATGTAATATATATTTAGTAGTGTAGATTTTTTTTCAATATATGAACATTACCCTTGGGTGTCTTAGAAACTACATTTAGAACATCATAATTGATGTATTCATCACATAAAATATACTCCATATGTCCTGCAATTCACTTTAAAGGACAACATACATTTTCAAACATATCATAACATTATTAAATTTTAGATGAGTCGTATTTTTTACACATCTGCTTCACTTTCATACCTATTTTGAGGAAAAATAGGTACGAAAGTGAAGCAGATGTGTAAAAAATACGACTCATCTAAAATTTAATAATTTTTCGCTTCACTGTGGTGTTCCAATACAGTTAAATCTCGATATATCATAACATATCGAGATTTAACTGTATTGGAACACATTTGGCATCCATAGAAAAGCAACACACACAGATAATTACATCAAAGCAAATAGTTTCAACCCAATTCCACACAAACATGCAACCATCAACAGTCTCACACACAGATTAGTAAATCTACCCCTCAGCCAGCAAGAATATCAAAACGAATACCATCAAATCTTAAAAACTGCAATTAAAAATGGATATGGAAAAAACCTTGTAGATAAAAAACTAAAATCATTCAAACTTCAAAAGAGATTAAAACAGATCACAGCTCTCACACCAATAAAACAAGAAATTAGATTTGCTAAATTTACTTACCACCCCTGGGCCACAAAAAAGTTCCAAAAAATATTCAAGAAATACAATATAACATTGGCACCAAAAAACAATTACAACATTATATCGAGATTCAACTGTATTTTACAACATTAAAAACCTACTTCACAGTAATAATACTGATAAGATAAAACCAGAGGAAAAGTCAGGCATTTACAAGATTAAGTGTAAAGACTGTGAAAAAATTTACATAGGGAGGACAAAAAGAAACATAGGCACTAGAAGGAAAGAACACTTCAGGCACTTAAGATACAAAAATATTGATAAGTCCGCAATAGCAGCTCATTTCTGGTCTGAAAATCATGAAATTGAAGATAGCACAGAATTACTAAGATACGTACAAAAACATAGTGAACTCGTCATATGGGAGAGGATATACATAGAAAAACATAAAAAACCAACTAATGAACTTTGAAATCCCGCCAGAAGAGAATCCCACATTTAAGTTCATCACTAAATCAACAGATGGCAGCAGCAACCCCAGAATTACCTACACCGCTGGATCAAGCTTCAGTCGCATAAGAGCCGTAGATGCAAACGATGATTTGCGAAACATAGGTACAAAAGTGAAGCAGATGTGTAAAAAATACGACTCATCTAAAATTTAATAATATCATAACATATTTAGAAAAAAATAATTAGATAGATGCTTTATGTTCCTACTACACAGCTTTTGTATTCATGTTGTGCCTTGCAAGAGTATCTCACAGTGAATTCTCATTAGGGTTCAGAAGTGAAATGTGGCATCAAGATAAGGAGACAACAATGGAAGAGAAAAATGATGTAATTAATCTGTGCAGTCAACACAAATTCCTCAAATTTGTCAGTGCAGTCAACAGAAACAACACTATGGTGTTTTACATTATTCAGCACTTAAACAGACTATAGTGTGTGAATAAAGCGGCATGTGGTGTGCCTTCTAAACCTACAACTAAAGACAGGAGGCAAATAATAAAAATAGTGAAGTAGAATCCAAGGGTGACAGTACCTGAAATTAGAGGAACCCTTGAACTACATTCTGGCACTTGGTTTACACAGGAATAGGTTTTACATATTGCCGGTTATTATGCTTGTATTTCTAGAGGGAAACCATATGCGAATCAGAAAAAGTTTGTAGAATTTGTTAATCAGTATTTGTGAAAATAAAAGCATGCTCTGATCATGTTCTGTGGCAGCACAAGAGCAAATTCTGCTTACATAAAAGTTGTGGACATGTTACAGAACGGAGGCAACCAAATACAGAATGGGAACCTAAGAAACTTAGAGGATATGGAGCTCTATGCCTTCATCAAGCATTGATTGTTCATAGTTGGGCTCATGGATAAGTAGGGAATTCTACAAGAAAATTCTTGAACAACTTGAGGAAGATTGCAGAGAGGTTAGGATTAGGCTTTCACACAGGACAGTGATTCAAAGCATACTGCTAAAATTGTGAGGCTTTGGCTTTGTATAGTACTCCACATATTTTGAAGGCATCGTTCCAAATCCTAGATTTAAATTCAATAGAGTACATATAGAATGAACTCGAAGATCATGTTAGGAAACATCACATCAGAAGAAAGGACCATCTGAGAGAACTTTTCGAACAGTGGTGAAATATGGACTCTGCAGTGACCAATCAGTTAATCCATAGAAAGGGGATGATAACTGAATACTACTGTTCTCTATTTGAATACTTATGTCCAGATATGAACAAAATATTTTCATTCTTATATTGGAAATAAGTTTTGTTCCTCTTAATGTCTTAATTTTGTAACAGATATACTTAGTTCTACTCTCTTTGCACAGCTATAAATATGAGAGAACTAGTAAACGTGTATATGTTCAAGTACTTATGTCGGTCTCTGTAGCCTTCCAACTTCACTGATATGCTTTTATCCCCCCCCCCCCCTTGGTAGGGGGACTTCTTTCTTATGCCACCCTGCCACCCTTTTATTAAAATATAGCAGTAATTATTTTTTTTTTTTGGGCCTTAACTGCAGTGGTCATACTGGCGGCCATTCTCCTTTGGAGCTTATTGAAGGTTTTAACTCATATTAGTTGGGTTTTAATCATTGGCACTCTCATTTATACTTCCACACTCGAAGATGAGGAATTATCTTGGTCGGAGAAAAATTCCCAACCCCACTGCCAGGAATCGAACCCGGGACCCCTAGCACAGCAGGCAGGTGCTCTACTGACTGAGCTACGAGAGTAATCATTTTGTTTTAAATATAACCAACCATCAAAGTAGAGTCGTAATATCATCTAAAATTTAATTTAGGCTTTTTTCAATAATTTCGGATCACTTTTATTAGAAAATGTCATTTTCAGAAAAATACTATTCAAAGCAAAATTAAAGAAAATAAATGTCAATGTATTTACAAAGAAAAAAGCTACATACTTTGAGCCACAGAAATTGCTAGCTCACATAGTATCAATTTCTAGTTTTTCGATACTCTTTTAACCTCTATGGTTCTCAGTATGCCATTCTATATTGAACATGAAAATATCATATAATTTTGCTCGGAGGCAGCTTTATCAGGCTTTTACGTGCCATAAATCTATGACATGGGCACCATCAACTTTACTTCCCTTCTGAAGGAAGCCATGCTAAGAATTTTTACATCCCAAAATATCCATTACCCTCTGCTGGTTTTGAACCTGCAACTTCAGGAACCAGAGACTAGCATGTTACATTGGACAACTCCAATTTGTAGAGCAAATTCCTTCTAAAGGATGGGTTAAAATTTACATGCTCCAAAATATATAGGAGTTAAGACATTTTTCTATGAATTAGTGCAGAATTCACCTACTCAATGGGAAATTGAGCAGCATTTTCTAAAACTATAACTGTAATATATAAATAAAATTTATGACAAATTAAGTAGAAAATTCCAATTTATAAGGGAAAAAATGTCACTTTTGTAAATTGTTGCTGTTTAGTAGAAACTATACAGCAACATATGTCATTCTGGAATCCCTAACAAGTTCCTTGCTATCGCTCATTGTCGCACTGGTTGCTCTTTGGATCTATATTTTATCTTTTCCTCTCAAGGGCCACGTTAAACACAATTGGCCGACTGAGATGACTTACCTGGGCTGCTATAATAATCCTCCATCATGTTATATTAATGCCTTTTGGGCTTGAAATTAATTAATTTTGCATATCGGCCTATGCTAGCTAAATATAGAAATTGGCATTAGGTGTGAGCATGTGTTGAAATCAGCTTTATGTTGACAGAATTCACCTACTGTACTAGAGTTTGAGAAGGGAGAAAGTAATTGATAGCAAAAAACATTTATATTGCATCATTTCTATTACAGCAAATTCGTACCAAAATGTTCTGTTGCTGGGTAATATCCTCTTCCCACAATACAATTGTTCTTTGCAATGGTTTGCTGTATTTATCTTTGCCTTGAGTATGAATACAATAAATGCCACTTTAATAGTGATGGTAATTTTTTATTTTCTATGTGAAATCAGCAGTTAATGACTGATTTTTTATTCAAAACTCCTGAAAACAGAACTGTGCATTTATAAACGTTTTGCCCAGTTCAAAGTGCTAAAAAGTACATGTTTTGCTCCATCACATCACATGTTGCTGGCAGTAAAGAAGTAAATGTTTGGTTTTCACGTATAATATTACACATCAAGTAATTTATATTCTAGTTAGTTCACACAATCTTTATAAATTTATCATTAAAAAGAAACAGTTGATACAGTCAGTATATTAACCATATATATAAACAATATCACACTTGCTAGTTGGTATAGATCAAGGAATTTTTATTTTCCCCTTGAAGTTTTAACATTCATAACGTCATATCACACAGTATATGAGCAAAATGGTTGGATGATGTTCAGATTGGCCCGGGTTCATTAGAGCTTCAAGTTAGTTACTTTACCTTCATCTTCTCAGAATAAGGGAACTTTTCAGAAAAAGTATTACTGAGATAACTTGCCTTACCAAGATAAGCAATTTTCATTCAGCCATTTTCTTGTAACCTTCCCTAAAGGTTATTATCTCTTTTCATTGACCAGCAATAGCTGATAAAGTTTATCGGTAATATGTAAAATATGAAGCTATTAGCAGTGAAGCAAACAGATATATACAAGTATAACAATTTGTAACTTAAAACTTCACTTACCTTATAAGAAATGAAGTTACTTTTCTTATAAATTGAACAGGATCGCAATTTTGTGAAACTTCTTCCACATCATCAGCTAGGATCACATACAAACTCGTCGTCAACACTACAAACACTAGATGTTACTATGTTCTTGTTAGTACTACCAAAATCTGAAAATGAAACAAATTTAAAAGCTGAATCGACTGCCGATTATTCAAAATTCATTACGCTATGTTTATTTTTTTAAATAAATATCATTCCCCAAACCATTAAATCTATCGGACCATTTAATTGTTTTATTAATTTAACTTCTGGATTTATTTCATGGTAAAATGACCAAAAATGATCTACGGCCGATTTATCAGTTTGTTTCTACTTAATGTTACGAAAATATTAATGATTAACTCAAGGATGATAAGTAAATTTTTTTAAATTATAAAAAACTTTTAATAATATAAATTTAAAAACTGTTAATGATATTTCTACTCTTTAAAAATAAAAGATGATTATAATTTTTAAAAAATTTACTTACCATTCTTGGGTTAATAAACATTTTCAAAAAATTTTAGAGTTTGGTATAACTTAAGTTCCTCAAAATATAGTATTAAAATTTTATTGCATTTCTCTATAAAAAAAAAAGGATAAAATTTTTAATAATAAAAAGTCTGGTGTTATATCAATTTAATCGTTTTGATTGTGATAAAGTTTATATTGGAAAGACAAAATGTACTTTAGAAACCAGAACAAAAGAACATTTACAAACTGATAAATCGGCCGTAGCAGGTCATTTTTGGTCATTTAACCATGAAATAAATCCAGAAGTTAGATTATTATAACAATTAAATGGTCCGATAGATTTAATGGTTTGGGAAAAGATATTTATTTAAAAAATAAACACCGCTTAACGAATTTTGAAATAGTGGCTTTCGATTCTGGTTTCAAATTTGTTTCATTTTCATATTTTGGTAATACTAACAAGAACATATGACATCTAGCGTTCGTAGCGTTGACAATGAGTTTGTTTGTGATCCTAGCTGATGATGTGGGAGAAGTTTCACGAAATCGCGATGCTGTTAAATTTATAAGAAAAATAATATCATTTCATGTAAGATAAGTGAAGTTTTAAGTTACAAATTGTTATATTTGTATATATTTAATCTTGATATTTCTAATGTTACTATAATGTCATGCATGTGTATGTTTTACTGTGTGCATCATCATTCAAATAGGTCAAATGATAGGGAAACCTGAAGCAATTTAAGTAAATAGTGTTTTTTAATTCAGTTGTGAAAAATTGTGTTTCGGAATCATCCTTCATTGTTGGACATACAATGTATGCAGTACCAATATAGGTACGTAAGTGAAGCAGATTGTATTAAATATGACTCATCTATAATGTAATAATTATATCGCTTCACTGTGGTGTTCCAATACAGTTAAATTTCTATACATGCAGAGCAGGTTTATAAAACCACTGTGCTGATGTTTTATAGAAAATCATGATCACATCCTATCTAGGGATGAATTCCGAGCTCAAGTTCTTATACAGATGAAATTGCCTAATAAGTTTTGTTTGCCCTCTTTATTTTATAAAAGTAAATTCTAAATGACAGTTGCACTAATCACATCAGAAATGTTAAAACATTTATGAAGATAAAGACAGGAAAGCATTGGTTTCCAGAGGATTGAGGCAGGATCAGATAAAATGCAGAAATGATAACTTTCAAGAAAAAGGGAATAAAGAAAGCTATTGATAGTTAACAATCTAGATACTTGGAGTTCCTATACTGTGATGGATAATGTTGAAATATTTTGTCTTTAAATCGCTCTGGTGCACTTTGTCATTACCTGCTCCTAGCAGGATGTTGGAGAAGGTGAGAAGCAATTGATAGGCTAGGAATATTAGTTCTAAATTGAAAACAATTCGGCTACTTCATTTGATTGATGTTAATTAGAATGAAACCTCTTGTGACCCGCTTCCCTACAAGAAAACTTGGAGAGATGTAATTTGATTTAAGTCTACTACAGTGCTATAACTTACTATGTCCAGAAGAGCATGACATAGTATTTTTATCTAAACTGGAAGTGGTCAAGTGGTCATCATTTCATTTATCCAAAAAATGTAAATGTTCATGACATCTGACCACTAACAACATTGGAGGCATGTTACCTGGAGATTTTTCAGAATATGTCTTTAAGAACCCAGAAAATGAAAAAAAAAATAGCTGAGATATATAAATATATGAAGGTATAGAGAATACTGGACACAGGAAAATTGTAATTCATGTTCCTCACTGACTTCTTTCAAGATCATATTAAGGCCTTAAAATGTCTGATTTAAATATCATTCTTTACTTGCAGTTACCAGATATAGTTTCGCCCATGAGCGATCTGGTTTGCCCTTCATAAGTTAAAGAAACTCATTTTGAGGGAGGCTGCACTACTAATGTTTTAGGTACTCTTATCATTTGATACTATCCCATTAGCTCCTGAAGCACACCAAATATTATAGTTGCAGATTTTATTTAAAAAAATTATTTTTTCTTCTATGTAACATAAGATTCAAATTGGGAAAAAAAATAAAAAGCTTTTCAGGTATAGAAATGCTGGTATATCTAAATTTCTAAATAATCACTCATAGTTTTACAAGAAACAGCTGCTGTAGTTGTAGATCCCATGCCAAATAACTTCCAAGTTCAACATTTATTTTTGAACATTGTTTTCATTTGTATTTCATATATCCAGCCTGTATGTCCATGGGCCATCATGTTTAAAAATTGTGTATCTTGCATTTCAGTTTTCAAGTTCTGGCAATTATGTTGCTAACTCTTAAGTGATTGATTACATTTAAGTGCTGTGTGAAAAAAAAGAAAATAGTAATGTACAGAACAAATTTTTATTTCCCCCTTTTTTTCCCCCATTTGACTTGAGGTTTTTATTCTGACCTTTTTTCTGACTCTATGATTGTTGCTTCGTGTTGGCGCTTTCCTTGTGACGTACCGTACAATTTTTTGACTGTTGGCACCATGGGAGTATTCTTGTGTAATATTTGATTGTAACCTGCAATGAATATTTTTAGTAGTGTCTCACTTTTGTCTGGCCATAATTTGCAGCTGCTATATTTAGTAAAGCGTATTATATCACGGTCAGTGTCTTTTTCTTAAGTTATATCTATTATATACTTAAACTCACATATGCAACCAAATTTAAACATTTTTTGCAAATAGTTCTCAACATATTGTGTGAGTGCAGTAGATCTTAAAATGAAGTATTTAAAAAAGCAGAAGCATGTCTGAATCACAATTGTTCGCCAGACGAGTATTTTTTTTTTTAATTTGCAGCTGGTAATTTTCTTTTGTTATATTTTTTATTTATTTTTTCAAACATTTTTAATTATTTATACAGTTTACTACAGCCCATGCGTGCGTGTGTGACTGCGTCCTTTTGTGGCGTGGTATAGTTCATTGTACATAGAACTGAAATTTTATAGCATCCTGGTCTTGCGGCTTTTTTTTCACCAGCTTTAGCTTTAGACGGACCAAGAAACATTCACTGTCTCACACACACATTAATAACAATGGAGTAAATGGGGAGTTGATGGTGCAGAATTATAATACAAAGCTGTACCATTGCTCGCTGCCGGAACTGTGATCCGCATGTTATTTTAACGTAACGTAGAATGTCATGCAGCTTCATTAAAAGTTAGTTTATATAGAATGTCTTAAGTCTGCTTTTGCAACTTGGAGCAGGGTAAAGTCTTCAGGTTTTCACCTTGCATATCTTTCTTTGTTTAATTTGTTTTTATTTATTTACTTTTTCTGTACATTTATAATAGTACACTAAGATAAACATGAAGGAGAGGATGTAATATTTGTTTTGTTCTGCTTATTTAAAAATCTTCACTAGATCTATGGAATACTCTGTTTGTTAAAGCAACTACTCAGTAGCCCTACAGTGGCATGTGATGTTCTGCTCGTAACGTCAACTCCTCATTGCCTAATCTTAGTACAGTTACTCAGAACCATCAATGTTATCTGATTCATCCCATCCTCTCCCAGTCTGTTTGTGTAATTAATCTCAAGGTCATGCAGAAATATACATATTGCCTGCTATTCTTATACCAAGCATCAAGACTTAGCTTGAAATGCAATAAGTTAGTTTTCTCGGTGTCATTCTTTAAAGTTACTGATGTAGAGGATGCATTTTTGTGTTTTCACTGACAAGTGTTATATCACTTGCACACAGTTTAGACTTCAATAATGCATGTGCGAAGAGATAAAATATGTTTCATCATACAACCTGTGATAATGACATGTGAGTTGTCCTACTTCATGAAAACTAAAACTAGAGTAATATTAGCCAGTAGGTTTGATGCTTAGTAAAGTCTTTCCATGATACTGAACATTCTTTTGTTTATTGCAGAAATACCTATACATAGTTGGACTGCATAGAAGTATGTACATAAATCACTACATTTTATCGTAATTTGCAGGATTTGGAGCAAAAGCTTCACATTTAAAAGCAAAATTTAAGATAATACTCTCATAGAAATTACGATAAATATTATCTTGAAGTATAGGGACACCCATATTTATGTTATCTGTCACCCTGTATGACTATAAGCCAGTGATGGTTATTTGAGTTTGAAAAATAAATCTAGAACATTTTGCAGTCTCATGGTTTTGAACATGACATTTGTTTGCAACATCGATTCCCTTCTCCTCCTACTTTCTGCATCTGTGGAATATTCCAGGAACAGCCTTTATTTTCGGCTTGCCCAGAATGTCATACATAATTTTGTTTCAAAATTGTTACATAGAACACACAGAAAAACTGGTATAGATTGTTTTTCATTGTCTTTAACACCCAGCAGACATGTTAATATTGATACCTCAGTTTTTGATTGTAACTTACCATCTAAACATGCCGGTTACTTTAAAGGCCTTGTTGCCACTTTTCGTTCTGTTATTTAAGTTTGAGAAAAGATATGTAACAGTCTACTCTGTCTTCTGTATTGCTGATAAGTGGCAGTTGATTAAGGAAAGAATGTAACAGAAAGAGAATCATTTGTAGCTGCTTGAACTCTATAGCCACCATAAGATCAAAGTCATGCTGCAAGTAAACCTAATGAGCATGTTGGATGTACTAGAAACGAAATTAAAATTGTTAACTTGTAATAAATTTTTGGACTAGCTGCTTCTCACCAGCCATTTGAGTACATGGCATCTTTGCTACCAATAAGCCATTTTGTTCAGTTATATAATGTTATTTGAAGGGCAGGTGTTGCAAATAAGTTGGTTGCTAATGGAATAAGGATGAAACAAAGTTTTCAACATGCACATGTGCACTTATCTCTTTATTTTTCTTGTCTTCCTTTGCACCTGCCAAGGTTCACTTATATGTAAATATGGCCCTGAGAATAGAATATAGTGCCAAGGCGTCAAATTCACAGCTTGTACAATGTCTTTAACACTTTTTTCATGGCTTTTGAAGCATGGAAATTAAATTCATTTTCTCTAAGTCAGTCTTTTAATTTTTATGTTGTTTCCAGGTGTGATCGGCTGAATTTTGTCCACACAAAACCTTTGTACATTAACTCAAATACCACGTAGTAAAAGCACCAATGTATTTTGAAATTATATACATAATACTTAATATAATAAATGAAAGCAAAATAAAGATAAAATTGCAAAACAGCTATAAAGTTGAAGGAATATAGTACAGGCATAATTATGAACTTAGGATGGATTCTATTCACTTCAAAGAATTTTCCTATAGATCTTATCAACTAATAAAAGCCTAATTTTGGAGTTCATATGGAGACTCACCCCACCCCTAAAACAGTTGTACAATTTCAAAAAATTGTTTAATTATTTTATTGGTTGATATTTAATTATATAGTTGAGCATTTTTAACACTATATTAGCAGAAGAAATCTCTTGCTTATAAGCCTGCAAAAATGAATGCATTTAATAGTAAAATATGGAGAAATGTATTGAAGTATAAATGGTCTACACATGCTTAGATATTGTGTGAAATAACTGGTTTTGTAATGAAGGCTTAAATGCTTGCTTGTAGTATGTTGGTTTTGAGAAAGAAAAAATTTGATACAAAAGCTCACCCTTTGAAGCTGTACAGTTTCGGAGCTGTACTGATATTGGCAATCTTTAGTAAAGCTGACCTTATCTTAAATTACAAAACCCAAACACCATATGTAACTTACTTCAATGTGGCACTGACATTTATTGTTTAAAACATACCAACAGTTGTCCGGTAAGCAAGTAAAACCTATTTCATAAAAGATGATCATTGCAAAAAAATTTTAAAATGAAAGAAAAGGATTATAAGTTTGACCCCAATTATTCTTATTCTGCTTCACATTGAGTAAAAATAACATTAATTTTCGTCACTCTCAGATATAATATGATGTATTAACAAAAAATAATAAAATTGTATAATTGTAATAAATGGTCTTTTTTTATTATTAATTTTGGTATATATTTCACCAGTTCACATAGATAACAAAAATCAACAGAAATACTTAATGCATGGAACCACAAGCAACAAAAATGGGTTGCAGCTTTATGCCATGCACCATTTACATTTGTTGAGCTTAGAAAGTCACACTGGTGAATCTTTTTTACATTTGTAAGCAAAAATAAAAGAATGTTTTGTATGCATTTTGTAAATATGGCATTGATGGAGGAGTGCAAAATTTATAATGATGAAAGCACTGTTTACTGCTGTGGAAAGACTTTACTAACACAGGATGAGGCATTAGTAGGCTGCAGAACATCAGGAATAGTATGCAATTTATCTGCATGACCTTAGCTAATTACTGTATTTTTCCATTTAAATTCCACTATCTTGAGTGATAACACTTTCTACAAAGCAGAAGTAAAACAGAAAAGCCTGAAATCCCCATGCTGTAATATTATAAAGCTATTTTAATAAACTATAATTATCAAAAGCATTGGCATATGTAATCCTTGGCAATGGTTGGTTTGCCTGACAGTGATGATGTTCCGGCATGAAACAGAAGTGATTGGCTTGGCCTTTCTTTGGACAACCATTACACATAACTATGCCCATCTTACCCTCTTTCATAAAGTGTTCCACTGCGGTTGGTTATCAATTGGTTGAATGACGCAGCCTATTAAATACGTCACTTGCAAACTTGACACAAAATGGTGCATGCACTTCAGTTCAATTGTTTTCATTCAGCTGAGTGGGGTTTTGTTAGTGGTCAGCCTGTCCATAAACAAACTGACTGACCAAGTAAGTTTTCTGTAATGCTGTTTTGATTCCAGATTATAAACTGCAAGCACTTTTGTCCATGTTTTGCAAAGTACTGTATTTGATGCCTCTGCTTATATTCCCATAGTGATGTGTGTTTTGTGACTGCTATGTAGTTCACTTTTATGTCTTAATTCCAAATTACAGCTTTTCACAATCTGCCTCTTAGTAAATTCTAATTCATTAATAATGTGTCCACCGTTCTAAGTTTATTTGAAATTAACTTTTACCATTATAAAGTATATCTTCATAAGTTGCAGTTTTAATATTTAGTAATTTATCAATGTAAAGTCCCTGGAAGTTGCATCATGTTTCCAAATTTCTTAATGAATCATGGTGGACCTTTCATTTAAACTCTTCTAATGAAAAGTTTTCTTGAATCAATCTTTCATTCATTCTTGCCTTAAAAAAGTAATAAGAGAGAGAAACATTCCTAAATCTATGAATAATTATATATATTATATAAATATATATACAATCTATATATGCATACATGTTAATTTTTGTTGCACGTTGTTTTTGAGCGACGCCAGTTTTTTAATGCATGTTTTGTCTGTCTGCATGCAGGGATTCGGTTTTGTAACATTCGCAAATAGTGCTGATGCGGACCGCGCACGAGAGAGACTTCACGGCACCGTGGTTGAGGGAAGAAAGATAGAGGTGTGCATGGTCTCTATGATTTACAACATATTGTTCTGTGGTAGCACTCATTTTTAACTGTAACAAACCAAAGTTCTCCCAATCTTTCCTTCCTTTATATACTTTTTTATTTCATCATGTCCCTCTTTGGTAACCCAACTTTACTTAATGAGAATTTCTAACCTAACTCATTTGCCTAGCCTAACCTTATATTGGCTGAAGTAATCTGCTTGCACCTGACTGGATGCCACACCAAAAGTTTTGTTTTGATGAAGATACCCACCTGCTCGGGATATAAGGAAATGCAGTGTACTTTTTTCCTTGGTATTGTCTTGAATAGCACCCATGCTTTTAGTTTTGATGTCCATATTTAACATGGTAATCTAGTGAGCATATTTTGAAATGTAATCTTTCTTAAAAATAATACATACTTCTTGGGGGCTGTATTTTTTAACTTTAAAAGAAATGCAAAAGTTCAAAGAAATGGTTAACCTAGATATAATGTAATTTTTTTGACATGATGGATTGCTTGCATAATACTGCATATGCATCAATATCACTGTTCTTTAGAAAGCACTGTAGTGGGTTGGAAGTAGCAGCTATGCAACTGATTATGGCAAACGTTTGAATTTTTCCAACACTGAAAATTAAAACATGTATGTGTTTTGAGTCAGGATTCATTACACCTTCTCTTTGTAACTGGTGAATTGTGTATATGAAGATGTTTTATTTATTTACTTATTTTTGGCTTGGCATTCAGCAAAGTGCAGCATGAATTCCATGGTGCAATCTCCTCAGTTCTGCAAACCAATTGATGGCATTGCACATACTTGTGCATCATGTGTCACATCAAATGATTTGTATTTTGATGGAGGCACAAAATGGTGTATTGCAGAGTTGGAGGAACTGCATGAATGGCATCTCTCGCTCCTGCTTTACTACTGTCCTGCTCCGTCCTATTCCCAATGGCAGCAGCTAGCACGGCAACAAAAACAAGAAATGTTGTCTTGTGCATGGTGTTGCTCCTTCTCTGCAGCTCAGCAAAGCAATGTCAAAACGTGAACCTTTTCTTGCCCAAATAACAAACCCTAGCAAGCTAGGAGATTGTAGTGGTAGCTCTGCAGGCTGGTGCTGGGATCATGCCTGAGAATGGATTGTTGACTTGGGGCCTGAATGATTGTCTGCACCCTCAACTTACTATGGTTATGTTGTATAATTTGTTAACTTTCTTTCTTCTTTGTTGGGCACTGCGTTTTTTTCTGCCTGTCCCACCCTGCCCAGCATTTCTTCCAGGCTGTGCTCAGTGTGGTAGCTTGCTAGCAGGTTCTGGACTTTTGACTGAGTGTTTTTATTAATAACCAATGCCTGGAAGTACCTTGAATCCTGTTGCCATGTAAATTGTTGACTTTGCAGACTAGTTAACAGTGCTGCAAAGGCATCACTCTTTTATCTTCTAGTTATATTTAAGTCCAGAAATGCCCATTCAATACATTTTGACATTCCTTTGCTGAATAATAAAGGTAATATAACTTTAAATTAAAATTTAAGATTTAGAATAGAGAAATGCTTAAGATTAAGCATAGTGATAATGGTGTGCAATGCTTGGTCAAGTATACTGTTTCACATTTATTGGACACTATAGTTGGCCATGCATCTCGTAGTTTAAGATGAACATAATCTGATTCTTAATGCAGCATATCAACATTGTATTCTACTCTTACCTCTCTAGACGGCCTATATGTAAGTGCCGATGAAAAGTTGTAGTACGGTTTTCTCTTCAAGGAGCGTCAGAGGTAAGATGAATCGGTCAATTCGCTGCAAGGTATTAGCATTATTGATAATTGAATAATGTTATCTTGTTATACCTCATTCCACTTGACATATACAGACATAGAATAACATTCATATGCAAAGCCCAAACTTGCACTGAATAACATATGCACGAGGTGACAGGGTGTTCATGAATGCTACTGCTGTGCCTCTAAATGTGACCGGGACTCCTCTTTTGTTTCTTCTCCTTCTGTCTGCATTACTATGGCAGCATGGAATCTATTTATTTAGTCATTGAAGTTCTAAACATTTCGCATTTTCATAGGACCAGATTAACTATTTGAAAATATTTTATGCTAATGTAGCTTTGGAACCAAAACTCAAGATTCTCTCTGTTCCCCAGTATTTTATTTTGTTTTTTTACTCTTTCCTTTTTCCTTACTTCACCTCCTTTATGGTAAAAAAGCACAAAAGCTTCATTAATATATTCAGATCATGTGCAAAGGGTGTATTAAAGATTATATATCTTAAAATGCAAGATCATTTAAAGGTCTGATTCACAGCGTGTAAGTTTTACAGCTGAAAGTTCACAGCTATTCTTGGAAAAACATGCTAGTGTATTAGCCCAGTTATGACAGCTATAGTTGCGCAGTACCAGCTAGGATTGCAACATTAGACCAGACTGATTGTTTTCTACGGCTTTAAAATTACAATGTTGCTGCTGTAACTTTAATAGAATTAATCATGAAGTATCTTTCATTTTTATTTTGGATCTATTCAGCACAAAATAATTCACTAAAAAAGGAAAGGGCATATGTTAGGGAAAGAACTAAAAAACAGATCAACAGAAGGGATTTAACATCAACAAGATCATTATTATTATTAAGTATATGCTGCTCTATAAGATGAAATCAATATAACAAATAATATTAGGATCTTCAACTGAACAACTTCATGTTAATAAAGCATCATGACTTAAAGTATGGAGATTAGAAATACTGATAACATTAAATATTAATAAGCCACATAGTTGAATAGTACTTGTGTCTTTTGCAGAGTAAAGTGTTTTTTGCCTAGGGGAGGTGTTTCTATCATAATCCACATTAATGGAATTATCCCTCATCTCTTTCCTACCCAGGGTTGCCATTAGCAATTATGAGACCCTTTGTAAGGAATCATCACCTTCAAAACAACAGTCATTTAGATTTTATTTATAAATTTCATTCTGAGAATTGTTTTTATTGAGTGGCTGTCCTATAATAATTTTAAGTGTATGCGGCTTTTGTGCTTATGCTAATATACACAGTGATAGAATTTAATTCAATTTTCTTACAAAACATTTTGAATAAATATCATTTAAAAAGGCCTTGGTATAACTAGCTGCTAGTTCCGAGCAACAGTGAGAGTGTCTTGGAGTTGGATAAGAATGGAGGAAGGCTTTCCTGCTTTAAAATATGGCAATTATTTTGCAGGTGTGGAATGGTAGGCATAACCTTTTATGGTCAAGTATATATTAAACCAGATGATCTCCATAAAAACTGCACTTTCAGCTTTTTTTTTTTTTTTACCTTAAAATTCATGATTTAATTGGGAAAGCTTTGTAACTTTTTTTAAATATCAATAGAGTGCTTGTAATTTAAACCCATTAACATTAAAAGCAGTTAAAGCTGTAAAGCTCTTTCACAGTTTTAATACCGCTAGCAAAGAACATGTTATGTAGAAATATATCGCTGCAGTGTTATCCATAATGGTTTAAAGGTTTGAGCACAGTGTACTTAATACTTAAACTACTTGTTGGGTTACACTCTCGTTAAGGATATTTGTTTTTTCTCAGACACCATCCATCAGAATTACTCACAAGGAAGTCTGAATAAATTGTATCGGATTATTTATTGTTATGGTAGTTAACAAAGGATATAAATTACTTTTGGCAACTGTATTATGACCTTTTGTAAGTCATTCCAATATTTTTAATCCAATAAACAAAGACATTTATTGACTCCTCAGAAGTTATCCTTTGCTCCTTGTTCTATCTCATGGCCATTTAGTGCACAGCCTCTCTAGTGACCGGGTTTAATGTTGCTAGAATTGGGGTAATTTCTTTTCTTCTAATGTAAAATACTTATCATATACCACAACAGCACACAAACATGAAACATACAGACACTCGACACACATACATTCTTTTGCTTTGTAGATATACTATTGTATAACTATACTGAATGTTTCTAGATTGATGATGTAAACTGCAATTTTGAGTTGTGATACCAACATGGCTTGTGAGTGTGTGAGAGAATGGCTTGGGATGGATTAAAACTGCAGGTTGTCACTGAATATGATGCTAAAACATAATTAAATACTGTTAAATAAATACTGAAACATTAAAGTTATTATAATATTTTTGGGGATAACAACATTGTAAGCAGTGACAGCCTGCATTTGACCTTGCACACTGAGTAATCACTTTGTTTCTTGTAGATTGCAGATTTTGCTGGCTTGAACTGTGCATACAAACATATACATATAAATAGTACACAAATGCATCGCAGTGTTAATACATGTGACACATTCTTAATGCTGTGCAACCAAGGAATCAGCTTTGGTGAAAAAAATTTATTAAATGCTTTTTGTTTCTAAATTAATATGAAAAAAAAATGTTTGAAATATGGCTTGTAAATTTTAACTGTACTATCTTTAAATGGTAGATATCACAAAAGTTGGTTCTTTGCATGATGACAGTGACCTTCTGGTGAGAACTAAATTGACTGATCTGGTTTGCATTCTAGCATTATTGCAACATATTATCCTTTGGGTAATGTTTGTCAAACACCACCAGCAACTTTTGATCCAAACAGTAGTGTGAAACATTCGTACTGCTGCAATAAAGGTTTGATTACCTATTTTTCCTTCATAATTTTATGGTTAACATCCACATGATATAATTTATATTTATTTGCAGCATATTTAGTTGACCCTGGCAGTTATTTGTTTGCAAAAAAGGAGAATATTTAATAAATGAGAATGATTTTCTACAACCAAGTACTGTGATTGAAACTAAAAATACAGAAAAGCACCACTTACATAGAGAAACCACAATCATTTGAAAGCTGACTCTATTGTGTTGGGCTGCTGGAAAAGTTAATAACATAACTTACTGAGAAAAACATTCTAGAAGTGAAATGCATATATTTTCTACCTTTAGTTCAAGATATTTTTAAATTAATGAAACTATTTTGTGTATTTGTTATAAGAAGCTATCTGTTTAAACTGTAAGGTTACATTCAAATATCCTGACATTTCATGAAAACCAATATGATCCAATCATGTTTCTGCCAAATTTCACGTTTGTTTGACAGGTTGTTCCATATTTAAGCTTATGCCACTACAACTTTAGAGACCTGGAACAGACCCTCTCACAAAAACAATTGAGCAGCAGTATGATATTAAAGTTTAACTCACAACTTAGGGTGTCATACAACCCTTCATTACTTATTTTAGTTTTTATTATTGTCCATGAAAGCTTAATTGCTTCAGCTTGGAATCACAGACCTCATCCTGTAACATATCCTTTTAGTAAATAATGTTTGTATCCGGCTTTTGCGCTGATTGTTTTTAAAGGGCACTGATGACCTTGCAGTTGAATGCCTTTAAACATCTGTTTTACCTGTTAAACGATTGCTTCAACAATGCACCGCTTACATGTGAAGGAATGTTTTTCGAATTGGTAACTTTGAATACTTCCTTTTAGCAAATTGCAGCATCTCTCAGAACATGTTATTTTTTGAAAATCATATTCATTTTGGTTCATAAAGTTTTGAAAACAAGTCTCAAAACTTTTTTTTTTAAAAAAAAGAAGAGGCATTTTATGCCAAAACTTGTAAGTTTGATGAAAATAACCACAAGTAAAATTCTCCATTTAAGCATCACAAACAATAATATAAATGAATAATATGTGAAATATGAACCACTGGGTGTAAAAGCAAGGGTTTTGCCTTACCTCCATAAGAAAGACAATTTTTACCCTGGGTACCTCTTACTTTTCTATAATATGAAATATGCATGTGTGCACATGAACTTGTATTTCAAGTTTCACAGACAGCAAGCTGTAGTTGTTCACCATTGCCATATCCGTGGACATATGTTCAAGTGCTAGGAGATTTGCAACCAAGGCTGCCATAAGCACTTCACAAAAATTCAGGATGTTTGGCATCTCATGTTCAGCTGGTTGAGTAACACATTACAATATGTCCAAATCCGTGGATTCACTTTTGAAACAGCCACATTGTTGATAGTTTTTTTTTCCTTCCCAAATTTAAGAGCAGCTTAGAGCCTACATCCATCACATATTGTTACAGAAAAATCATTAGGCGATAAATTATATAATAATTTATGAGCAGTAGAATGAACATTTCTGTAAATGGTGGTAATGAACTATCTTGGTGGTATAGATAATTGCTGGAATCTGATATGAATTGGCTGGTGTTTGTTTTTTCAGTTTCATCATTTAAAACATGTTCTCCACATTACTTCCCCTTTTATGTATTTGTAAGAAAGCCACCATTACAGTGCATATCCAGAAACTTCTAATGTTAGCCTTTTTCCTTGCTTACCTAAGTTTAGGATAAGAAGTGAATATCTATGCAATCAAAAGAAAAATGCGCCATTTCAAATGCATTTGTGTTGTAAATGGAACTACTTGATAGTTTTAATATGTCCAAACTATTTGTAAAACCTGTTCCGCATTTACTGTAAACGTATTGCATGGTTCCAGAAAAAATTTTAAGTTAACAAAATTTGATATGATGATCATTTAAACAGTGAGGTCCTAAAAGTTACTAAGCACAAAGCTTATATTGATAAAATCTGAAATCTACTTCATACTTCTGTTATTTGTATGCAAGATCTTTTCGTAGAAGAGCCACATATTTTTTAGCAATTGAGCCTCATAGAGGTGTATGTAGGATGTAAATAAGAAACTCCATTAAAACCAATTCCATAAAATATTGTCTATAGAGTCATTACATTGTCAACAAAAATATGCTGAAATAATCTGAATTAGGCCATAAAGCTTTAAGCAAACATTTTAAATACCTATATTTGTAAAATTACCTCTTTCATAAATAAAACTTTTGAAATTGTATCTAATGCAAGCTGGACTCCAGATTCAGCATAACCTAAAAAAAGTCGAGGAGCACATTTGGGTATTATTGTGAACACTAATGGAGGATCAGAGAAAGATGTAAAAGTGAGAATAAGCAATGCTTAAGGTGTACTTGGTAAGTTAAAAACAGTTTGGAAAAACTAAAAATATTCCACTAATACAAAGCTAAGGATCTTTAATGCCAATTTTTGGCTGTGAAACTAGGAAGACAACTAAAAGCATTATTAACCAGATGCAAGTCTTCATAAATAGATGTTTATGAAGATTTTAAGAATATCCTGTCCAGTCTAGATCACAAATATGGGTAGTAGCCAAACAAGGACTAAAGAAACTGAAAATTCAGCAGAGGAAGTGTAATGGCCAGGCCATAATCTTCTTGGCTGTCAAGTGATACAGTCAAGAGTACTGTCAACTGAATTACTCAAGGGAGTCCTACCAAGACAACATGGAAAAGAGCAATCATAAAGGAGGCATGAAACAGATGTAAAGGGGCAAATAAAGCAATTTGCCAAAATAGAATAAAGTAACAAAAGTTTTAGGTGAGTCTATACTCCTACAAAGAGGAATTCTGGAAATTTTAATTGTTTGATATGATCTATAGATCATTAAGTGATGTGTGATTCTGAAATTCATAAAATGTGATGTTTAATCCTCATACAATGTTCTCGTTCTATTAAAAATTCACATGTATGTTATTCTGTCCATGTGATGTTATTCATGATGAATGTTTGGCTAAGTAGACTCATGCAGCGCATTTTTATAAATTGCCTCAATAAGATATGAAGGTAAAGGAAAAAAAGTTAAATGGGCTCTGCATTTTCCTTTTGACGAGCTTGTCCGTTTATTATAGTTCCTCAGTTATTCAGAATTATTCAAAATTTTATCAGAATGAAAGGAACTTCATGGGCAGGCTTCTGAGAATTCAAGAAATACTTTTTTGTAGGAAAATAAAGAGGAATGGAGAAACAATGAAAACCTTGCTGTATGAAAGGTATTTTGGAATGGGGACATTACCGAACACACATTCACATGCACTCACACACAATCATTTTTTACATTCAGGTTACCTCATTGAAATTTCATTAGCAGTTATATAACAACACTTTTTGCATTTAATGCAGATACACAGTACAAAAAGAAACAGACTGTTAGGGTCAAAATTCTTGCTTTGTTAAGTTTCTTTGGATAGCTCTGTGATACTTATTTTGCTGAATGGTACAAAGTGTTACAGTTGCATGAAAGAGTTGCTGGTGGTGCAGGATGTGTCGTCACGTGAGCACCTGGTGATATGACTTTCCCTCCAGTTGCATGATTCCACCTTCTCCAGAAGGATGGAAACTTGTTTAGATTAGTTATAAAAAGAATTAATTCCATTGTACTTCTAGCTGTTAAGAACATTTTCTTTACTGTTTCATTATGTTTGTCTTGAGATACCAGCAATGGTCGTCATGTAACAGCCAATGAGCATCCATTCTTCATGAGAATACCTGTTTTCATTACTTTTTCACTGCATGGCTTTCATGATGTCTGGGATGTAACAAGCTGTTTTGATATTGACCAAGCTGATATTTAAGGACAAACATTGATTTGAAATGTATGTGTCTTGCTGTGATCCATTTTTATCCTTGGTGTCATTTAATTAATATTTAAAATGTTGAATCTCAAAAAGAAATTGTAAACTCTTTCAAAACTGCTGCATTTTTAAATATTTGATTTTATATTTTTCTCCATTTTAAATCATATATTAGTGGATGTACTTTTTATATGTGCAAAGTATTAGCTTTTGTTTACAAATATATTTTGGGGATCCCTTAGGTTAATAACGCAACAGCTCGAGTGCAGACCAAGAAGCCTCCAACGGTTCCCAATGGTAAGCTAGTAATATTAAACTAAATGTTTTTATGTTTCTATGAATTAGTATACATAAATTTATTGTTTACTTGTATAATCAAGTTTTATTTCACAATTGTTCATAAATAATTTCATTGTTCAAGCACTACATGCTTATTGAATAATTTTGCTGTTTTACTTGGCAATTTTAACAGCAATTAAAATAAATATAGGAAGTTGCAACCTTTCTGTAAACTGCAACTATAAAGCACATAATTGGTAACTGCTACATAACCTGAAACAAATACTTTCACTGTAATAGTTTACAAATAACCAAGTAATGTTTTGTACAAAATGAGCAAAAAAGTGTAGGGCATTCCTGATAACTTAACAATTCATGTGTATGTTAACACTGTTACATACTGTGTTTGCTGGAAATACATTACTTAATATTTTGCATATATTTTGTGGATATCTCAGTAATACAGAAAGATTCACAACAACCAAGAACAGTAACCTGAACAAGAATGACAAAAATTGAAATGCATGCAATTTAATGGGAGCGTTCACAATAGATGGGTAGCTTCCCAGGGCTCCATAAACAGGAAAGAAAACTTGGCAAAGTTGTTAGTTTCTAATTCTCAGGCACAGCATATTAAATCCATATTTTCCATATTAGACTCCTCACGTTAGAGATTATTCTAGGCATTCATGACATGAAACAGCTGCTAGAGCTTTTTCTGCTCTAGTGGTTAATTAAGCTAATAGTGGTTAACTATAAAGCCCGGGCCTTAAAGTACTTACACGTTGTAAGTCGCCATTAAGGTAGTGGTCTCATGTGTTTATGGGAACTCCTAAGTGGTTTACCGGGAAAATACGAGTCAGTTGGAGAATTTAATGTCATATCGGCACGTTGGCCATAGTAGCACAATGGTAGTGCGGCTGAACGGAAACCAGAAGATCCGTGGTTCAAATCCCGGTATCATTGGTCAGTTAAAAATAAAGAAATTCCAAAGCACAAAATGGACTTGCCACTTTGTGCTCAATATGGTTATCAGTATGCATTTCTGCTCATGTTGCTGGGTATGATGTTTTGCTTCCTGTTCTTGTTTCTGTTTTGGTTATCATTTGGGCTTATTCTGAACTAGCCTTGAATAAAAACCACACATTCCCAAATGGCAAATAATGCTACTGGCACTTTTTTCCATGAGCTTCTCTCTTAATTCTACATGTGATTAAATAAATTTTTGTTTACCTTGTTAACACTTGTATTTTTAATTTCTTCTCATTTACCATACAACATTGGATAGTTTTCATGACATTTATTATAACATTTAAAGAAATTAGAAGGGTGTAACTTACGTAAAATAATAAACAGCTTCAATTATAATTAAAGAATATGAAACTGCATGTGTTAAAAAAAATTGATTTTTTTATACAGTCAATACACCTTATAACAACATTTTCCAAATCGTAGACAAATGTTAAGTTGCACTCCAGCAAATGCAGTAGTGGAATTCATTTTTTTTATTATTATTATAATATAAAGACAAAACATTGCATAAGTACACCATTAAAAATGAGGTCCATTATCTTCTGTAGTTTATGAGAAAATAGTTTAAGTTATCAAATTTAATACTGACAGAGTAGGTCACGTAGGACCCCATAAAACAACATTTAAATCAAATGCCATTATTTTAAAATATTTTCTGAGAAAATATTGTCTCTAAGCAAAAAATTAATTTGAGGTTTAAGAATTTTATATAAACTTTTTGGGGATCTGAGGATATATTCCTAGCTGAAACCAGTGCTCTTTAAACCTCTCTTTATTAAAGGTAAGAATTACATATAATATCCTTGTGGTGGAGCAAATACTTCTCCACCAGTAGTGCTAAGTGTCTAGTTGTGGTTTACAGAAAATTTTAGATTTTGTGTGCTAAGTCAGTAATCCTTTTTTTGAGGGAATTGCTTAGTTTAGGAGATTAAAATGTTAATTAGTAATACACATCTTCCATGTAAACATTATTGATGTATAAAATTTAGATTAGAGTTAGTCTTTGCTGATGATATAAAAAAGATGTAAACGGCTGGGGAAGGTTCAATTCATGGTTCAAAACAGTTGCATGTCTGTGTAATTAGTTGTTTGGTTGGTCCACAGTGACAAAGTAGCATTAATAAAGCAAACACAAAGTTCATATATACTGTCTAGTTTGTAGGAAATCATTCTGGTGAAGGAATGACTTCAGACTGTTAGTATTTGATGGTGTTCTGTTTATCCTCCCCTAGAACGAAAGGAGATTTGATTGCTGCTTTTGTAAATAGATGTTTTCAATTAGAAAATGCTTTGATGCATATTTTTTGTTAGTTTAAACAAGTATCATAATGGTGAAAACCAAGTACCAGCAGTCCCACATTTCCTTGTATAAAGATGTTGCCTTGATTGCAGTATTTGATAGCTTTTGTTGACTTCATTTCTTTTTCTTTTTTTATCATTTAGTTTTTCTGACTAGGAATGGGACGGTGCCCACACTTGGTGAGAGTTCAGACTTCTCTATCTTACTTGGTGTTGGATTGGTTCGTTGGTTGTTGTTCGGTTTTTGGTTTCTTAGTGTATTTTGCTGTTTTTTGCTCTTCTTATTCATTTTTCTTACTTTTTATTATAACACCAACTTTTCTACATAAGTGTGACCTTTTCTTGATTTATGGCTGAATTGTTTTCTCCTTGCTACAGGAAGCTGATTCAAAAGCATCAGTTGCTTATGTAAGGTGGAGTATTTAATAAATTGTTGCATTCCTGAAATTTATATAAAGAATTACATAAAATATTTGTAAAAAGAATTAACAAACACTTCTTAGATTTTGTGGTTCATTAGCCCTGATGTATAACTGTGACATACTGAGTTAATAACTATTTTGCTTTCTATCCTGTTGCAGAAATTAATATTATGTTATTGGAAATTGGCAATTTTAGGCTACTAAATTGCAAAAAGGAAAGTGGGAAACTATATAGCAAATAGAAACTTTGAAACCTATTTTGAAGTAATTAATATTTCTTAAACCCATTCTTAGTGTGGCCCACAGGCAGTGGACATTACTAATGAATGAAATAATAATTTCACAGGGAATTCCTCTGGGTTTAAGTTTAGAGTACTTCTCCTAACATTTGCCAGTTATGAGGACTGAGGGAAGAACAGTTCCTGTGGGATTTTAACCATGGTCCTCCATACTAATGTATGATTACATAGCTTTGAGTGCCTCAGGGCTAATGTATTGCATTCCTTCTCTTTAAAACATTCTAGTGGTCAGCATATTAATTGGCTTTTAGAGCCTCCCACTTGTCATTCATTACCATTTTTATTACTTGGACTAGCATGAAGGCAAATTAATTCAAGAATAACTTTGAAATATGAAGACATTGAGAAAAGTTGAAATATGCTTTACATTTGTCATTTTATAAAATGAGGTGGACAATTGTTGTCTTGCATTAGCTTCCTGAGCATGGCTACAGCATATTCTTTCTAGTTAGGTGTTGGTTATTAGATTTTTCAGCTAGCTCTCTTGATCTTTATATAATTATGATTTTTCTTTTTCTTTTTGTAATAATTATCTGTGTTTGTGGTGCCATCGAAACTGCAATACTAGATAACAGGGGCTATGTGGTTAAATATTATTTTGCTGTCTTAACTGTAGTTTCTAGGTGATAATAAGTATAGTCATTATTTAAAATTAGAATTTTCTCATCCCCAGCCAAACTTGTTGCTTAATATTTTATAGTATGGACACTAAAAATAATATTTTGCTTGTTTTGCTGGTAAAGTGGCAACTCATTGAGAAATGTTTTCACTTTGCATAAATAGAATGTAATAAGCTTTGAATTGTGAAAAATATGTCTGAATATAATAGAGCATATCAGTTAATTTGTGTTAAATTTAAAATCTTTTCATAGTTGAGTTATTACCAAAATATTAATCACTTTTTTGGATATAATGCTTATGGTTAGATTGCATTGAAAACTACAGTCAAAATAAGTAATATGGACTTGATCTAGGAAATGAATCCTGTTGCAATAAATTAGTTATAATTTTTTCTAGTAAAAATGTTAAAAACTGTTGCTGTTACTGTTACTTCTTTGCATTTTGGTATGAGTTCACAAATAATTTTTGAGAATGTATTATCAGATCAACATACAAATTACATATACATTCAAAACAGTAAGTTTTTATGATAATAAGATGATAAAAAAGTGCTGGTTACAAATAATTTTTCCAGCATTTACTTAGTTTTTAGTGTTATGCATAAAAATTGTATAATGGAAATGCAATTTTTTTTTCTACATAGGTCACATATCTTTTTAGTATAAATGCAACTGTTATTTTGTAAAGAATATTGGATTTTATTTGCACTCAATGTATGTTTATTACCATCTCTTTGCTTCAAAATTGACTTTTATGGAAGAAAAAAAAAATTAAATTTTTTTTTTTTAAAAATTCTCCTTTATGTTTATGGTTTCCTAGGAAAAGAAATCATTTAAATGTTAGTTATCTTGCTTTGCAAAGAAAACTTTTGATTACTGGTTTTACAGTGGAAATAATTCATTTGTTAGATGAAGTTCATATTCTTACTATACTTGATAATTACTGTATTTGATTGCCACATTACTGACAGAAATGCCAGCCAGAAAAATAATTAAAAAA
Source organism: Mantis religiosa (assembly GCA_030765055.1). NCBI lineage: Eukaryota > Metazoa > Arthropoda > Insecta > Mantodea > Mantidae > Mantis > Mantis religiosa. The sequence continues at coordinate 112,781,384 of CM060951.1, read as the reverse complement.
GAAAAAAAAATTGTCCACCTAATAGGTAAAATATGGCTGGAAGTTGGTTTAATATAATTGACATGTCGCGGGTCTAAAGGGAGTTGCTTGTGTTTGTGTCGTTCCAGTGTGCGTGCAGTGGCCGGAGGGTAGGTGTCAGCGCTGGGCAACATTCTGCTTGCTACTTGATAGTAGTTGCTCACATAATTACACCATTTGCTTGCCTCTCTAAGCATGTTTATTTGCTTGCTTTATCACTTTGCATGTTAAAGAGTCCTAGACTTAAAATAGTTACTTATGTTGCACTTTATTTGACATGAATAATGGATAACAGTATTAGCCTTGTTTCCATCGGTGTGGAACTTCCTGGGTGATGGCTATGTAATTCACTATTTGAGAATCTTGTATTGGTATAAAAATGATAATGAATATTTGAAAAATTATATTATGCTATTAAATTTTTCATTCAAGGGAATGGAGAGCGTGCTTAATTTGCAGACTAAAATACATTTCTGGCTCAGTGAGCAGCTTGTTGGGTGGTTTTGATGTAAAAACCACATTAACGTCCTGTAAAATATATACTTAAATTATTCCTCTTTTGTGTATACCCTTAAATTATATTTTATCTGATAAATTTGTAGCAATGATTCCTGAAACTTCTTACTTAAAAAGGCAGCTAAGTTTTAGTATCTGAAGTCTAAACAAAAAAATTCCCTCAACTTTCCCATAAGTTTTCAATATGAATTGTTACTCCCTTGTAAGTCATTAATTGAAACAAGTAAAAGGAATTATGCACGAAAACTTCTTAGATGACTCTAAATGTTTTAACTCATTTTTATTAGTGCACAATGAGAAGAAATTAAGTTTTAAAATTCTATACCTTAACTAGAAACATGGATAAGAATAGTTGCTCAGTCCAAAATATACTGCCATTCATATACATGTGTATATATATACACAATTAAATAAATTGAGAGAGTGCAACTTAAATAAGTAAATTATACATTTATGCTAGAGCAGTTTTCTGGAAATTGTCTATCAGTGATCAGTGCTATTTATTCAAAATAAGAGGCATTAAATATCTTATTGTGTATGTATAAGCAATATTAGGTAATGGTTCTCTGAAAGCATTACACTATTAATGCACATGAAAAAGAATCTTATATTCCAAGCCCTTCTTTTTTGAAATCTTACCATACTGCAGTGCCAGAAACAAAACACTACTTTTCTTTTCTTTTCTTTTTTGTGAACCTCAATGTTAATGCAATTTCTATTAAAAGTTTGCATCCTTAGGAAGTTGTTAATTTTTGTATAATCCAAAACTTTCATATTGTGAAATTAAGTTCTGTTTTCTACTGGTAGTAGAAATAGTAGAATCTTTTATTGTTTGGGATGTGAACTGTAGTGATTTGTTGACGGTCATGTAAAGTAACATGGAAAGTTAATGAGGAGGCTGCAACTTATGGCGACCAGCAGACATTGTAGAAACAAGAATTCCTGAGCTACAAAGAGAAATGCTCTAATGTTGGTTAAAATATTCTAGGCTTTATAACTTTATGGACTCAGAAGCCTCAGGAAACTAGGCATCTTTACAAAAGAGAGTGTTAACTTTCGGTTGATTGCATAGTCTGTTATCTCTTTTCAGCATCTAGTTACTGAAAGCATTCTCCATGTGACCATTTTAAACTAAAATAAGAATAAAAATAATATTCATGTTCAATTACAATGTAGTAGATCCCAATATTTCATGTCAGCATTAAGCAGCTTGAAATCTGAAACAGTAATAGATATTAAATGTACAAATAATATTCAAGATAAACATCTGATAAGAAATGTAGTACAAAAAAAGAGGACCGATATACTGTAAATGTTTGATTCAGCCTTCCATTGTTTTTTATTTTTTTAAAACCTTCTACTCTGTCTCTTCTCTTCAGCATTACACAGGTTCACTATTAGTTACTCAATTCTGTAGTATATTATCATGAAATACTTTTGAAAAGAATGAAAATAAAAACTTAAAGTAAAAAAGAGCATTACAATATTGCAAATTACATGTCTAAACAAAATTAGGCATACACGACAAATAGGAATATTACTAATGAGTGTTCATTAACAAATTTAGAAAACTGATATTGTCATCAATTCTCATAAAGAAAACAGTGGTAAATTAATCTGTTTCTACTAGAAATTGGTCCATCAACAATCATTTATGATTAACAGCTTGCAGCACTGCATGAGGTAACTAATATCCTAATAAAACAAGTTAAAACGAGTGTAATAATTTGAGTGCTGTAAATACATCTAAACAAGTCTGTGAAGAGACTATGCATGGGTTACTTAGTTTTAGAGCTTTTAACAGTGCTTTCATTTTTGGAAGACCACAGAACCTGACAGCTGGTGAAAGGGTAACATGTTTGTTTTATCTACCTTGGAATGTTCTTTTACAGCATCTTGATTAGTGAATGCTACTTTGGTTTGATTTTGATAATCTCAGTTAAGATTTTGACAGTTTTTAGATTTATTCTTAGAACTAGCCTAAGTGATGTTTGCTAGTGTAAGACAGTTTAACAATTATCTCTCTAGCTGCATATATATTGAAGTACTGTGTTATGGAAAACAGTTGTTCAGAATTTACTAGATTACTTCTATCCTGCTAAACATTGTTCAACAAAGTTACAGAATTTTGTCTCTAGAATTTGGTGGATAAATGGAAAATCTAAGGCACATTGTAGAACTAAAATACTTCTGAGTCCATAAAAACTTGCTGTTAGTCATTTAGTAAATTATTAATGGTGTTATAGTTTTATTTATTTATCTTAATAGACCTCAAATTTGAATTCAAACCTTGTTACAGTGAATGCAACTGTAGAACCAAACTTGATATAAACAAAACATTTTATATTCCTCTGTGTTAGGCTTGAGTTTATAACAACTATGAGAAATAGCCTCAAACAAATTCCATGTGAATTAATAAATTGTTTGTAATGCAATACAATGTGATGAGGATGACGATGACGACAAGAATAAGAGGAAACACTGAGGCTCAGTAAAAGTTGAGTTGAAATTAAATGTGGATGAGTAAAATAACAATTTATGTTAATCTTCAGGAAACGGATGCAAAAAAGTGGGTGCCATCAAACAGTAACCTCTCTGTCAAATTATGTTTATCTCATTTCTCGTTACAAATCTAAATCCAATTTCAACCTATCATTTATGCAAGATGGGCCACTTGAAAGATGGTTACATAGGGTCATTGTTGGCAGAATTTAAGATACCTAAAAATAGTCAGTTTGTTACCAAAAAATTCCAGTATCTACCATTTTCTTGTCTTCTTGGTGATCCCCAATGTTCTTTTAAGCACATATAATACTTTATGTGGAAACGCCAGTATAATGAGCAGTTAATTGAACAATGTAATTCAAGACAATTGCATTGTTCTGCATTGGTTTGATAAAACATGCAGCACAATTCATTTCTTGCTGCTCTTAATTACTGACCTTTAGAATGCTTCACTACTTCATCTTCATCATCACTTATCAAGCTAAAAGTACTTATAGAAGCAGCCATGTTTATTATCTGGTTATCATTTGATTGCTGAAGCGGGATGAGTAATACTGCTCAATTGAATAGAAGCTACAGCCTTGTTTAGTTTTACTATTCATATTATTTAATGTTTTATATTAATCAAAAGTTCAAACTAGATTTGTTCACATAGTTCCTGAAAATGCACCAATAATCACCCATATTTAAGGTACTACATGTTATGTTGTGCTTTGGTTTCCTGCATTTGAAGGTTAGTTGTGTGTTTATATCAAATTTGGTTCTATGAGTGGAGCGCTAATTGGTAGTTTATCTGTTTGCATACATTTAAGAAAGCAATGCATCCTTTTTAATGACAGAATGCAGTGATGGCATTCACATTTTCAAACTGTTGGAAACAACATATCTACAAAAAAATAACATTCGGCTCCAGTAATTAGAGCAGTAAAATTTACATGCTTCTTTTGTGCAGTCAGCTGTCACACTGTGTTCACAAGGAAATAGTGTTTATACCTCAGTGACATAAATGGCAATTGGAGATGGTTTCCATTTCCATTTGGAGTGTTTGTTTTGTTCAGGTAAAATAACATATAAAGCATGTAAGTTTTGGAGGACAGCATTTCATTCATAATATTTATTTTGGCAAGATTCACTTTTAGTATATAAATTATTAATTCATATAAACTGTATTGAATTTTAGTATATAAATACTTTTACTCTTTGTGGTCAGTATGCAAAATCGTAGTGAGCAGAAATCGTAAGAACTGGATAAAGAAGTGATTGGAAATGCTATAATGTGTCAACTACTTATATCTATTATATAAAATACTTGGATTGTTCCAAAATAAATTGTACACAGCACTTTTATTCTAGTTGCAGCTAAGGAGACGGTTTTATAAAATTTGGTTGATGAAGGCTAAAACTAATTGCATGATAAAAGCATCATCTAGAGCTGAAAGATAGAGGAATAGTTAGAAACATTGTAGTTTAAGTGTTATGTCATAGAAGCTGCTAAATCAGAAATAACAAGAGAAAGCATTTTTAAAGCCTGATAAATCAATTGATTGTCTTGCTAATTTCAGAAATAATTAATATTTTTAAAAGACATGGTTGAGAATTAACCTTAAAATCACAGAAATTGCTATTTCACTGAAGTTGTATATGTATTTGTTATTTAATTACATATTATGTTGATAGGCTACAGGATCCCCACAGTGCCTTGGTCGTGGCTGGGAGGTGCAGGTGCGCCCCTTACTACGCCTTCCACCACCACCCCAACACCTTTAGTGCTGACTCCTCGTACTGCTCGCCGAAGGTATTCTACAGTCTGGGCCTTATGCTGTAATGTATTGGTGCATCTTGACAAAGCATGTTTTTCCACCGCAAATACCCCCTTGTCATTTGATGCTCATAGTGAAACATTAAAAGTGGTGGGATTTTAAGCACTTTATACTGGAAGGGAGAGGAGTGATTGCTGCAAACCCACCCTTTAGAATTAGCATATGAATTGGTTGCGTTATTGTAGTGAAGATGTTTCTTTCAATGGTGAACTGTTATTGCATTGTGTACTAGGTCATGCTACTTGCTTTCGTATGGTTTCCTCAATTTCCCTCAGTGTAGTTAAGTACTTAAGGAACCAGTGGAGGTATTTTAGAATGTAAATGTAAGGAATAAGCATGGATGCAATTACATTGCTGAAAAGTTATGCATTTTCTCTTCTTTCTCTCTGTGTCAAATCCTCATAACCTTATTGCAGTTCTGTCTACTTACAGAAGCTTTATCTGTTTTGGAAGATTAAGCTTCCTCTGCATTCATTTAGAGTTCAAATTAAGAGGAAGGTTTTAAACAATTATGTAACAATAACAAGCTCAAATTATAGCATTAGTGGATTCTAGTTGTCCAAAAACTGTATTTAATTCAAATGCTTAGAATTTCTTATTTTTTCAAATAGGAGACCATAGAACTTTTTGCCATGTAGTGAAAAGTGGCAGTATACCCATATGCATTCACAGCATACATGTCATAAGGTCTTAAAGGGTCTGTGGCATAAATAAGTATGCAAGTTTAGGAAATAATATTACCATACTAATGCCCAGTTCACAATAGAGTGACAGTGGCTATGTGATACGAATGAATTCAACATGAAGTGACAAAAGTTGAATTGGAATTAAAATTTGCATCATGACATGGCGACATCCACCAAATAGGTATAAGACATCAACTTCCAGATAAATGTATTCTTTTTCTGGACAAATAAAGAAGCACTCTGAGTTGTTAGAACTGAATTCAAGTGTTTACAGGTTCAAACTTTGCCAAAAACAATGTTTTTTTTACTGTGCTTAACCTCTTAACTGGTCATGGTGTGTATGTATTTGTGTGTGCGTGTGTATCATACATATTCACCACATGTTTTTTAATGCTCACATGTTCTCTGCTGGTATGACAAATATTATTGTAGTTATGCTAGGAGTTATTTGTTGTAGCCTTTGATAGTTTGCATCATTTTCCTAGTTATTATATGATTTATGTGTATACTCTGGAAGCATAATTCAGAAGCAATGGCACTGTTTATCATATGCCAGCATTGGCAGTTCCTAAGAATGACTGCTTTTAATTGGAGGTGTAAGAATGATCCCCTTACAGAGGAAGAAATGGAGGAATATTTATGATGTGGAAGATGGTAGTGGTGTATTTGCAAACAGTTTAGATTCCTAAAGAGTCTGAGTCAATCTCTATGGCGAGTGAAGGCAAATCAGGATATTTTTATTCTGCATGGTTTGCCACATGGAAAACTTACATTTCTTGGTGCTAATGAACTAATGTGCATCTAGATGACAACATAACTCAAATACATAGTGTTTAATTATTTGTGAACAACAATATATGTGAAAATTAAGTGCGGCACAAATAACGTGTGCATCAATTCCTTGCAGCACATCCTAATTAGAAGGCATGATCTCACTATGGGTGTTGGATGGATATCAACACAACAGAAATAAAAACTCATGTGAAGTTATACATAAATCTGAGAATAGTTTATATTTTTCAAAAAGAGACCATTGCAATCCCAAAGTAATGTTGGAGAAAGGGTTTCAACTGTCACTAAAGTTCCTTCGTTTCTCCAACAATACAAGATTCAATCTCGAGAAAGGTATATAAAATTTAACCTAGGTTGAAGACCTAAAAAGAAAATTTGGTTCTGCTTATACTCCAGAATAGAACATCTGTACATATGAAGCACTCATTTTCTAGAAAGGCAGACTGGTTTAAGTTAAGCACATGCCCTTTAAGCAAAGAGAGTTTGTCATGAAACTATAAACTGAAAGTATCTCAGGGCATGTTCAGAAATTGTTTTATTTATACCAGCATAGATAGAGACTTTGGGCAGAGACATTCTGGTGAGTAAATTTCTTCAAGAGTAGTACTAGAGTTTGCAGATCTGCTTGACAAGGGTTACTGTCCATTTCTGGATAACTTGTAAAATAATTCAAGATTTTTTTGACTCTTTGTGCACTCACCAAACTGATGTTGTGGCAACATTGGAAGTAAACAGAAAAGAGTTTTTGACAAATGTAAAAAATAAAGAATTGCAAAGGGGGAAGTTTTTGCAAAAAACCAAAACAAATAATAGTGAAATGAAAGATAAGAGGGATGTAATACTTCTCAGTACAATTAATGATAATTCAATGACAGAATGTGCAGACAAGAAAAGGCTTAGTTTGTAAACCTAATGTGTTATTGGAATACATAAAAGCATGGGTGGTGTTGACAAAAATAATGGTCAACTCTAGAGTTACCAATTGGTGTGTGAGTATCTAAAGTATTCTCAGAAGATATCTTGTTACCTACTGGATATGGTATTACTGAATGCATTTCTTATTTATAAGAAGGAAGGTGACAGATCAACTAGACTGGAGTTCATCTTCAACATAGAAGAGGCATTATTGTCATCAGGTGGAGTTACAGAGTCTGCCATAAGGGCCAAAACATCCAGATCTCTGGAATGCTGCTTTCCAGAAAATGTGCTAGGACATCAAAGAAGAAGCCTACCTGAAAAAGAGCAGTGTGCTGAAGTAAATGAGAAAAAAAGAAAACTTACTGGTACTCAGACCATAAACACATTGTGCGTGGTACCCTATTTCAGACTGTTTCATACTGTCAAAAATTTCCAATTGTAAGCTTCATTTTTCATATATTGAATTTATACAGGATATGTAATGGTTCTATGTATAAAATTAGCTTTTTTACCCTAAGTAAAGAAACTATCATTAAATTGCTTCAAATATCTGATCATGACAAACAGAAGGCAGACCAAAAATACCCAGAAGGGATATATTTATTGCAGCAAATTACCCAGTTAAGAGGTTAAAAGCAACTGTCCCATGCCAGTATATTTCTGGTATGTGAAAGAATTCCTATGCAATAAAATACCAACATACTGGTGGCACTGATATAATCCTAGTTGTTGACAGCATCATTAACTTTTTTTTTGTCACCCTTTTTCACAATTTTGAGTTCTTTGTTGCAATAGGAAGGAGGTTGATAATTAGAGATGACCTAAATTTTGAATTTTAATTTAATACGCTTTGACTGCTACCACAAGACATCATAAACCATAAACAAACAATATGAATAGCTGTTACACTCTTCCTTTTTTGTGTGTGTTAAGGAAGGGAATCAGGCTATTAAGTATCTATCTTATGTAAGTGAGCTTGCAAGCATATCTGCTTCATGTATAGCACTGTTTGTTCTATATGTCCATCTTAATATGGTTCAGTTCATATCGCGTAAAATGATAATTAATACAAAGGAAAGCTAAAATGAAGTACAGCGTTATGACAGTTCACCACTGAGTTATATGCTTTCACAGAGAGGTACAAAATATAGCAGATTGCTTCACTCAGAAATTAGAAGAAATTTAGAAATGTATGAAATACACTTGAAATATTTCAGGGAAAGAGGATGACATCCTTGCACTATCAGTAGTCAAAATATTATTAGAAGTCACTGAGCTGAAGAAAATGGCAGATACTAGAAATGGATATGCTACTTTATATAGAATGCCTACTCTCTCACCCCCTCTCCTCCCTTACCCAAAAGAAAGTAAACAAGTTAATGGTGGACTAACATGCATGTCCAAAATGTGTGTGCGTGCGTGGTGTGGTTCTTCTAATTTGTTTTTTAACCTGCCTTTGCATGAATGGCTCTGCCCCTTTGTTGGTCTTCAGAGGTATCACAATTTTAATTTCAGAATTTTACATTTTCAAATTTATATTCAGAAATAATTGAAAGGCCAAATTCGTACAGAATAAAAAGTGTCTTTATAATATAATATAAGTTTATATAAATAATTTTTAAAATTTATTACATTTCAAGGGATCATTTAAACATTTCAGAATCTTAAAACAATATTATCACATACAGCTTGCTCAAATTTAATTAATAAGTACTAATACGAAATTTATTTTTAAATTGTAAACTGTACTGTTTACGAAGGGACTGTTCAATAACTAACATTTCTAGTGTACTTGTAAAGATAAGCTGTAAATATGCACTATCTTTGTAAGCAAAGAGAAATTGGAGGGTAACAAAGTCAACTAAAATTCCAAGCAATTAACAAATAGCAGGTGTGGAACAATATACTTACCAACTTGAGCTGGTTATGTCCAAAATTAAGAAACTGGCACAAATGTTATTAATGGAAATCCTGAAAACACATTTATATGTAAACACTGCTCAAATAAATGAAATCATTTCTAAACAGCATTGTCTTCTAAATGGTTCAAACACTTTCCTGTATTTTAAGTGGAGAGGATATAGATGTCCTCTGCATAGGAAGTTATTCTTTGTGCTGAGGTGAACAAAAATCACATAACACTATTTGAATTAAAAGAATATTTTCCTAGTGCTCTGTTAGAGTATAATTCATATGCAGCATATGAAGCATTGTAGTGCATAGTAGTACACTTGCCTCTAGCACAAGGGACCTTGGTTGAATCCCCAGTACTGGCATATTATTTTTCCCTGCTGTGAGGTCAGGTCAGGTCAGGTCTGGGATGCACTCACTTTTACGATGCCAGTTGAGTGGCTATCCGGATGGATAGATGGAATCCTTAAAAGGTGAAGTTGTGCCTCATGGTTGAGGTAGCAGTGCAACCCATCACCTTATGCTGCACTCCTGTGTGGTATGCGGGTGGAGGATGCAGAGGCCGGGTGAAAAGGGTAACCTCTACATGGAAGAGATGCCCTCGGATTATGGATAATTAGTGTGAAGAATGATAATTAATGAATAGCAGCTGATCTCTCTTTTTGTATCTTCATTTTCTTCCCAGAGTGCCAAATTTTACCATATGTTCTCATACTGTTGTAATATGCACTTTAAACATCATTAGTAAAATCTGTATTATGTCATTTTTATTTCCTTTTATAGAACATTTTTAAAATAGGTGTGTCCTTTGTATCATCAGTAAGTGTTTAAATAAATTAATTTTCTTTCTCTCTTACTGTAATTCATCAAGTTGTTAAATACATATACACATTTTACTTTTGTTTTCAGTGGATGCTTAGATAAGGATACAGAATTTTTATTTTTTGACCTGATATTTTTTTTTCCCCCTGGTACAGATAAATCTTAAACATATTTATTTTGTTTTAATATTTGATTTAGGTTCTTTTAAGCATTTTGTTTCAAATATATTAAGGAACTATTTTCGTATAACTACTTATAGCAAAACACAGTATAATTCTCTTAATGGTGTAACCTATTTGAGTGTTGCACCTTCAACAAGACCAAATTTTCTGCCCCACATGCAAGAATACCAAACACCTTTATCTTTCAAAGCATTTTTCGATGTACCTATCGAGATCTTAAGGCCCAATCTGATATAATGATGGTTGTAAAATGGGATTTGAGAGTGGGACTGGACCCTTGTGTCAAAGATACCAGCTTTCGTTTAGCTTGGACAAATATCCCATAGTTTTTCAGGCAGAAATATTTGCTGTTTAGGATAGAATTTGGGAGATGTAAGAAAATACTATAGGAACAGATGAATTTTTTTCCCTACTGGAGATTCTTGTCATCTACTTACGTCCAAGTTGTTTTTAGAATGCATTCTGTTCAGCTTAGGTAGTTGTCAGGGCATTTGGAAATTTTGAGCAATGAAAGGGTAAATGAAATTGCTAATAGGATAACTTGGCAGGACAGTATTTTCCCTGTATCAAACTAAACTAAAAATCCATCAGGATTGGCCTGATTTAATGGATGACATCTATAACCCTTTCCTAATATGATAAGGTGTACACACCATAATGTAGCTAGTTTTAATTACACATCTGTGAATTTTAAATTTTTTCCAAATTTATTGTTTTGAATGTACAAATACCCTTGTACACTTGTATAATTTTTGGACACCAAAAATGAATTTGTCAATTTCACTCAATCGCGCCTAATTTTTCTAGAAATAATTAACACTGAACACAGTTACCTTCTTGTCATACATCCAATGATGTAACTCTGTTCATGTTTGTAAATTGTTTACAAATTATCAGCATAACAAAACATTGGAAAAGCAAACCAAAAGTGTGACACTTTTACAGGAGAACAGAAAATAAGTTTCTTTTGTCTTACTTTACCATAACAATTCTAAGTATAATTCTGTCTTTTTTGACAACACTCAACCATTATGTTGCACCAAAAGGTCTGTTTATGTACACCCAAAACTAATTTTAATCCAACATCTAGGTCACAATCTTCTGTTTTGATATGTTGCTTTGCTGTTGATGTGAACACATCTGTCAACGTGTAACATCAAGAAAGTCAAATATTTTTAAGTTCTAGGAATCATGACATAATGGGAATAAATGGACTACATGTTTACTCTTAAAATAAAAAAAAAAAAATATGTATAGGATCTTTCGTTCAGTATCATACAAAAAATCGTGCAAAGCAGTGCTATTTACAACTTCTCTTGAGTGCCTAAGATTGTTTTCACAGCAATTCAAAATACTAAGAGCATCATAAACCTACTGCATCTATCACACACAAATTGGCAGGAAATAAATGTCATTAAAGAGTTATTTTTAAAATACTGCTGATAATTTTGAGGAATTAAAAAGATTTGTGAGTCATGTGGAAGTATAAACTTTTATGTGTAGCAGCTAATTCTGTTGATCAGCAAATACATGCAAGGTGTTAGGGATATAAGTTTATACTTTTGATAAACTTTATCTTAATATATATATGCACTTCAGTGTGTTTGCTTTTTCCCTTTGTCTAATAGTTTTTCCATGAACGCATTACATAATTTACCATCTTATGTTTTCTGCATGGTTACAACTGTGCTGTGAAATGAACGTTGCTGGTCGGTATAGACCATCCAATATTCTCCCCATATTTCACTTAAATACCAGTTTTGATGGTCCACGTAATGTGGGGCCACTAGTTTTGCAGAAAGCTTTTGGACTCAGTTATGCATTAAAACAATTATTGAATTGTAACGCAAGGGTAAATGAAATATTAATTAAACATATTTAAAATTCCTTTCTCATTTCTTTCTCTATGAAAGTGTTAAGTTCTAGATAACACAAACTTTGGTAGAACCTGACTTATTCCTTCATTTGTTATTAGTTTTGTGAGAGTAACTTCAACATTCGTTATGGTGAGAATTGCCTGAACTGTTTTACTGTTCCCAACAACCCATCACTCTCAGGTAAAATAAACCTGTATGGCTTAAGTGTGCCACACATTGTTGGTACTAACCAACCTGAAAACATGTACCTGTTAATAACTAAAATTATTAGGCTGCAAAGTAAATATTAAAGTCCTCCTAATATCCCCCTAATCCTATCCTAATCCTATCCTAATATCCTCCTATAAATCCTCCTAATAGTCTGAACATAAATAGGATTGAAGTGATTCCTAAGTAAAAATAAAGTTATAAGCATATTCATATAATAATTAATAATAATAATGTATAATTTTGTTATAAAATGTAATTTTTGGAGCATTGAATACCAGAATAATATACATAAAAATGTTTGTTTAATATCATATGGATTATATAATACAGAACACTAAAACAGTTAATTACTTAAGGTTTTTGGCAGTTTGTTCTATAATAATGTAACCATGACTTCCACAACACTAACATTGATACATAAAAATCAGCGTGTATAAACATAATAAAGTTCACAAACTTAAAAAAACAAAAAAAAAACTATAAATTAAATTATAAACCTGATTGTGGTCTCTTTAAGTAGTTTTCCGTTGAAATAAAAATTGAAGAAGTAGTGATAGCAGATCCTCTGTTGAAACGGGGAGGTTTCATACCGAATTATTAAGATGCATCAATTGACATTACAGAAGAAAAATGAAAACTAGCATGTTGTAGCACATTTTGAGCACCTGAGCCATTGTGCCTTATCCAGCTTGACCAAGGCATCGTGTGGTGGTGTTGCATAGCGTGTGAACGTGCTTTGCATGGATTGGTTTGTGTGTGTCATAGCAGCGGCAGCCCTGCGAGGGGTAGCAATCCAGCGTGGCAGGGCGAGGGCCGCATATCCAGCGGCGGCGGCCGCAGCAGCAGCATTTGCTCGCCATCCCACTCCCCTCACTGCAGCAGCTGCAACCGCTCTCCATGGTTACACACCGTGAGTAGTTACCTCTTCACACTAGCACTACTGTAATGGAAAGAAACATGTTCCAAAATAAAATGGCAGAATGTATTTTTAGGCATAATACTAAATTAATATGCTTTGACTATTTCACATTTATAAGCAAATTGCTGTATTGCCTGCACTATTTAATGAGGTATATTATCCATAGAATTTAATTGAGTTAACAAGACTAAAGTTGCATCAGATGCAGTCACAAAATTGCTTGGCACATCCATTAATTCTGCACTGTTGTAACATTAGAATCAGAAATCAGGAGATTAATGCAGTATAAACCCCTTTACATTTTATTCAAGGGAACGCAGTCCAAATGCATAAAAAAATAGAGAAGTAGAACTGTGATTCCATCTTCAGCACTGAGAACAAATATTGCTCCTGAAACCTGTATAACCGCTTCGCTGATGGCCATTTAAACCCTTCATGGGCCAGAAACGGATACCCAATAAACAACATAAGACATTTAAATTGTTAAACGCTGTAAAAATGCTTCATAAATACACATTCGTATCTTCCATATTTATTAAATTATTTAAACGATACAAAAACTGGTTTAAAACCCATTAAAGGCAGTATACATATACAGTATCAATAAAGTTGAGACTGTATTAATAAATCGTTGAAATTTCATTAATTTGTTTCACTGTAGCAGAAGCTATTCTTTGCACCGAACGCACCTAATATTTGAGTCATTAGGTTTTGCATGCATACGAATGAATGTATATATGTATAGCTTTGTAAGCGACTTCTCCGGTTCAAGGTTTTAGGCTCTAGTTTATACCACCGAGCAATAATCATTGCATATGTTGTATGAAACATATGCCAGAAAGAAACAAACCTCTCATCACTTCTCATTGCAGTATTTCCCAACTGAAGTTTTTGGTTGCTTTACGCAGCTGTTTTCACTCAGTATTATAATTATTTATATGTACTCTGTGGGTGTTCAGAGACATTTCTTACAGCAATTAAGAGCCAAATGAATGGCACATATGAAATTCTTTAATTTCAGTGTTAACCATGGCTTATCCTAGTAATGTAGCAAATAAATTAGCTTTCGTAGGATGTATATGAACTTCTGATATCACTTTAGAAAATCTGGAAGACCTTTTGCTATTTGACATGATTTGGATATTCAAGGTGATTATGAGAGATGCATTGAGGATATAGGTAGCAGATAGGAAGAAAATTACCGGCTTTCTTCAGGTGAAGAATCAGCATTGTGCAGTGGTCAAAATAACTTAAACACAAATAACAAATAGACATATAGACAAATATACATATTTTTTTTTAATGTACAGCTAACTTCTGACATCCAACCAACTGACATTTTCACACAAAAAAAATTTTATTGTTGACTTAGTGTCTCTCATTGTTACGAAAAAAAAAAAAAAAAAAAAAAAAAAACGGATGAGGGAAGCCCTGACCTCTAAAAGCAATTTAGGGCCTAAGGGGAGAATTCAGGAGTGGACAGTGTACATGTTATTTGTAAACCTACATTAGGCATGTACTGGTCTACAGATGGCCTGTTAGCTGCTCCATTGTTTGGGAAATGACAGGTCAAATATGGGTGGGGTGGATCAATTATTATAAGTTATCCCTCTTTACAAAAACCTGTTAAATGTTAAAAAAAGTATTTGTATACCAGCTGGATGTAACCATACACAATTGTTGGTGATTTGCAGACCTCTAAATTCATGCAAGACAATGACCTACCTGGACTTAGGTGTTTCACTAGCTCGTAACCTAATTGAGTACTATAATATTTAGAGGCCTGTTCATACCGGGGTTAAGAAATCCACCACAACACCCCTTATACTTGAGAGAAAACACTTTACTAAAAGAATAACACCCACAGCCAAAAAAGTTACGACCATTGCGAAAATGTCCAGTGTGTCGCAAAAAAGAAGTTTGCAAGGAAACCAATATTATTTGCCGTGAATCTGAAGATGTGCCCTTGTGTGTTTATCCAGGTTTTGAGGTATATCATTCATAAACAAACCTTTAAGGATTAGTTTTCATTCCTTATAGAACTAATTTAAATTGATTGTAAAATAGGAAGATTAAAATAATTGGCATTAAATAAGCATTAAATGCATGTATGCGCAGGACGTCTATACACGTCCATATCAGTTTGGGACATTTTAACTTGGATGTCATATGACCTCCATATCGGTGAAAGGGTTAAGTAAGGGCATAAATCAGTAATGTTAGTGTATCAACCAAACAACTCTTCAATTTCAGTTTATCAACACGTCCCTATTACAACTTCTATATTATCAAAAGAATTTGACATTCCATAAACTTGACATTCAACTTGACTTGAAAGTACATTTTTTGTTCAACAGCCACAACACATATACAAATTTGTCCATATTTTGTTTGATTCTGAAGAAGTCATAATTTTTCAGTATGATATTTCCTTTTTCCCATTTTGCACTACCAATGCAAAAGCTAGTAGAGTTTCAGCAAATCCTAAAGAATGCAGTAAGAGTAGAAAATTGATATGGAGTTTTTTTTTAGTTTTATAAATATTTTTATGCAAAGAAAAGAAACAAAATTATTTGACACAAATTCCTATTATCTGTTTGGGTTGACAGGCCATCTCACTAGCCTCAGGATTGGAAATACAAAGCAGGTTTCTGGGAATTAAACACATTATGAGTTCAAAAACATTTTTCTTATTTTGCCAATTCTTGCATGCATAGGTCAGATCATCTGGCAATCTACAGATCGTTTAAGACCAAGTTACTTATGGTTCAGCTGTCCTGCATAAAGTCATATAAATTGGTTAATGGCTTAGGGAATCATTTTAATGTAGTTGATAAAAAGAAATATAATGGTTAAATAAGCCAAGAACTTTATTTTTAAACAACTTTTAGGAAATCAAGATAAATCATTTGTTTAATGAAAATGTGCATAAGCTGTTGATAACTCAATGTTTTAAATGACTTCATTCAAATAATTAGTAGTTCAGAGAACAAATTAGAGATGAATTAAATTTGCTAAGCTGTTTTATAAGTTCAGCTCTCCTGTCCTCATTTGTTTCTTCACAGCGTTTATACTAGGAATAAAAGAAGGCATAATCTAATCCTATAATTTGCAGCAAATGCAATAATGCTTTAGCTAGTTGGAACACTATATAATCTCATTTGCTTTGGAAACTTTCAGGAATTCTTTGAAACAGTTGCAGATTATATTTTGGATGTGACATATACATGAGGGATAGTCAGCCTTAAGTCAAATAATGACACAAAGATGCTCTCGACAGTTTACCTCTTATAACAAAGAGACTCAAAAAATGCTACAAAGATTTGGAACATTGGAATTGGATTTTTTGCCATTCTTAGAAGTTAAAATACACATCACTGATACTTTGATTTGCTCATATTTGTACTAAATTTTTTCTGAGTTGATACTTTTTGTAAACAAATATCAGTATGCTATTTCTTTTGTGTGTGTGTGTGTGCATGCGTGCGTGTGAGAGAGAGAGAGAGAGAGAGAGAGAGACAGACAGACAGACAGACAGACTGGAAAAGTTTTTAATATGATGATATCAAATGTGTGTTTCAAATAAATAAACCAAACACTCATTGTTTTGGTATTACATGTTTCTTTCCAAACATTCCCTTCCCTCCCATGTTCTTTCTCATATATTCCTGTGTCTCAAAATACTTTTGGCTTTTCTCCTTTTGTACTGTGCATAGATTTCATTAGAATAAATATTTTTAAGTAAAACTGAAACTGTTGTTAATTCAATTTTAATACGACAGTTGAGTCTCACAGTTGTATTTAATATTCATTGTTAGGTTCTTCAGCCAACAAATATATCAAATATGTTCAAACCTTGAAACTGTGTTGAAAGTAAGTTAAAATGGTATATGAAAAAATCAATTTGACAGTTTAAATGCAACCCCGTTTATGTCATTAAAATAATGTATTGCTATTTCTGACGGTTTTAAAAACAAGCATCATTAGTCAAAGTGTCAGCTTTGTCATATTATATATTTTTGCTAAAATTTAGACTTTGGTGCAATTTCTGAAACTGAAAAGTGGCACATATATTTGCAGTATTCAATTCATAGTGTTTGAAATAAAGATTTATGAGAGTTTTACTATGATTGTATATTATTTTCTTTGAAAGTGAGTGGCACAACAGAAGTGCTTTTTCACCTTTTATTTAACAGGAGAATAAAAAAGAAGGAGCTTTATATATAACACAGGATTTCAAGTGATGTAATATTTTCACAATACTGCAGTTTGGTATAACTATCTGAATTACTCCTTCCACCAAAACAGCTGCACTCACAAGAGCCAAAAAAGGGTAGTCTGTCACACAGCAACCATCAGTCATGCCTATTGCCACAGGCTGCATTCCATACACTGGCTAATTATCAGACAGAATCAGCAGAACACTAGCCAAATACAACACGGGACCATCCTAGAAATTTACCAAGACCAATGAAAGACCAGCCGTATCTAAATGTACCAGGGGTTTATCCCCCATCCATAGAAAAACCAGCAGGACTAAAAGCATCAGGGTCAAGGAATATAAGAGGACCATCCATTTATTGCAGCCAGAGAGGTTTGGTCTGGCAGAACACTGTTTTAAAATGGACTGTAGAGCCAACTTTGGTGACAACTATGTTGGCCAAGTTTTGACTACTACTGGCAGCATAGGGTTAAGGGGCCTGCTGAATTGAGATGCTAGGCTATAGATCAGTCCGCTTGCATAGCATCCATATAAATGCTTTTTAGCATTTAATATCCTGAAGGTGGGAGAGATGCATACTCCAGAAATTTTGATGTTATGTAAATTCATATGACTTGAAGCCTAAGAACACTTAGGAGTATGTTCGTTGCCAGGAAAACTTCATTATTTTAATAGTTCAATTTATGGGGGAAAAAAAAAAAGAATATGTTTGGTCAGATTCACTTATAACTAATTGATGAACTCGTATAGCAGAGGGTTTATGATGCTATACACAGATGCTTAATTAATTTCCAGATAAGCTATTAGTGTACTCTATATCACATGGTGCAAATGAGAAAATATTACTTTAGAGACAGTCTCACTGATCTCTATAGTATTCCTTGCCATGTGGAGAAACAAAAACGTACAAATTGATGGAAGACAACTTCATTGCTTTAAATGTTTTTAATAAAATTGTATAAAAGATATTCACCTTTAATTAACAGAATGTGTGACTAGCTTTTATTTAGCAATAATTGAACTTCATTGTTTATAATGCACAACTGTTTCAGTTCATCTTTATGATTTTTCCTGTGGTGTGACATGTAGTTCAGGCTATGTCAAAATCTGAGGTACCCTCACTCTCCCATTACCTTGAATTAGCAAAACTTTAATGTATGATGTAGTGAAAGGAATATAAGTCCCACACTTCCTATAAATGTTATATTCAATGGTTTATTTCTCCCAAGCATATCTAAAATATGAAATCAGCACAGTATCAAATTGATTATCCCAAAATGTTACACAAATTCCTCATAGTCCACTTCCAATAAGCAAATACATCAGTAGGTGAAGTGCATATTGAGCAATGTACTTGTGCTAGTTTGGTTGCTAGAGTGCTTTAGGTTTATGAAATGCAAGGGCAGGCACTAAAACAATAATCCAAGAGCTTAGCATGGTCATGTCAGCGAAACCTGAAGACTAGAAAAATAGAAAATCTTGCAAAGATTTTGAAGCTAGTTTATAGAGTACCCAATGATGCATGTATGCAAGTTTATAATTTAGTCTCATTGTTTCTACTCAACACAATTTTCTGTACTGGTTGAACACTTAAAATACTTGGAAAAGTCTTTTATTCTCAGAATTTCTTGTAATAAGTGAAAATACTTTATTCCAGATTTGTAGTTTTAACGAATAAAACAGTATGTTCCCTTTTAGCCTGACTGCCAATAAGGAATGATTTGAAGGTTCCACTGTTACTTGTCAGCAAAATTAAAACATACATTTTTCTATTATGTCTCAACATCTGGGTAATTGCAAGATTTGACCCCAAAAAAATATTCAAACAAAACTAAATAGGGGTCCCCCCCCCAGATACCATAATGTTGGCTTTGAAATTCTTTTAGAAAATATGTTTGTGTTTCTATGTGAGTACTCTAGTGAATTTTGCATCTCAGCTTAAATTAAATATGTTTCGTGTATGTTTAAGTGAAGAGAATTAAGGGCTCTTCACTCTGTATTTTCATAATAATGAATTACTGATTTTAATAAATATTGCTTTAAATAATGTAGAAATCATTTAGTTCATTGCAATAAATACTCTATAATCATACATTAATGAGAATAAAACTTTTGTCAAAAAAATAATAAGATATATAGAAATTCTACATAATGAGCCTTAAGTATCTCATCTATTTTTTGTTTTAATGTCTAAACTGCTAATAAAAAAAACCAGCTGTGCTGTTTACGTTATTAATAAGGTGCTTTCTTTCATTCTGATAATTTAACAAATGATCTTGTACTTGCTGAATTCCAATGCAAGGGTGTGTTTTTGTTGTGCGATCACTGCATGTAAAATAAATATTGAAGGAAATCGTAAATTTAGGTTCAATATTTGTAGTTAATGAAATTTTCTATTAACTTGATATTTCAACATTAATTTCACACCTTTCCTTTCATTCATTTCACCAACATATTGTATCATCCACTTCTCCCTCAGACCAGGAATTGGGCTTAGCTACTATCTCGGACCTAAGAGTTTCTCTGCCCCTCGACTGGTGTCTATCGAGACACTCACTTATAAGTTCCGGATGAGTTATAAGTCCTTATGAAGAGAATAAAATAGAAATGGGATAGGAAATTTTCCATCAGATATATTCTTTGGTTATTCTTTTACATGAAATATAAAAACACGGCTCAAGAACATATGCACATTTAGCACTTAATGCAGGAAAAATGGAATGATAATCAAAAAGAAAAGTAAAGTTAGATAAGAAAATAAAATTTATTCTATGACAAGACCAAAATAGATGAGGCTTAATTTTGGAAAATGTATGAAGTTGAACTACAAAATAAAGTTCTAAGAACAGAAATATGATTTGGCGTATTATGTTTTTGTGAACCACAGGTCTCATAAGGACAAGAGATACTAGGAATTAACATTTTCAAGTGAAAATCCTATTTACTGACCTAAATCATAGTTGCAAGATTGGACCTTACAAATTTGTCTTTTTGTATTGATTGCTTTTGATGAAGGTACTGCTAACAGAGTTAGAAAGCAGCCAGGCATAAAGAGAATGTTCTGTACTGGAATGATTGTGCATTTGAATCTATTGGTTACTTGCATGAAGAATGAGCAAGAGATAGCATTGATGACTCTGTTGTGTTTGTTCGCAGTAGTGTCTACTATGATCCCTTCTTAGCGGCACATGCAGCTACGGCTGACCCTAACTACAGATTACAGGTTAGCTAACTTTTTTCTGATTAATAAATTCTTATTTATTTACTTTCTCTGAGCTTGATAAGTGGTAGGGAACATGGAGTGCTTTTTGTTTTGTTTTTAGAGTCATAAAGTATCACTATTACAGCAGAATTAATTAGTCCATTTCAGAAGGCTTTTTCTTAATTAAATATGGTTCTTCTATGAATAGCTTTTGGCCTTGTGTGAAAATAAAAATAAAAAGGAGAAAGTGTGCATGTGGTTGAAGTCATTAAATTAAATGTTTTTGGAAGAACATGGATACACCATCAAATGTATGCATTTAGGTGGGCTTCTGGACTTGTTCCTATATTTTAAATATGATATTTCTAATATGATTATGCCTAAAACTTCTCTAAAATGTTGGGAATGTGCAAGTACATTTCTCCATAAAACTCTTGGAGATTGTAAAATGGCCCAGAAAGCTATGGTTGGACACAAAGGTGAGAGGATTTATGAAGCAAAACAAACCTTTGATAATGGCAAGTATTTTCACATTCCCCTTAAAGCAATGACATTTCCTAGACGGTTATGGTTTTGCATTAACAAATTTTACGAGTATATGCACTTGAAGCATGGCCAATGCTTTTCTATTAGTTTGTTGAATGTATTGGTGTTAGTTGAGCATATGCGCATTTGAAGCATGGCCTTGTTATGCATTCATTACTCCTTTTTCCTCATTTATTTATTATTTTCATATGCACCCTTTGGAATGTAACATGGTTTCTTTATCATGGCATGTCCATGCTGAAAACTTTGCTTAGTATGACAATAGGATCTACACAAAAGATTGATTTCTTTTAAAATAACTGCTGAAAAATCTTTCAAGTTTTATATCTTTGATTATTGGCAAAATTTAAGTGTCGTGCTTTGATTTAAACAACTCTAAAAGGGGAAAAAGACTCACTATTGCACATTAGAATAGAAAATTGACAAATATCTATTATTTATGAAAGTATATTGCTTTATGACAATGCCAAAATATTGTTATGTTGAGATTTTGAGTTATAGGCTCTTCATGCTTTGTTTTGACTTTTCTTAACATTTTATGAAGGGAAGTTAATCTAAAATTTAATATCTAATAATAATATAATAATAATAATAATAATAATAATAATAATAATAATAATAATAATAATAATAATAATAATAATAATAATAATAATAATAATAATAATAATCTGTAAATTGTAGTTGTAATTTAGAGCATGAAATTTAATTGCTTTCTGGGTCAGATAGGATCAAAATTTTGCTATTGTATAAAAAGAAAGAAAATTAAATAAAACAATGCTCTGCATCTACACCTCTAAAATGAGATTTTATATTATAAACTTTATCATAACTTATTAAATTGCTATGTCATTTTGTAGATTCTTAAGTATGTATCTATTACTGAATGTTATGAAAAATATTGAATGTTGTTTGCATTTTGCATTATGTTTAATTGCTGAATTAAAATTCAGGCGTATGTGATTAGCAAGAAGAGTGACTGTAACCACAAAGCATGTTTGTGAATGATAACTAAGGAGGTCATAAACATGATTTCACTTTGCTGTATTAATATGAACCAATGAGGTATATCAAATCAAGTTTAAATTTGTAATGTATCTGTAGTTATAACAGTGTCAGAAAGGAAGCAGAAGAATACTAAGTAGTTTTGAATATACAATAAGTATTTCCTTTAAATTTGCATATAATCTTTTTGGTGTGTGTTCAGGTTACTACATTACAAACACACACAAATTCACTTATACTTTCAGTCAAGTTCATTGATATCTTTTCTAAAACAGCATTATTGCAGAAATTATTATTTATTTAATTTTTTTTATTTTTTATTTTTTTAATTTTTTTTTAATTTCTAGAATTACAGTCACTCCTGCTTGTTCATAAAAGATATAAGCATACATTTTTAACTGACAGTTTAAGCATATGCCAAGTGATATGGGTTATGAATTCATGCAAATGCACTGGGTGTGTATAATTAAGGCAGGATCAATGGATGTCCAACATCATTTAAAACTGGAAAAGAATCTGCACTTAATTAAACCAGAATCAAGTTATTTTGTTTCTTTTTCTTTGTTTATTCTTATGAAAAGTGTTAGTGTATTCCACCTATTGATAATAAGCAGAGATGGTGTTGGACATCCTTATCAGTGTTGTCTGTATGTTTTATGTCTGTGTTTGAGAGGCTGTTTCTTGTTTCAGGCTGGGAACCCTGCGAATGAGGTAAAACTGGTTGTTCGCTATTTGAATGAAGTATTTTGATCTCCTAATATGCATTGCTTTACTTGTATCTCCCAGATGGCTCTTAAGAACATTATAAACTTTAAAGCTGTTATGCACTAGAATGTAATGCATATACATAACTTTTTAACCAGCTAGATCTCTTGCTTGTAATTTCTTTTTGACAAGATGGAAGTCCAAGTACAGTATGTAGTAGGGAGTCCACAATTTGGGTTTAAAGGCTTACCACAAGAGACTGGAAAGTTCTGAGAACAATTTTGGGGCTCATGTATTTTTTGTGTTTTCCTAAAACCCATCCCTCACATCACAGTATTTGCAAATTCAGTCTTGTGTACCTCTTCACTTAACCCACAAACTAGGTTTAGTTCATTATTACTACAGCATTTGCTGCTGCACGTAAAATTTGGATCATATGCAAAAACACAAGATAATCATTTAACCTTCTGCTAATGACTGCACAATTCCACCTTTTGTTGATTTATTTTTATTTTTTTTTATTTGTTTTATCTTTTTTTATCAAAGGTTATGTCTAACTAAATGCTGTTAAACGTTTCCCGATGTTTGGTGTATCCATTTTGCTGCTTTTCAGGCTAGCTTTAGTCACTTGGAAGTTGTTTGGGGTTTTGGTTGGTGAGATGAGCATGGTAATTGTGAAGGGAAGGACCATGGTATTGTAACATTGGTGCTTAATTTCTGTATTTTGCAATATATTTTTCTTAATTTAAGCTTAAGAATTTCGGTATTAACATTTGAATTGTAGTGACGGGTCAATAAATGTTTAGCTGAAATTAAGCACTAACACTTATGATCTGTATAGTTCAGCAGTATGCTGCAATTAATCCTGTCAGATAAAAACATATTTTAATATATGCTTTTAGCAATAAGGAATGTTTTTGTAGATATAAATATCTGTAGACTCTTAGTTTAAATCAAAACATGAAGGCAGAAATTGCACAGTTATTTTTAAATGTGTAAGTTACAGTTTTACTTAGACTAGTACCCTAAGAAGTCCGTAAGACAGAGTTCTCCAAACTGGCAAATTAACTCACGGAAGTAAAAGAATTTTTACATTGGGCTGAAGTTTCATCAAGTACACAAAAATGCATGTGAAACTCTGGTTATTCCAAACAAAATATTTAATCTGCGCTGTAAGTCTGGGAACTGAAAGAAAAACTAACATGGTTTTTCATGAGTTAATAAATGATTTTTTTTTTCATGTTGTAAACTTTTCCATCATTTAATTAGTTGTAATCTTTATTGACTTTGTTAATTTGGTTTACCTCACAATGATATAAATCAATGGAACTGCTTTGCATAATTACTTTGGAGACAATTGAAATACAATCCTGAAGTAATAATGGGCAGGAAGATTTTGGGTTTCGTGTAAAAGCTCAGATATATAATGTGAGCACAGAAAGCCAAACATCTGTGGTTCAAATAAAATTCGTGTTTCCAGTAGTTAAGCTTTTAATTTGGAATTTGACGTCACTGGTATATATGTCCAGGTGATTGTCAATTTTGTCCCATACTTTTTAAATATATGTACATCAGTGGACTTGATTTCAATAACAAAGGCTTCTCAGTTTGGCCAAACTATATGGAAACAATGGTTAGATTATATTGTTTATATACCATCCCCACCATCACAAAAAAAAATTGCTGGAAGTAAAGCCATGTTATAGGGTTAGTCAAGATGCAATGCCATTGCCTGTAGCAAGCAAATCCAGTGGCAAGACACATTCTGATAATACTGGGATTTGCATACTTGCCAACTTTTTTAAGTTTGTTCATAAAATGAATGAGAGCAGAGATCTTTTTATATCTTTGACAAAGAAGGCACTTTCACACCTATTTGCACAGCTTCAAAGTGTTCGATTTTTACCAAAGAATCATAAACACTAAATTTTATTTATTAAGTTCTAATTGAAGATTATAGACTGAATTTACCAAGCTAATCTGTATGGAGTACTATAATACGATAGAACTTAATCTGTGTGTGTGTATCCTTCATTACAATATGGTCTTTCTTTGCTGCACTGTGGTATCCAGATTTAACATTTAATTGCACCACTAGTAATCTTTAGTAACCAGTATTAATTGAAACACCATCTGTAAGGTGAACTCCCTCACATAAATATTTATTTTATTTGTATAGTTTCCCATTTTTTTACATAATTGATGTTATGAAGCATAAATATGGACTTGAAATTTGTATATGACTTAAGAAGAGGTGTAATTTCCTTTAATGTGTTTATTGTGGTACCAGGAAGAATTTGAGTATATATAAAACAGATGAAGTGGTATTCCCATATTCGTATGAACTATAAGATTCTTATAAAACCAATTTCCTATTTATTTAACATGTAAGTTGCTTTCTACATTGAACATTTTATGTATTCCAAATTTGATATTGTCACAAAATTATTATGCTTTGTTGGACAAGGGAACATTTTATGGGATTTATATCAGAAAGCTGGCAAATTTGGATTTGTTATAACAATGGTTTGCTGAATATATATTTTTTTTTGGGGGGGGGGGGGCGTGGGAGTGTGGAATTGGCCATTGCAGCCATCATCAGATTGTTTTAAAATTGGTTTTACTAAAATGCAAAAATAGTGCTCCTGCAATATAAGTGGAGATGTAAAGTATGAATGTTTTCCCACGTATAGACATTGTGCATGTTTTACAGTAATAGTTATTTTATAAGTATATCAAATATTTTAATTAATTTAGAACTGCCATGTATTTGTTGTGTATCAAGGACTGTGTGTTTGGTGATGTCTGTAAAAGTGTAACTCATATTTGCACTTTTGCATTTGCTTTTTAAATCATATTCTTTATCAAACTCGGTCACTGTGTCGCTTATCTCAGATTTTGATCCTAATTTAGCTTTGAAAAGTTTTTTATTTTTTACCATTATTATTTAGTGGTAGTCATAAACAGACTAATAAATATGTAAAATATGAAGCTATTAACGGTGAAGCAAACAAATATAATACAATTTGTTATATTTGTATAAACAGACTACATTTAAGTTTGCAAACATTTTGTAAAAGTTACACGTTTTCTCAAATGTAGCACTTGATTTACTTTTCATCCTTTCAAACAAAGATATATATTGTTGCAACAGATTTTGTGACATTAAGAGTAGCAATGTTTAATTTAAGGGATTGTAGACTTTGAAGGGATCCAAAGCTGAAATATGATGAAATAATGTAAGATACTTGTATATTTATTAAAGCATTATTTAAAACTCCAGGTTGAATGTTTATTAATTTATTTGTTATGAAGGTAGTGTTATTTTAAGTAACTCCTTTGATTTATCTTCTGGCATCATTTTTACAAACTAGTAATATAAAGAAACAAATCATATATTCCTCATATTTGCAAATTAAAATATTCCAGTTTAATAATATTGTTTTTTATTTAAAATAGCAAGTTCTATTTCATAAAAGAAAGAAAGTGACATGAATGGCTATATATACTCGTTTAACGCTTGCTCTGTTCACAAGAACATACAAACATGTAAACGTTTAATTCAAGAAACTATTTGTAGTTGATTTATTGATACTTCGTCACTTATGTTTACTAATTTACTTTACTAGATGTAAATGGCGAAGTGCCAATAAACCGACTGCAAATAGTTTTTTCAATTAATTTTGATGTCACTGTTACTAAATTCCTCCAATCACACATGTAAATTTTTATTTTACATTCTTTTAACTTTCATTAAAACAGCTATTAAAAGCATTTTTTCAGTATAATTTCAGTATTTATCAGAAAAATGTGCTTATAAATATTCCATAATTTTAGATTAATTAAAAATATATGCAAATGATGTACTTATATGTTCTCAACTTAACCTACTTTGTTTATAGTTCTGGTCACTATCCCGTTTAACAAAAATCCTTAGCAAAAAACAAATGGTGGAAAGTTAAATTGATTGGATGAATTTCCAAAGCCGTTTTGCATTTTGGAATGTGCATGTATGTGATTCTTTATATTTGTTTGGAATAACCAGATAATTATGCAGCATTAATGTAAGAAATTGCATTTCATTTTTGTGATTTAATGGCAGTGTATTTTAATATATTTGGTTATATTTAATTTTTTTCTTCCATTCAGATTTGAACTTTTCTCAATGTACAATTATAAAATTCCTACAATTATTCATTACTTTGAAAAAGAATTTGACTTCCCTACCCAAGTAAAGAAATTTTGAAGGAATTTTGAACAATTTAAGATGGATTATGAACTCATATCTAGACTATGGTATATAATGTAATGTGTTAGTACATCATCTTAATAATTTGAAGGGTATAAATTCAACTCTTAGTTGAGATACATGCCTGTATTAGGTGGTAAGTTCACTGTCTTCTGAAAAGACATATCAAGCAACTCTTTTGAGCACATCTCTATCCTGGGGTGACAAAGTTCAAATCTTGGAGTGAGTTGCTTGGGAGCATCCTTTCATTCACCATCTCCAACAAGAGTTATTAAAGAAATGTTAAAAATTATTTATTAGAAAGGACAAATTAATTATTATTAATTCACAGTAGTACACCGTATTATTTATTGGAGTCAAAATTGCATTTGCTGCTATTTGTTTTATAACAAGAATCATAGTTGTCATTCAATGTATGCATCAAACTCAGATAAATTTATTTCAAATTTTAGTATGGTTGGATGATGGATAGAGTCAACATGAAAAATTCAATGTCACGGCCGGGATTTGAACCACGGATCTCCTGGTTTCCGTCCAGTCGCTCTTAACCTTTGAGCTACCATGGCCAACGTGCCGTACTGACACTAAATTCTCCATTTGACTCGTATATTTCCCCGGTAGACCACTAGGGGCTCTCGCATCCGAGATACACCATTTTTTCTACCGGGGAAATATACGAGTCAAATGGAGAATTTAATGTCGGGACGGCACGTTGGCCATGGTAGCTCAAAGGTTAAGAGCTATGTACGGAAACCAGGAGATCCATAGTTCAAATCCCGGCAATGGCATTGAATATTTCATGTTGACTCTATCCATCAAAAACCTTAGCCTATAAACAGCTAGTGTGGAGTAATGATTAATTTCCGTCAATTAACTAAAATTTAGTATGGTTGTTATTCCATATGTGCTGTCCAGCTGTATGGATAGACTTAAAACCATTATCTTAAACAACTTTTAGAAAAAAAATTAAAATAGAGTAATGGATCAGCTTACCCTTTAAAAAGAAAAGTTTGGAGATCACTGCCTTAATAGGACAGTTATTTTCCCGTCAATATTTGTTTTTCTTCTTGATGCAAGTTTGCAAGATGCTGGAGCCACTGCTTGTTCAACTGTGGACTTGCTCATTGTTGCTGTAGAGCGTAGTAGTTTATTTGCTTGGTTGTGCTCGCGGTTGCGCATGCTCTTTATCATTATGTTGCAGGCCGCCGCAGCCGCTGCAGCTACTCCGCTACTAAAAACCCCTCTGTCGACTGCCCAACAGGCAAGTTATGCGGCAGCTGCTAGCTATACGGCAGTTGCAGCCCGTGCATATGGGGCAGCAGCCGCTGCAGCTCAACCTGTCGCGGGTTATGCGGCTGTAGCAGGGTGAGTCATTGGAGAGCAAACATATACCCCCTTGTTCCTGAGTCAACCAGAATAAAATTGCCATTTCCTACCTCTCCAATGTCTGACCTGCACCAATTTCCAGTGTCCATGATAGCATAGAAATAAGTGTAGCTTACTAGAAGTAATATATTAACACATTAGTCTAGTATAAGTTCAAAGGTTGGCAGTGAGAATGCAATGAATGAACAAATACTTGAATAAATTATTAGTAGTAGTGGTGAGAAAATAGGAGTATTGGTAGATATGATAATTATGCACCATAAAATAGCATGGATTCAACTTTTGCTAAGGAATATGGACTTCTTCATATAAAAATACTAAGATGTGTCATAATGACATGATTTCTCTCCTCATCTTTAATTTTTATATTTCTTTTACAAACTATTTTTACAAACTATTCTTACAAAAGTTCCATTTTTCTGTGCTTTAGGATAATCACATAAAAGTTTATAGAAATTCTTAGATACATTTTTATATTGTTATGTTTTTGTCTTCCTCTTATCAATTAAGAGACAAACAAAATTTTATTTGAGAATAAAGAGAACCTAAAAGGCTTTTTAAAAAATATTCATTGTACCAGGTGTAAATGTATACCACCACATGAATTTTTCATCGTTCATAGGCAACCAATTCGAGATAGGAAAGCTAAGGTCTGTGGATAAAATTACGGAGCTGTGCCTTAAAATTAATAGGATAATGCATGCCAGTGATCACATCCAGTTCCCCTGTAAGGTATGGTGAGAAAATAAGTGGAGGTATTTGGATCCTGGTGTTTTGCATGACTATGTTGGAAGGAGGCAAATGTGCTCTCCAACTTTCCCATGTGCATGGGCATATTTAACTCATGCATAATGAGGTGCATGTGCCACAAACATCGAAACCTCAATCACCTACCACTGCTGCTTTGCCGTGGCATTGCAGATTGAAAAATATTTATGGGAACTATGTTGTGATTATAGCAATTTAACTTACTGTTCCCATGTCCATTGGCTAAACAGGGCAATATGCTTTTACCAGAAGTAGACTCCTCCTTAAAGGAATACAACATTACCATCTGCAAAATATCCAATAGCAAGTGGATTTTGGATCTAGCCTTCTTAACAGAATTGGGTGGTCATTTTAATTGGTTAAGTACCTAAAAGAGAAAATTCACTCCATTGTGAACATTGCTGATGTTATTAGGTTATTTATCATTAAACTCAAGCTATGGTTGTACTAGCTGGAGAAGCTAGAATTATATGATCCACATCTGCAGTCATCATTAAATCAAAAGAGCCATGTTATTACAAAATACCAACATGTTTTGGAAATTCTTCTTTGGAGTAAACAACATTACGATTTGAACTTTATGACTGTGAAAATATTAATATTTAAAAATATGATTGCAGTCAAAAATGAGAAAAAGCTCCCTAAATTGTCAGCTGGAGATTGTATGCACAGCAGTTAGAAACTACAGTTAGAATTATGGAAACTATTGGATGCAAATTTGTATTCTAATTTGAAGAATCTCACCTCTCATTTGTTAGCAGTGTGTGTTGGAACTTAAATTTGCAAGCTGTTCTTTGCTGTTGTAAACAATAATAATGAGTGCAGATCAAGAATAACTGATTTTAACCAGTTGTCATACAGCCCAATATTGACAGGCTTGAAGCTCAGAGATCCCCAAATCATGACCAGAAAAGAATTGATATGTTATATATTCATATTCTATGGAGACACCAATTATAATTGACAGAGAGATGATAAAATAGTGCAGGAAATACATTTATCTAGGATAATGTCAGTCTTAACTGAAATTAAGAACATAGAAATAACAAGGAGAGTAAGACTAGCCTGGAATAAACTCCGGAGCATGAAATTTATTCTAATATATATATCAAAGTCAGCACAAGATTGGACAACCTGCACAAGCCTGTGTCATACCAGTTCTACTTTATGGAAGCCAAACCTGGACATTCGCCAAATCACAGATCCAGACCATACAAATGAGTCAGAGAAAAATGGAAAGAATAATACTGGGTGTTAAGTCTATGGGACAGGATGACGAATGAAGAGCTGAGACATAGGAGTGGAATAGAGGATGTGACCACCAAGGCAAAGAGGACCAAGTGGAGGCCACATGGCCAGAATACACCAGGATAGGTGGGCCTATGCAGCAGCGGTATGGGATCCAAGAAGAGGAAAAAGAAACATAGGACATCCACAGCAGAGATGGTCGCATAATTTAATGCAGCGATGGTTATATAGTGGATGAGAATAGTAAGAGACATTGAAGGGGAAAGAAAGTGGGATGGGATAAAAACATAGTGATCAACAGTGAGGTGAAGAAGAGTGGAACGAAAAGTCTGTGAGGTCACGATATCAAGATAAAGGGAAATTAGGCACAGACACAAAGGGAAATTTAACTCACAGAGACTAGCCCAACCTGTGAGAACAAAATACATTGAGCTAACTATACCATATGTGGTTGGAGGTCTTTGCCCAAAAGGGATCCTACAGGATTATTTAAAAACAAAACCAAGAACAAAATACATTGAGCTATCCATACCATATGTGGTAGGAGGCCTTTGACCAAAAGGGATTCTAAGGGGCTTGTTTATTTATATTTATATAACACTCAATAAAAATAAATGCATGGCTTTTCAAAATGATGACAATTCTTACATGCTACTGGGTGTCTGCCTCTGACCTCTTATCATTGTGGTATTGCTGCTGACAGAGGTATAATGTAATAATGGGGGAAGTATAAGCAAGACTATTTCCCTTTCAATGGCACCCCTGCTATAATGAAATGTGTAATGTAGCTATTTCTATCATTTATAGCCAATTTTGATAGAGGAGAGAGAAAGTTCTGTGAAAGGAGCACATTAGATTTTTAGTCATGCTGTTCATGGACATACATACATACAAAAATAAATATAATTTTGAGTCAAACTAGTACTCAATGGTCCACTTATTGCTAGTATTTACTTAGAACGCGTTTTGTTAGGAACTTCCTAACATCATGAGTTGTTGTCGAAGATCCTAATGAAACATTCTAGGTAAATACTAGCAATAAGCGGAGCATTGAGTACTAGTTTGACTCACAATTTTATTAATTTATATACATTTATTTTAATATTAGAGGTATGTCCAAGTTTTTTTTTTTTTGGGGGGGGGTGGGGGATGAGTAATAATCTAACAGCAGTAAGCATAGTACATAAGCTTAGGTTGCTCTCGCAAGTGAAAGCAAAGGGTAACAAAGATATGACACCTTAAGACATAAGTAAAGTGTTTTAAGAGGTAAAAAAAAAAAAAAAAAAAAAAAAAAAATAGAAAATATGTTTAAAATATTGGGATAAATAAAGATAAAGAAGACAAACTAATAACCTATCAGAGGAAATTATGGAAAAAATCTGGAACATAAGATGATTGGAGTAGAGGAAAAGACTGGAAGGAACACAGGACAGAAAATACAAGATCTCTTTGAAGAAAGACTAGGAATGGAGGTGAGAAGGTATGAAGTTTGTATTGCTTGTTGTTTCTGGAGAAGAAAATATTGCAAAAATACTCTTAGCTTATGAGGCAGTAAAAGAAGCAAAGAAACTCAATTATGTACATCTACATCATCAGAGACTTAATCTTACAAGAAAAGAGAGACATTGAGAAGATTTAGAATGGTAGCATATCAAAGGAGAAAACACTGAGGTCAATACTTAATGAGTGGTGAACCAGGAAAATCTAAACTTGTTGATGAATACCCAGGATGTTACACTGCACAAGAAGTAATTGATCAGTGAACACAGATTCAACTAAAAGAGAAGGCATGTGCAATTGCAGAAGAAAGAGTGGAAAGAAAGGTAGAAAAGAAGTAGAAGGCTACAGAACATGATATGCCAGGAGACAGAAGAGGAGTAGGAGAGGAATGCTTATGGAACTAAAGGAAAGAGAAGAGGGAACAACATCAGACTTCAATCTTGAAAGCTGATTGGTTACTAGGCCAATGGGAGCGATTCCTTACACAAGTAAAAAATGTAGAGTTAACATTACATTGTTTGTGATTGGTATGATTTGGTAGATAAGTTAATGGGAGGATTACACTTGTTTGCTGAGGAGAAGAAATCAACAGAAAAGGTCAGTTAGAGAAAATGGAAGGATTAAAAATGAGGGTTGCAGGTAGAAGAAGGAAGTGAATTGTTTTATATAGTTCCGGAAAGTATAAATAAACCAGAAGCACCATAGCATGTGACCATACAAAGCAAATGGGCTAAGAATATGTGTTCTATGAGAAAAGGGAGGGAGGTAATGAATGATGAGGAAAGTGCAGTAGTGAAGTGATTAACAGTGAGGTTTAAACAATAATAGAAGTGGGAGGGGGGAAGCAATAAAGAAGCATTAAGTTTTACATTTGTAAAATTAGTGGTGTAAAGTGAGTCGGAATAACTGAATGATACTAGAAGAGGAAGGAGATAAGACTAATGAAAAGTAATATGGGATTTGTGTAGAAATTAGTTACAAATGAGAGGTAATCAAAAATACATCAAGTTTATCACAAGTTATTGCAAAGAGCTGCTATAATGATGTAAGGGCAGAGATTCAATTTGGAGGAACACAAAATGTAACATGGCCTTAGTACTCAATGAATTTTAATTTCAATTTAATAATAATAATTTCTATTCAAATTTTTTTTTTCTTGGGTTGAGAGAGGAAGCTCCACCAAATCTAATTCAGGGCACACCTACTCTTTAAGTAGTATTTTTAATCTATTATTAACATACTAACACTGCCTGAGAGCGACAATTGAGCTCTTAGTCTGAAACAGTTTTATTAATTGCAAACCCCAAAACATTATTATTAATTTTTATATTTGTTATTCTAAATTTATTTTTAGAAATGATGAAGAAGAAATCATTATAAACTGTTGGAAGTGTTTGTGATGTGAACGAGATTAATCAATGAGTGAAAGAAAGACATGTAATATAGAGTGAGTTAGGAATGTGAAATATATCTGGAGGCATTTGTCGTTAAGGCAATGTGAATCAATAATCCTGTTCTTCTTCAAAAGAGATGCAGAGTCTTAAGTTATGCTTTTTAAAATGTGCATATAAAATTTATTCAGTAATTGTATCTTCTTCCGTAAAACAAGGCTAAAGATAATACATGTTATTGTCTTTTTTTTTTTTTTTTTTTTTTTTTTTTTTTTTTTTTTTTTTTTTTTAAGATGCAAAGGAAGCAAAATGTATTTTAATTGATTTTAAAAGGTACTTGATAAATTTGTTCTTCTCAATAAGGAATGCAGACAGTTTTTTGTGCAAAAGTGTGAATAATGCATTTTATATTTACTTGATAGATATAAAGCATATAGAAAGAAGAATAGAAATAAGTTATTTCTTAAAATATGCCAGGTTTCTTCATCTTGATTGAAGGTCATGACCTTAAGGAAAATAAAAGTTAATTTTCCGCTCCAAACAAATTTTGTATCTCAGCCGGGAACTTAATTCCATAGGGGATTATTCTACAAACGTCACAGTAACCTGACTTCATAAAAATGACATGCATTTACTGAAATAATTTTAAAGTCTGTTCAGACCAACAAATAGGGAGTGAACATAACAACACTGTTTTCAACACTTCCAAAAAAGGAAGTGAACATACAGTTTACTAATGTTTTAATCATGGCCAAGCATTCAATTTTTTTAAATGTTCATTTCCATTGTATTCTCATTCTGCTACTTAAGAATAACTAATAACTAAGAAGGAAGTCCTCATGATCTTTTCCATCTAACAAGTAAGTTGCACTAATGACAAATTGAGCATACTATATTTATTTTTTGAAAGCAACCATAATATTCTACAGTTGCTGATATCAAACACTACAGTCTGTGGGCAGACACTTTAAAAGGAGATGCAGGGTACTCTCTTTGCAGAGAGCTGTGAATGCTGGAGATTCACTGGTAGCATTCAGTCACATGTTTAGGTACAGTAAAACCTCTTTAAAGTGGAACATGATTATTCTGGCATTTATTTTCCGTTTACACAGGTTTCCTTCTCATAGAGGATTGTGTTTGAATACAAAGAAATTACAAAAGCTGTATTTGCCAGTTTTATAATAAAGGAATAATATAAAGCAAAGTGTAAATAATAACAGCCTGATGTGTATTTTGTACAAGTATTATATTTTCAACTTCTGTACAATAATTGCAGCTTATGGTCTAGTTGCTGTCTGTCTTCAATTTTCCCTTTCCAATTTGCATATCAACTCATTTGCTTCACCACATACACCATTCAAAACAATGTTATGGCAATGTTTAAAACTCTTGAGGCATCAATTGAAAGCTCTGAAATTGTCTGTGCCTAATTTTCTTGCTGTCTCTAAAGATTGAGTCTGAAGCAATGGTCCAGAAGTGGGAATTCCTTTAGTGCGCGAGCACTAACAAACCACTCGAACACAGCATGATTTAACTCGTCATACTCTGTAGATTTTGTGATGTATTTCACATGCCCTGTTGCTTCCTTTAGCCTCGCAACTTATGTTATTTTGTTTTTCAAAATCTCATTAAGTTGAGTTTTTCTCACTTTAAACAACATAGTTATTTCTTAAGCTGAACGGTTCTTCTTTTCATGTTCTTCAACAGCCTTCTTTGTTTCTTCCAGTGATTTATGTTTAGAAATTTTAC
Organism: Mantis religiosa; assembly: GCA_030765055.1. Taxonomy (NCBI): domain Eukaryota; kingdom Metazoa; phylum Arthropoda; class Insecta; order Mantodea; family Mantidae; genus Mantis; species Mantis religiosa. Next base: position 112,746,237 of record CM060951.1, on the reverse strand, counting down.
AGAATTTGTGTACATACAACTATGTTTTTAAAAATCACCAAAGTTTACAGTTTTCTTCCGCTCGTTCTTTTTAACTTGTAAGAATGAAACTGAGAATGAACACATTGCAAAACAGTTGTACCCTTACCATGTGTGTTGGAAGAGAGTTGAGATAGCTAATGGTTTTCCCTTTTCATAGAATTTTCGTGCAAGTGGAATTGCCCTCAAAATTATTGCACTCTTAAAATATATATTGTAAACAGATTATTTTGCAATCGGTTCCCAAAAAATTATATATATATATATATATATATATTCGTTTCTGCTTTAGACCATTGTCTGGCTTAGAATAATTTTATATGGGAAATAACTCAGTTCCAAAACTTATTTTCTGTTTTTCAGGTTTCTAGCATATAATGGGTCTATTTTAGGCAGGTTTTACTGAAGTAATAATCGTCACATTTGGGAAGAAGGTTGGGGAGGGGAGTAGATGAAGTGACTCCTTTAAGAGAGGAGGAGAAAATTTCCAAGAGGAGAGTGGTGAAATTACCTAGAAGTTGTGGATACTGCCAATGCTATTTCCTTCCAACTTGCACCTTTTAAGGGTTGGGTTCATGTTCTCAAGTTCAAAAACCTGGAAGCAATTTTCCAGTGATGTTATACAACTAATTCTGAAAAAATGGTTCTAGGGTACTGGAGAGGGTACTTCACACATGATGTAAAGGCATACAGGGCAAAAGTCCTTACCAAAAGAATGGATTAATTTTCCAAGCTGTATTTAATGTAATTTGTGTATAGAATATTCAATTAATATAGTATGCTCCTAGTATATTTTTATTTCTAAGAATATGATTGTTGTTGGAAGGTTCAGCTGATGAATTTGCATTTTAACTAAAATTCAGTTTGTGATTTCTATCGAAACAAATTTTTTAGCACATATTTATATAACTAAGTACTTTGTCAGTAATACCTTTATTGACTATAATCAATTGCTATTTATCATAATCATGTTAAGTTGATGCATGTTAACTGTATTTCAAGTAATTTAATTGTAAGAATATAAATTCTATTTCTAATGATTGGTTAACTTATATATGCAGAGCAAATGTTAGACATTAAGAATTGTTCGGAAAAACTATTTGTAGTCAAATAGTTGTAGTCAAATAGAAATTTGTAGAAACTATTTGTAGTCAAATAGAAATGCGACTCATCTAAAATTTAATAATATTTGTAGTCAGTTTATTGACACTTTGTCACTTACATTTTTTTATTATTGAGGGACTAGTTTTGGAAGCCATTGCCTCCATTTTCAGCCTCTCTCCAACTGGCATCTGTTGTCGTCTGCTCTCCTCTCTCTGGCGGTGGAACTGTGAACTTATTTGTCAAATTATCTACTCTACTGAAGTTCATAGTTCCACCGCCAGAGAGAGGGGAGCAGACAACAGATGCTAGTTGGAGAGAGGTTGAAAATGGAGGCATTGTCTTCCGAAACTAGTCCCTCGATAATATAAAAATGTAAGTTACGAAGTGTCAATAAATCGACTACAAATAGTTTCTCTGATTAATTTTGATGTCACTGTTACTAAATTCCTCTAATCATGCATAATTAAGAATTGTGTTTTCCTTCTTTATAGTTACGGTCGTGAATATGCTGATCCTTACCTGGGACATAGCATAGGACCTGTTGCTGGTTATGGGGTAAGTCTTGGCTAGAAAACTAGTGATAATTTATAATAAGCATATACAGGTGTGAGGTGAATAAGTGCAAATAATTTTATATATAATACAGAACAATGCATATGGCATATGTGCATCTTGGTTTGTCCGCTTGTTAATAGCAATGTCACAAATGATTCACAAAGTTGAGGATACCATGTTTTTTGAACGGTCCTGTACATGACGACACCTGTGTTTACATCATGTAGAAGGCCAGCCGTCATTCTAGCGATTTACAGCAAAGGAATAAGAGCCGATATTCAGCAGCACACTGTATACACAGTATGAGTGGTTTTACGTATGCTGAATTAGCAGATATTCATTTAATTTACAGTGCTGCTGGGCAATCTGCCAATGCTGCGAGGCACTGGTATCAGCAACGATTTGCAAATCGTCTTCTTGAACATTAGCACTTGTAGTCATAAAGAAGTTAAAAGCATATAAAGTTCAGTGGCATTTTCATTAATTTTATTTAACCATACAGGATATTGTACACCTGCTTTTGTATTGTTTTAGGGTTTTTTTTTTTTTCCCCCTAGAGTGCTTTTGTGTTATGGCTTATGCTTAATTTGTAAGAGGTGTGTTTAATGCAAATGAAGTAAATTTAAATAAATCAAAGTCGGCAATGCCAACAGCAGAGCGAGGCTAGCAGTGTGACCTCTTATGCAATCAGACCCCTCTTAGAGGGAATACTGATCATCCTAAAAATCATCACAACATTTTCCCCATGAGCGTCATTATCAGAAATAGTGGAAAAAGTGGAAATTACAAGTTGATCACAATGCCCTGAAACACTGAAACAAATTAAATTTAAAGGGAGTCGATTAATAACACTAAACAACACTTAATTTTAAATTTTTCCGGAACATGTTTCAGAGACTTTGCCTCTATCCTCAGCCGGCTGAGGATAGAGGCAAAGTCTCTGAAACATGTTCCGGAAAAATTCAAAAGTAATTGTTGTTTAATGTCATTAATCGACTCCCTTTAAATTTGATTTATCAAAACAACACTGTTTTCAACACTTCCAAGAAAGGAACAAACAAATATTTGTACTTATTCACTACTTGTCTCTATTTTGTAGCATGTTACAAGCAGTTGAAAGAAATAACTAATTGAGATTCTGACACCCCAAAGTGCACAATTTGCGAAGAAACTTTTTTAGAAGCAGAAACAGTTATAACAATGACTAGCATCAGCAATCAATGTTTATTGCAAACTAAAGAATCCATAGCTGTGCCTATGCAGTAAGCAAGCTTGTAGCAGTTTAAGTGGATTCACCGCTTAGCATTTTGGCCATAATAAACAAAGTCTGATGAACACTCATTTGATACCACTTATCACATTTTAGTTTCATACATATTTTAGAATTTGTTCATTAACCTTTTTGTACCTCTTCAAATTAAAACTTTGACCAAAATATAACATATTCTATGTATACAGAACGGGTGACAGGCAATTAATGTTTATAGAACTTTGTACCAAATGTTCGTGTGATGCATGGATTAATTCCATTATAGTTTTCTTAGATTTTATGTGTTCATTTAATTTTTCAACATCTGAAAGTGACTGGGTCTATTTAAAAACATTTTGAGTCCTATCAGAGTAACTTCATTATAATAGCAATTTCTGAAATACTTCCCGAATATCTATTGGCACTGCCATCTTACAATTTGGCATCAATCTTTAGTTAAATGGAAGATAAGTTTCCTGAAGTTAAAAGTTTTCCATTAAAGATTGACATTTTAAAACTAAGTAAAACCTAAAAGTGTAGCTTAAATGTAACGGAAATTTAAAATTTTATAATACTGACCTTAGTGTCTCACATGCAAGAGATTCCAAATTTGTATCTTGATTCAGGCAAGTTATTTGATACGGTTCAAATGCTGCCGGAGGTTACTCTCTGACTGAGGTTTTTTCATGTTTTCTTCAGTCATAACTAACATGATGTGGAGGTACCCTGACTTAGGCTGTAACATTTATTTTCCTAATTTTCATCTAGTGTATCATTAGTTCTAATCTTTTGTGATAATATACAGCAATTATAATAATACACAAATTATAATAATACATTTAATGTAAATACAAGAAAATCACCAAATAAAGTTATCGAATGAATGTGTATTTTTAAATTTGGTATCTGTAATAAGCATTTGTGCACATATTTGTAATGCCTATGATGCAACAGTTAAATGACAAGTAATAGTACTGGCCATGCTCTTAACCATTTGCAATACAGAAGTTGGAAAGACTATAGATGTCATCTGTTAAATTAGAAATCTCAATGAGAGCATTCAGAAAAATAGTTATACCCTTTTAAATAACCCATGTGCGACAGCCTATAGAGGGCCAATACAGACCAACGCCAGCCTCACGCCCTCTTATGCAAGGTAGAGGTGGGCGATCATCCAACCAATACAGGGAGGAGATGTGGTCAGCATCTCAGCACTCCCAGCCGGAACGTTGGCTGTCTTGATCAGGGCCGCTTACGTATCGTAAGCTCCTCAATTTCCTCACGATGCTGAGTGGGCACCGGTCCTATACCCGGGACTTAAAATCTGCACCCCTAAGGGTGGGATCAATTCCGAGCCACTTTCTGTGGCAGGGAACCAAAGCATGCGCAGGACAGTTTTACTCTTTTGCTCTACTTAAATTTTGTGTAACTAACATAAAATATAGGTCCTCCCATCCATCCTCTGCTATCACACATTGTTTCTTTTTCATGATTACCCCCATTTTTTAGATTTTCTTGTGCTTTTTTTCTCTTTTGACATGGGAATGATACTGACTTGCTAGTAATGTGAAATGCTTAATAATCAAGTTAACTAAGACAAAATCACACGTATTTAAAAGAAGAATCAGAGTAAAAAGTTCTTTTATTAGCCAGATTTTGAACCATAGAGCTTACTTTCTATGCAGTTGCTCTAACCAAATTAACTACTGGTGATGTGCCAGTGCCACTGACTGATTTAACCTAGTAAACCATCAGAAATTCTCAAGTTTTTAAAATAATATTCCCAATCTCCGAGTATGTACCTTTATGTCTCAGGCTGCATCATTAACTATAATGTCATGTGTAAAAATAACTTATGTAACAATGTTAACAGTTCTTAAAGTTCAATTGAAACAATAAAAGAAAATAAATGTTCACTTATGCACTTCGTAAAACCAAAATTTTACTGTATTGGAACCACAGGTTTTTTTTTTGTAATTTTACGTCCTCCAACATCAAGTCATATCGAACAATGAATGAAATGGATGAAATGATGCTCAAATGAGTCTGGGGTCCATAGAGCTCAGAGTTACCCGACATTAGTCTTTAAAGGATAAGGGAAAGCCCGAGAAAAAGCATTATCCAGATAACTCACCCTGACCAAGATTCGAACTCGGGACCTCTTGAATGTGAAGCAGACACTACCATCTATGCTAACGAGGCAGGCTTGGAACACCACAGTGAAGCGAAACAAATATTAAGCTATAGATGAGTCATACTTTTTACACATCAGCTTCACTTGTAGGGAAAAAAAAAAATATCTTTTAAACTTCAAAAAAGATCAAAACAAATAACAGCTCTTTCACTAATGAAACAAGAAATTAGATTTGCAGTTTACATACTACCCCTGGGCCACAAAAAGTTCAAAAAAATATTCAAGGAAATTAACATAGCATTGGTACAAAAAACCAGTGACAAAATAAAAAACCTACTTAACAGCAACAATACAGATAAGATAAAACCAGAAGAAAAATCAGGCATTTAGAGGATAAAGTGTAAAGAGTGAAAAAATTTACATAGGGAGGACAAAAATAAACATAGGCAATAGGAAGAAAGAACATTCCAGGCACCTACGATACAAAAATATTGATAAGTCTGCAATAGCAGCTCATTTCTGGTCTGAAAATAATGAGATTGAAGATAGCACCAAATTACTAAAATACGTACAAAAACAAAGGAAGCTTGTCATCTGGGAGAAAATATACATAGAAAAGCATAAAAACCAACTAATGAACTTCGAAATCCTGCCAGAAGGCAATCCCACATTTAAATTCATCAAAAATGAACAGATGACAGCAGCAACTCCAGAAATACCCACACCACTGCATCAAACTTAAGTTGCAATAGAGCTGATGATGCGAACAATAGATCGCTAAACATGTCCTCAATATAGGTACATAAGTGAAGCTGATGTGTAAAAAATATGACTCATCTATAATTTAATAAGTATAGTTATTTTTATCCTTGAGACACAAACACCTCAGATGCTTGAGGAAAAATTCAGTAAGAACAAAATAAAATAAAATTGTTATTTAATATTTCAAGAAAATTAAGTAATAGTAAATTATTGTATTTAAACATCTAATTAATGTGATTAATAACTAAACTATTCTGCTTTTATTCAGACACAGAAGCTCAAGTGTTTGATGAAAAATCTTACAGCAATAAATAAAATGATATATTTATTTAATGGTTAAAGGATATTCAATAAAGTAAATTATTGTATTATTGTAAATAAGCATTTAATAAATGTAACTATCAACTAGACATTAAATATTGAATGAAAGGAAACAAAATAATATGGTGGTTACTATCTTTATGTTGAAAATGTGAATGTGTGATAGCAAGTGAGCAAAAGGTACTGTGCTATGAGGTTATGTCTATAGTCAGTTAATCGGCTGGTATTTACAGTGTCATAACTTGTCATAAATTACCATTTGTATAGAACAAAAATACTATATTCTGGCATAACATGAGAAAGAAAGTGAAGATGACAAAAAAACTTGATTAGTTTTGTTCTATCATACTTCAGTAGGTCTTGCTTTGTTCATTTCACACTATAAATTATTGTAATAGAATAAAAGTTATAAAAACTGAGTGGATGGTGTCTGTACTCCTTCCAACTGGTATATAAACATAAATTAATTTTGGTATGATCACACTCTTTGAATAAAAACTTTGTTTAATGTTTCAGGCAGCAGTATATCGGAGTGGCTACAACCGTTTTGCACCATACTAAAGAGTTGGAGAAAAGACTAGCCTCGACACCAGAAAACATGACACAACCACAACTCGCACCTTGCCTCATCCATCACTTAAATATTTTCGTTATCATCTTATCAGTTATCACTCATCTTAACTACAATATTGAAGAGACATAAACTTTGTTATCAAAGTGTAGGCAGGCAGCTATGGCTGGGACTCAAGTGTGAAAACAGAAAACATGTCGCCCAGTGGTTGTGTGAGTGGTAGGATTTAATACTCCTTGCTTGTGAATATGATTTTGAGGGGTTTTATTTTTTTTTCTAGAATTTTGAATATTTCAAATGCTATCTATAATTATTTTCCCAAAGTTAAGTTGGGTATACAGTGGATAAATGGAGAAGGTTACAACTTTAGTTCAGATTGCAAATACAGCTGAAATGCATATGGATCATACATGTTGCAGAGTTTTCGATATTAATTCCTTCATGTGTAAGTTTGTTTAAGTCACTCATGTTAACTTTTTTTTTTGTGTGTGTGTGAAAAGCATGGGATACACATTGTGTACACCTTCTGTATTTTATTAGAACATAATGATGATCTGATAAGTAACAAATCACTTTGGTTTATTGGTTTACCTCAACACTAGTCTGCAAATTGTTTAGTTAAGCTGCATTGATTTTGGAAGGTGATGAACACCAATGAAAAGTAAAATATTACACGGCAGCCTTGATGTTTCCACAAGTAGATTTTGATATGGTAAGGAAAATCCGTTATCACTACTGATACAAGTAAACTTTTGCACATTACTGAAGAGAGAACTTTCTACAAGAATGTTATCTTAAGATTTTCAAAGGACATAACAAGCGTAAATAAATTGATAGTAGACGTATTATACCAAAGTGTATATAATATATATGTAAGCTCTATACGAATAGTATAGATAAAATAAAACAAGTGTTATTTTGACTGCTATATATTTGTAAGTTCTCCATAACAATATATATGCAAAGTCTTAAACTCGTAATCAGTAGTGATATAGGCTTTAATGTAAAAATATCACTTGCCTTTTAAAAGAAAATATTTTAAAAAATTGCTAAAGCTATATAGACATATACATATATCTTGGTTTGGATGGAAACTGTGATACTGATTCACCTTAAAAAGAAACAAAAAGTGTTTGATTGCATCGCATATTATATAAATTATTTCAGATATAGTCCCTGCTATTGTAAGGAAGAAATAGCATGATTTTTACATGAACAGCAACATTTAAAAATTTTATGTTGCTTAACATAGGAGCAGCATATGTGTATGTTGTGTTTGTTACTATATAGGATATATAATAGAAGTTTTAATTCATTATAACTGGAAATTGACACCACTTTTAAGGATTTGTACATACTCATTGTAATGTATGCCATTTATTTTGGTGAAAAAGTGGTTGACATTAGCCCAGAATGAAGCTGTTGCTAATCACAGCATTGCATTTATGTGATAAACATGCAGTTTTAATAAATTTCTGCTGTACCACACAAGCCAAAAACTAGTCTCAGAATTCATGAACCATCTATCATTTACACTAATTTTATTATTTAATATAAAGCAGATAAACAAAGACTGCATTCTTGAGGTTTTTCAGGCATAATCACAAGTCATTAGCTTGATAGGAAGCATGGTAATAATGATTGTGGATATTGGCCTAAATTTGTTGCAGTCTGTTCTTGTATTTGAACTAAGTTTGAAACCTAACTATATTGCTGGTTACACAATCATGATGATCATGCACAGATTGCATATTGCAATTGCTTTGGCATCAGCTCCAGTTCTACTGGGCTGGGAAGTATTTGCAGATCTGTTGGACATATCCGTTTGACTACTTTTTAATCAGTGTTTGTATGTACCTCTAATGCTCTCTCTTCATCGTGTGAATGACAGCGAGTGACAGGTGCAGTGGTGCGAACGTTCGAGACAGTTAAAAACACGTTCCATTGTTTGTGTTAGTTAGGTTTAGAGATTGGTAGGTTAGTTATAGGGTTAAAAAATAAATAAAAAAATAAAAAAACCTCTTGACTGTAATGTGTAAAATGCTTTGTGATTCTTTGTCAAATCAACTCTTTACATGATCCTACCAGGGGTCTTGTTTTAGATGTAAAATACAGAATTTTTAGTTCGCTAGCTAGGAGGTATAAAATGTAGCATTCTTAGCAATATTAACACTACATTTGATTATATTTCCAGCAGCTCTCACATAGAGATGTTTTATATTCAACATTGAAAGGTACATTAGCAACCTATGCAAAAATGTATTCAAAGTTGGGACATTTTTTAATAATTTTCTATAGAATTAGAACTTCAGACCTAAGCAGGAGCTTGTTTCCCTTTCATATTCTATAAATTTGAAAAACTTATCTTGTTTTCATTGGCAAAATCCCCTGTAATCGAGTGGCATTGAAAGAACCAAAGACTTGACCAGTATTTTATCTGCTCAATTTCAGAACAAGCTATATTGCATGCCAGGTTGAAATTACTTGCAATACCTGCATTTAAAGCCTGTAGTTAATGCATTTTAATCTCTTAATTCCTGCTATAAAAAATGCAGCAAAGATATTTAAAAAAAAATTTTAAAAACCCTAACGTCTTCCGTTCTGGCACAATTTCAATCATATCTGCACATTGGTTGTTGACTAACATAAGCAAGCACAAAGAGATCTTTTTATATGTAATGTGAGCCCATTGTGTTATCTTTATTGTATTTTTAAAATGCGTATGGGAATTTCCATGCTATTTTAGTTTTGATCAGATGAATATGGCAGATTGTGATGTCTACAGCTGTTTTTCAACAAGTAGGGTTTTGATGTGCACATGGAAGCTGTAGTTATTTTCATGAGAGTAACATTGATTAAGCAAACTTGTGTGAAAGTGCAGCAGAGTGAATCTCATTCAGAATGTACAAAGTCTCAATATTGTTACTTGCCGTATTGTCTGTGTATTCATGGAATAAAACATGCTATCAACTTTGACAGGAACAGCTGTTCGATTTCATTTTTTCTTACCTATTCTGCATGTTCCTGCTCCTATATTAGCATGCTGTCAAAACTATAGGCAGGTCTACAGTAACTGGGAATTTGAACAAGAATAACAAAGGAAAATAAAGGTTAAGATATGCATATAGAATAGTTCCCAATACACACAAATTGTTTCTCTGCAAGTTCATATCATTTTGAAATGAAATGGTTTACATACATTAAAGAAGGGCACACAGAAAAATTTGTCTTTATGAATCAATTCATAGCTCAACATTTAATGAATTTTACATAAACTATTACAGGGGTGAAGCATGGTTTTGTGCGATAGGTTAGTCAGAATTTCTTGTAAATGTACGGTTAACAATCTTGGTCATAATGTAACTTCTGAACATGCATAGCTTGTCAAGAAAAAGGATAATAAAATAGTGGTTTTAAATTTAAAGGGAATCGATTAATGACACTAAACAACACTTTTAAATTTTTCCGGAACATGTTTCAGAGACTTTGCCTCTATCTTCAACCGGCCATCGACTGGTTCTCATTGGTGTACTGGAAGAAGTCCAGTTTCAAACAAAATATTTCCACCAAACTTCAGGGTTAGCAATGGGCAACCCACTATGACCCTTCCTGGCCGATCTGTACTTGAGTGCATTAGAAATAAAGATCACCAAAGGTTTCCCTTGGATGTTCAAACTCTGGCAACGCTATGTAGATGACATCTTTGCAATAGTACCAAAAAAACACATCAGTGATGCACTAAAACTTTTAAATATCCAAGAAAAAAGCATCAAGTTTACTGTAGAAATAGAAAAAACGAGTAGTTACCATTTTTGGATATAAAAATAATGAGAAATAAAAACAGACTAAACTTTGGCATTTACAGAAAACCAACACAGACAGACAACTACATAAAAGCTAATGGCTACAACCCAAGATCCCAAAAACAGGCAATCTTCAATAGTTTAGCACACAGACTGGTCAACATCCCTCTCACAGCAGAAGAATACAAAACAGAATACAACAAAATTATTGAAATAGCACAAAAAAATGACTTTTCCAAATCATTAGTAGACATAAAAGTGAACTTAGCAAAAAAGAAGCTAATAAAGGAAACCACAACCCTCTTAGCTACAGAAACTAATATTTTTTTCAAAAAATTCACTTACCATCCATGGGCCTATGATAAATTCAAAAAAGTCTTCAAAAAACAAAACATTCAACTAGCACCAGTCAACCATTTCTCCGTAAGAAACCTAATTTGCTCAAACATAAAAGATACCATTCCATCTAACAAAAAATCTGGTATATATCAAATTGAATGCGGTGACTGTAGTCAAATTTATATTGGAAAAACCAAAAGAAATTTAGAAACAAGAGCAAAGGAACACTTTAGAAACATAAAATATAAATAATTAGAAAAATCAGCAGTTGCCACGCATTTTTGGGGAAAAAAAAACACAACATAAATCCAGAACCAAAATACTAAAACATACATCAGGTAAACAAGAACTATCCACAGGGGAACAAATCTTCATTTCAAAAAATAGGAACAAAGTATTCAATTTCGACATCCCTCAGAAAGATTTGTCAGCAAGTTCCTTGAACCGCCACCAGAGGAGACCTATGACAAAATATCGTCAACTACACCAATGAGAACCAAGTCGATGGCCTGTTGAGGATAGAGGCAAAGTCTCTGAAACATGTTTCGGAAAAATTTAAAGTAAGTGTTGTTTAGTGTCATTAATCGACTCCCTTTAAATTTAATTTATCATAACAACACTGTTTTCAACACTTCCAAGAAAGGAATTACATTGGTTTTATTTTGATAGTGCACTTTAATTGGATGTGCCACAAAGAACACATAAAGCAAGAGTAATGGGAGTCAGCTAGGCTCATTGTCAACTTGATGGTTGTGACATGGTACTGATAAACAGAGATGAATTATCAGATAATACTGGTGTTCTGACTTAACTGTTTATATATTCTGATACCTGGTAACCTATGTCCACAACCATCCACCAAAGTGCACTGTCTAGTTACTAGCACAATTTTTGCTTTATCTTCACCATTTTATTACAAGTGTTTTTCCAAGAAATGTGTTATAGCTAACGGGTGACATTTAATCTTTGCTTAAGGCTACTTAGCTAAAATAACTTAAACACTGAATACAGTAATTAAAATTATAAAGATTTGAAACAAATCTTTTTGTACATTTAGTTCAATTCCTTCTATCCTTTTTCTCTTTAAAGAATTAAGCTACCTTTCCATAAATTCAGGATCTGAGATTAAGATTTAACTGTGCTTTTATCAGTTGTTAAAATTAACAAATTTGATGGTCTTGCATTGTTCATTGTGTTTCGTTGGTGTGTTTCACATGCTTTAAAGTACTCTACAGCTTTCACATGAAGCTGTTATTGCTAGAATGCTCAAAATGAGAGAAAGTAATTTCACTGTTTCTGGCAGAACTCCTTTTGATTCATTAAGTATCAAGTACTTAACTATGTATTATGTTGACTCTCCCTTTAATTTAATTCTTAAAAAAAATTAAGCTTTCAAAGCTAATTTCTGAAAATTCCTTTAGATGTCTGAATTGTGCAAATTTTCTTTTGCTCAGAAGTTCAGTGAAATTTATTTTCTGTAAATCTGTAAATCTTGTTTCCATTTGAAATGTGATACAATTCAGTATTTCAAAAGATATATCTTCTTAATCTGCTTATACATTTTTGCATGAACTTAACATCACCTTTGTTCACACTATCTTCGTCTTGTAAGAATTGCTGTTCAAAAGGTTAACAGATTTTTTTGTGTAGTGAAGAATAAGTTTCTTGCATCTGTCAAACAAAACACTTCAATATACACGGTGTTCATTTTTATTTGTGATTTCCTGCCCTCCGATAGAGCAAGAATGACATCATAGTTGACTGGTGTGTCTATCTTGAAATCATAGTGCCCTTTACGGAGAAGAAGTGGTAATGTTTGCAGAACAGTAAGCAAATTACAGCGCTCTGAGTAGGGTTGCACTGATAACTAATACAACCAGCCTCCCCTTTCACCGCTCTCACGGTAATTGTGATTAACGTTATAGTAAATATGTATAAGTAGTATGTTTTTACTCTAAAGATTAGCACCATGGATATGAAGACAGCCCTGGTCTTCATGGCTGACTGCTACTTTCATACAGCATTAAAATTGGTGCACATATAAATATAATTTAAACCGCTGCATAGAGGGGTTTATACAAGGCTATCTGGCATTTAGACAAATACCTCAGAGCATAATGATGTCAAAAGTGTCCAGGTACTGTCAAATTGACATTCTTTTGTTTGCAACATAAACATCTTATGTTTTATCAGTATATGATATAAAGTTTTTGTCATTCTCATGCTTAATTAAAATGTCTTAATGTTGGTATTTTTAAAAGCAGTAGGCGCATCAAACATTTCCAAGATACAGGATCAGTTACTCACAAAAGGAGTGACACTGGATGCTATAAAGTGATTGGTCCCAATCTAGAAGTAATAAATTTAATAAATAAATATTTTAAATAAATAATATATTTCTTGCCTGACTCTGTGGTGTGGGGTAGCATTTGTGTTTCACACTCAAGAGGTCATGAGTTCGAATCTCGCTAAGGATGAGTTAGCTGGATAAGGTTTTTTCCAGGATTTTCCCGTATCCTACGAAGACGAATGTCCAGTAACTCTGAGCTCTAGGGACCCTGGACTGATATCAGCCTTTCATTCATTCATTTATTCATCATTTGATATGACATGCACTGTTGAAAGGATAAAAAAATCTTGTTTCTTTACTAAAATGTTTTGAAACTATACCATTATTAATTTGGCATTCCTTTATTAAATTATGTTAAGTTATATATCTTCACAAAGAAACACCAAATTGCAAGATATTATTTGTACTTATCCGTCATATAATAGTGTTCACATTCATTAAAACCAACTACAACAGTTATATCTACGCACAGGCAAAATTACACACTTTTGTATTACGTGAACATGACCCAACTCTCAAATAATATATTTACCTGCCAGTAGAGAGAGGTCTCAAAACTGCTGTCAGCATATCATATATGATCTCAAGCCACTAGGGGAATTGTATATAAACTCGCTCCATCAGCAAGGCTATTGATGTCAAATTTTGTGTGGTAAATCACAGATAAAAATGAACACTGTGTTCAAATATTCTGTTGAAATGCAGCACAAATACAAATGTATGGTAATTCAAATTTCTAATGATTCCAAAAATAATATATGGAATCACATCCAGTTATATTTTTCAAAGCTGCCTTTAACTCGCCATATTGTTCCAGAAATTTCATAACATCTGTGAATAGTAGTTCTGTCTTGTTTTACTGAGACTAGGTAATTTAAAACCCCTTTTTCCAAGTAATTCACTTTTAGAAAATTAGCAGAAAAATATATATGTATTCCAGTAAGACTGGCAATGAATAATATGGCTTATGTAATTTGTGTACAAGAATGAAGCAAGACCAGATTCAGTTGATGGGCGTAGCAAAGTATAAACAATGCATTGGATTAGAGTTGTTTAATAAGATTGTGAATGTCTCCATAGTTTACTGCTATTACTGTACGTTCATCATATATCTGTGATATTAACTTCTTTTTCTCACGTCTGCTAAACCTTTTGGTGTTCCTTTTTTTTGAATTGTAGAACTCAAGTTATCTCTTCCATCTTTCTCAGCTAGAAATTCTTAAGTCTCATGATCATTTGCTTTGTACATAATTAGAATTCATCATAGCCATCAAATAATAGTTCTTGTTCACAAAAAACCAAACTAATCTGATCGCTTGCTTAGGCTTAAATTCATGGCAACAGGTGTGGACATCTCATCCCTCTCTTACCTACAAAACTTCAAGCACTCGGGACACATGCATGAACAAGGCAAACTGTATTTTGTCCTAGTGTGCCTTGACTGGCTATTCACTGACAACTGTTTAGTATGAATTGCACAGAACTCCATAATGAATCAGACATTAGGGTTGCAGAAAGTTACAATATTTGTACCATATTAAAATGAAAGCAAAAAAGGTGGAATTGGTATTTTAGGGAAGATGCAGTCTTAAAGCTAATTGCATGTTTCCTTTTTGCTATTTTAGTACCTTCACACAAATTCATAATTACACATTTGTTAAAACATTCTATTCATTAGTGTACATTAAAGATTGTATAGTATAAAGAATGCAAGCTATTAGAATTACAAAGAGCCAACTGTAATGCTCTTTGGTTATATTTGGTGACATTCCATCTGTTCTGTTTGTCAATACCAACAAGTTTCCTAAAAGATTCCCAGGCTAAAATTATGCCGGATAAGAGGTTGGTGTTAATTGCAGCTGTTAGATTGGCAACATAGGCAGTATCTTGCAGGTATGTAAACTTGGCTTGTGTTAAGGCTGTTGTGCTCTAGGTGTGCATTACTTTTTTGTAATGCCTAAATAAGTGTTCTACACTTTCTAAGTTTGACAACACAGTTAAGTATTATTAAACATCCATATGATGCAATATTTGGCCCTTCCTAAAACTTGATTTGCAAAGTAGGGTTTACTGATTGGTTTGATATTAGTAAATTGCACTGTAAATTTGGCAGTACTTCAGTTTAATGTAAACCATGTTGAATTCTTGAGAGCTTCAGTAAATTGTTTCCTGTATAACAAAAATAATAATGTTGTATATAGAAACACATTTTATTATGTCTTAATAATGAAGTAGTGCTTGTTAATAGGATCCATACCGGCGCCATTCTTAGTTTATGGGAAAATGAAAACAATGCTAGAAAATTGCTCCACCGGCAACTGTGATTGGAGGGAATATCTGCACTATTTTACTCCCACATGGCAAACATGTGCACTGTCAGCAAAGTTCGATGCAAAGTTTTGCTTTGCCATTTTCAATGTTTTCAGTATCTTATGCGGTAGCACTTTTACTTAAAGATTAAATGCAAAGGTGTGTGTGCTGTGTAATATATTTTTCCTTTTGTATCTAAAAAGTGTTAGAATGCTTACAACAATTACTCTTAATATTTGATTTTTTCACATAACCTCACCTCATTTATAAATTAAAAATTAAGGCACAGGTCTTTCTGTGGAATAACAGTGCTAAATAACTTTGTGTAGTCATTTTGGCAATGACTTGAAAGTTCTATTGGCATGCAACTGAAAAAAAAAATTTTACATACATAATTGGAATCTGACAGCGGACAAATTCCTGAAACGATTACCACTTCCGAATTTTCCTTTAATAAGTCCTTCACACCCAACAGTAAAATTTTTTAGTTTCTGTTCACTAATTCTGTTCACAAATGTCGCAAAGAATGGTGTGCAAGCTTGGCTATTCAGGATCATTGTTTTGAAGCACTTTTGTGATTGTGATGGCTCGTTTCTTTCAAAGAAGCTGTGAACCTTGCAACAAATAGCACTTTTAACAAATTCATAATATTCACCTTCCACAACTGGTTTCTTCCTTTTTCAATGCTTTCCTGGAGTAGAAAGCTGCTCCGTTTTCACAACTTCACTTCAAGGGCCATTAATACTTGGCGAAACATCAGTATATTCTGCTGACAAATTTATGTCCTCCATTGCTTAAGTCGGGTATTTTTCGCACAGAAAGTTATAAGGTTAAACAGCCAATGGTGTTACACAGGCACACATACTTTTGTTTTCATCATCTCATAAACTAAGAATGGTGCCGGTTTAAAGTTGCAAAGATTCCACATTTGGTGAAGAAATCATTTAATGGAAATACATCACACACTACCAATGTATCATCACGACCTATACATTCTGGAGCTGCTATAGATCCACCCCTATAATCATGTTTGCAAAACATAATACATTATTGAAAACAGCAATGTAAAATAGGTTTGAATTGCAGTTGAAAAGGAGACAGCAAAAACCTTAAAGTCTTACAAGTATGTGTAAAAAGTTCAGTTTTATTGTGGGATGGATTCTTTAAACAGATGGTATTAGATTGCTGGATGATGTTAATGACAAAAATTTGAAGCATTTGTTGAGAAGAAATTGAGCTATGAGAGGCAGGAAACTATTCTCTTTCTATGGCTAACATTTGGAAAGATTAAGTGCCTATACACAGACCTTACCTGGTAATGTATTACAATAAACCAGTCCTCATTATTACAAGCAAACTACTTCAATATTGGAATCAAACCAACTTCATTATATGCTAGACTTTTATTTTTGATTGGTACAATAAAAGATGCAATAAAACAACTAGCAATATAGGCACTTTTAGGTTCAAAAACTTAAAATAGGTTTAGTAGTCCAAATAAACATTTTAAGTAGCGGAAAGCTCTTTTCATAATGTATATATTTTTATAAAAAGTGTAGAGATTTCATTTAGTTTACTCCTACACTAAAAAAGTGTATATAGCCTAAAATCCAAATTCCAATAAGTCATGAGAAGAGTTACGAAATTATTTTGTGATGGATACAGTTTTAAGGGAAAGAATGACTGGTACTCAAACAAGGATTCCTTATATCAAAATTTAACTGTATTAGAACACCACAGTGAAGCGAAATAATTATTAAATTATAGATGAGTCGCATTTATTACACATCAGCTTCACTTATGTACCTAATTTGAGGAAACATGTCCTCAAATTAGGTACGTAAGTGAAGCTGATGTGTAATAAATGCGACTCATCTATAATTTAATAAGGATTCCCTAGCTTTCTCTGCTGAAGTTGTATCACTGAGCTAAACCCATGTTGTCATGGCAGCTTAATACCCAAGTACTGGCATGCAGAATCAAAGATCTGGTTTTGGTTCGGGCTGTAATACATAGTTTTAAAGTCCAACTCAAATTTCTAAATATTTTCATTATTTCAGCCCTGTGATGTGGGAGTAGTACATTTGGCTCATATTCCTGAAGATCTGGGTTGCCGGAGTAAGGCAGTTCAAAGATCTACCTTAACTTAAGCAAACCAATTTCAGGTAACTCTAAAGCTTTGGGAATCCTGAATAATTTGAGTCATTAATTTTCTGTAAAATATGATTTTTTTTTTATTTTGTCAGTGTATAGTAGCATTTTTCTAGCTATCTTTTGTTACTCTAGCATACTTTGACAACTTCCTAAAATTTAAACCTATAAAACTTCCTATATCAAGAAAAGCATTACACTTTTGCAATAACATAACATTTGGAATGCATAAAATGTTCTTGAAATAAATGTACAAAATTACATGTAAAATAAATGGAAATTTCATTTTGTAAAAATCAAAATGTGTTAGTAGTGCTTCTTTTTATCACACACATCAAAATTCTTCCAGGTACCACAGTAAATAAATAAGTAAAGAAAACTGCTTCCTAAATTATACAGAGAGTTTTGGTCCATGTTTTATACTTTGTGACACTAAAACAAAATTTATCAATAGATGGGAAATATCATATGCTCTGCTGCCATAGAATGCAAAATAGATAATTTAATATATATATCTTTTTTCTTCATCTTAAAGATGATAAAAACAATTGAAAAACTTTAATGTAGATATTCTTCAGAACGTAGTTGAATTAGTTAAAATTTAGAACATGAAAGATGTGTCTTACAAGGTGACGACTTTCTTACCTAGAATGAAATTAATCAGTAGCAACAATTTATGTATAATTGCAATATGTAGTTTTGTATCTATATTCTGTAGTTGGAATTTTGTTTGTGAATTCTAATAAAACTTACTTCTCAGTTTGATATTTTTATAATGTACATGTATTGACCTCTGATCCTTCCATAGGTTTATTTACTATACAATTATATGGAAATTAATTATTCTTTCACACTGGCCGTGTGTAGGCTAAATTGTGGAAACGTTGAGTCAGACTGAAAAATTCAATGCCATAGCCGGGATTTGAACCACGGATCTTCTGGTTTCCGTCCAGCCGCACTACCATTGTGCTACTATGGCCAACGTGCCGATATGACATTAAATTCTCCAACTGACTCGTATTTTCCCGGTAAACCACTTAGGAGTTCTCATAAACACATGAGACAACTACCTTAATGGCGACTTACTACATGTAAGTACTTTAAGGCCCGGGCTTTTAGCCTACACACGGCCAGTGTGAAAGAATAATTAATTTCCATTAATTAACCTAATAGTGGTTAACTATAAAGCCCGGGCCTTAAAGTACTTACATGTAGTAAGTCGCCATTAAGGTAGTTGTCTCATGTGTTTATGAGAACTCCTAAGTGGTTTACCGGGAAAATACGAGTCAGTTGGAGAATTTAATGTCATATCGGCACGTTGGCCATAGTAGCACAATGGTAGTGCGGCTGGACGGAAACCAGAAGATCCGTGGTTCAAATCCCGGCTATGGCATTGAATTTTTCAGTCTGACTCGTTTCCATTATACAATTATATTTGTGCTATATGCTAAGATGTATAATGCATGATTTCTGATACTGTGTCCCTGTTTGTCTCAGCACAATATATGCATGTTGGTCAAGTCATCAGTATTTTCAGAATGCATTATTACCGTCCGATATGGTAGGAGGACGTAAATTGCATAAAAAAATGCATTATTGCTATTTGACCATTAATATTATGGCCAGCCAATGTCAATGTTCCCAAATTTTATCTAAAAATACTGATGACAGTGATGAAGTAGCCTAAATAATGAATTTGTTCCCTTGTGCATGAATCAGGTTAAGCTCTTTAAATTGCATGACAATTTATAACATCACAAAGACTAAATGAGAGCATTTTTATGATTTGCTCTTATTCAACCAGTGTGCAACTTGTATGGAAAAATCAAAGAAGCATTGACAATTCTTGTCAAGTCATATTCTGAAAACTTTTTAGTTTGCGATATGAATAGTGGTCCTGCTATATAAGTAATCTAAATAATATATTATTTTATTTATTGTCTCATTTTAAATAATAGATAATAAGTTTGTGTAATAATCTAAGAAAACAGTAGGGATTGTATTATATTCTGATTATATTCTCCAATTAGATGTTATTTTATCTCTTTCTTTTTGAAAATGTATAACTAAGGTTATACTGTATTTGTAGTTAAATATAAGTGTAATGCAAACTATTGTCAAGTTATGTGTGATTGGAGGAATTAAGTAAGGGTGACGTCAAAATTAATTGAAGAAACCATTTGTAGTCAGTTTTTTAACATTTGAAACCAGTGCCTCAATAATATAAAAAACTAAGTGATGAAGTGTTGCTCCAAGTAGGTTTTTCTGTTGACAAGTTGTTCTGAAGCAGCGGTACCATTGCCATTGGTTGTAACTGAGGGTGACTCCCCTCCTTTTCCCCTACTTCACCCTTTCTCTTAGTGGCGCAGGGTGCAGGGGAACAGCTGACTGGCACTGGCTATTGTGGTATGTCTACACCCATTTGTGTCGTAAAACAAATGCAAGTAAGTGGCAGACAGTCAACATGTCCTATTACAGAGCCCAACATCGACAAGTTAATAGCTAAGAAGAATAAGAACTCCACTTAAATTATGAACTAATAGAGTTACACTGAAAAATTAAATGCCTGGCTGGGATTTGACCCACAGATCTCTAATAATTATTAACATGTAACTATAAAAGTATAATTCACAATGGTATTCAATGCACATGCATGTAAAAATATGAATAGCTTAACAGCCCGCCACTGAATCTTCCCATGCTCTTCCTTACCCCAGTATTTGATGTCATCTGCGAAGGTTAACTAGGAGGAGGAAATTTCCCCATTTCCCCTCAATGACACCACTGTTCTAAAGGAACTATGTTGAACAAGCACTAGTGACTTGTTTGTTTCCACTCTGTTTAAGAAGAGAGTGAACAGCTCACCTACACTGGTTAGTAGTGTGCCATTGTGTGATTGTTCTTATGTATGAATTAGGTTAGTAGCGGAAAGTTTCTCTCCCTTCTAAGGTGATAAAAAAATAATGGAAAGTAGAACCTTATGATAGCCTGATATATTTTGTCATTCCTTTCTATTAGTTCAGAATTTCGTTTCCCCCCACCCCTCCTCGTAGTTTAACATCCTCTAAGGCAGGTTGTAGGTCATAACTAGACTTCAGATTTTAGGTAAAAAACTTTTTTAATCCTTAAATGATAACTTCATAAATACTGGCAAATACACGTTTCATACAAAACCATAAGTAAAATTACAGTTTTAATAGCACCTAAAAATGTCTGTTTTGACAATAAGGCCAAATTTTATGTATTATGCATGTTTAATCTCTGTTAGATTAAAGCATCCATTCTTTTTCCAAAACTATATGTTTTGGATTTCAAAATGTATTTTGTGTGTCCTCATTTTTAACTAGACTATACATGTAATTTTCCTGGTCATTCTGAGGGTTACCCTTATATGACCTTTGAAGTGGTGGCTGCAGTGTGCAATAACTTGAGTACGTTCCCAGAAAAAGAGAAAGTGCACCTTCCCACCCTTCTACTTGGTGCATCTTCAATCAGTCACATCTTCTCTCTCCCTGCAAATTTTACATTCTGTCTTAAGTGTTTAAAGTGTACGTTTAGTGAGAGTGCAATGCCGAAAATTAAAACTTCAAAGGCTTCGCTGATACGTCAGTGGCTTCATGAATTTCAAAACTTCACCACAGACTTCACCTTGATATTCTGTCAAGTATGAAGCAAACAAATGAGCAAATTAAATGTACATATTATATATATATTTCTAAATTTATACTGAGTGATCGTTCGCTAAATGGTCATTGTGTTTTCTTCTTGCATGATTTACTGGAAAAAAGTTTCTCCTTTAAATCTTAGTTTGATATGCTTTGGCGCAGGCGTGCTGAAGGCACTGTTTCTGAAAATTAAATTTTGAATGTACATAACTAAAATTTTGCTGGAAATTTAAAATCTGCAGTAATACAATAAAATTACAAGCAATAAAAGATAAGGATTTATTTACCTACCACACTTTTGTTTTCTCTAGGTAACCAGGGACAAAAAGTTGCACTTGACTTGACATGTACAGAACGATTCAATAGTTTTCCGATGGATAAGGGGGTTGGAGAGGCAAGGGGAACAAAATCCGATTATCGTTTAGTTGAGTCTGGTGAGAGGAAAGGTCAGGTTTACCTGCTATCAGCAAGACATTCCCCTCCTCCGACTTCCCACTGCAAGTAGGGGAAGATGAACGTAATAACCATTAATGCTACCTTTAAGCACTCTACCCAGCCATAACAATAACGATAACTACAACGATAATAATAATAATAATAATAATAATAATAATAATAATAATAATAATAATAATAATAAAAATATTAGTAATAAAACAATAATAAAAATAATAATAATAATGAGGAGGAGGAGGAGGAGGAGGAGGAGGAGGAGGAGGAGGAGGAGGAGGAGGAGGAGGAGGAGGAGGAGGAGGAGGAGGAGGAGGAGGAGGAGGAGGAGGAGGAGGAGGAGGAGGAGGAGGAGGAGGAGGAGGAGGAGGAGGAGGAGGAGGAGGAGGAGGAGGAGGAGGAGGAGGAGGAGGAGGAGGAGGAGGAGGAGGAGGAGGAGGAGGAGGAGGAGGAGGAGGAGGAGGAGGAGGAGGAGGAGGAGGAGGAGGAGGAGGAGGAGGAGGAGGAGGAGGAGGAGGAGGAGGAGGAGGAGGAGGAGGAGGAGGAGGAGGAGGAGGAGGAGGAGGAGGAGGAGGAGGAGGAGGTTTAAGCACAACACTCTGTAGTAAATTATACATTTTATTATATGAGGTTCCAATTGAATGTCGAATTCTTTGTCTGATAAGTGCAATGCTTAAATCTTAATTTTACTGTAGAATTGAATTTATTTTATGCTTGATAATAATTATTGGGACAGAAAATAAAGGATAATTTTCATTTAAAATAATTAATATATAGGTAAAACTGAAACCAATTTCTAAATCGATGCCTATGTGCATATGAAGAAAGGAAAGGATGGAAATATTAGCTTGAACATGTATGGCATAATACGGGATATGGAACAAACGATTAATGGCTTAATACCCTGTCCACCAACCATTTACATCTAAAAGAATATTGAGCCTCCTAGGACGAGAAGCGACGAGAGATTCACAAATATGAGGTCGTCTGCTCACGCTTTCCCATGCTTCCTGAACGTGATCCTCGAGGCTTTCAGGAGTTTTATCTGCCCTGCAATCCCATTCGTTAACTATAATAGCCCAAATGTGTTCAATGGGATTCTGATCTGGTGATTTGGCTGGCCAAGGGAGAGGAGAAACTTCAGGATGTTGCTCTATCCAATCTCGCGTAAATGCTGAAGTGTGAATGCTGCTGTTATCATGAACATAGTTAATGATAGGCATATCTTCCTCAGGATATACGGAAATAACACTTGGTAACATGCAGCTTTCTAACACCTCCACATACTCCTCAGAATTCATTCTCGGGAATACGTGGACCAGTTGACCCACACCGGCAGCCGACATCCAGCCCCAGAAAGCGATGCTAATCCTGCCGCTTCTTACTGTGGTCACTACGTGCTCTGGGTTGTAGCGTGTCTTGTCTGGACGCCAAAGTATCATCCTTCCCTCTTCGTCGGATGAGAACACTTTCTCGTCCGTCTATACTACAGTGTCCCAGAATGCCTGAGGCATTGGAAGGAACTGGAGAGCAAATGCCACACGAGCAGCTTGATGTGCTTCTGTGAGGTTTTCTTTTCGAGCTGGCTTCCTAGTGTGCCTCCCAGCAGCATGAAGACGCCTTCTAACAGTCGAAGGCGTTATCTGAAGTCCCATATGCCTTACGATTGACGTAGAAGGGCAGAACGGATTCTCTCTGGAATTCTGCACATGGCTGCATCCATATCCGGAGAGGTAACCCTGGGTCTTCCGGATTTAGGTCGGGTTTTTAATCCTTCTTCTCCCTCTTTCTGGAACCGCCGGATCCAGTAAAGAACGCAGTCAAGCCCTCTTCCCACAGAGTTGGCTATTTGTGTAGTAGCACGACCTGCTTCCCACATGCCAACAATACGGCCCCGAGTGACTTCCGAGGTTAAAGGCATTCTTCTCTAATCTTATTCACTCTAATGCACGATACAATGATACTCTTTGTCGTTTTTAAATCAAATGCAAACCTTCCGCTCTTATATAACATATATAACGCAAATGTAACCTTTGACCCCGAGGAGGTAACTACCAATCGCAGAGTGCATCGACCACATGCCCATTTAACCACAGTGACAGTCCTATTGCCTTTGTAGACAAGTTCACTGGTAGACGAAGCTTCTAAAATATTCTTGAAGTAAATCTACATTATTTCCCTAAAATACTTGAACGAAGAAAGTGCTAACACTAACGTATTAAATTAACCGGTTTCGGCAACGGCATCTACATGACAGTTGATTTTTCGTCATCTTTGTGTTTATTTGTTACCTGAAATGTTGTAATGTTCACAGCCTCTAGAGCAGATAATTGCTGCACACTGCTTCGAACTATATATGCTTGAAATACGTAAACTATTTCTTGTTTAAATGTTTAATTCTTTTATAGCTGCATGTTAGATTAGCGTTACACTCTTATTTAACTTTTCAGGTTTTCTTTGTCATCATAATCATCATCATCATCATTACCATCATCGCCCGCCTCGGTAGCGTGGTGGTAGCGTGTCTGTCTCACGTTTAAGAGGTCCCGAGTTCGAATGTCGATCAGGGTGAGTTACCTGGATAAGGTTTGTCCGGGGTTTTCCCTTATCCTAAAAGACGAATGTCGGGTAACTCTAAGCTCTATGGACTCTGGGCTCATTTGAGCATCATTTCACCCATTCCATTCATCGTCCGGTAAGACTTAACGTTGGAGGACGTAAATTTAAAAAAAAAAAAAAAAAAAAAAAAAAAAAAAAAAACACCATCATCGTCATTATAAAAGCTGACCAGATTGACTTAGATACTGGCATTCTGATCAAAAGGTTGCGAGTTCAATCCCGGTCTAGTGCGATGGTTTCTACGTGTAGCTAAAACTGAAATGCATCATATCAGTTTTACTGACATTTAAAGAACTCCGTGAAACCTCTGACATGCCGTTGACGCTATCGTGATCATTATCAAGCAAAATAGTTATTCTATTTATTTCGTTGGTCGTTAAAAGTCTAATACATATATTAGACTTTCCAATTTGATGGCTATATTATTTGTCGTAGTATATTCATATAAGCTGTTCTTTAGAACTGTGACAAAAATAATATATTTATTTTCGGAACAAGATGTAAATTTTAAACAATAATTTTAGATATTAATTTTAAATACCACGCAGTTTAACATTATAGTATCGCTAACCTATGAAAGGTAGAAGTATTTCATTCCAGATAAAGCTAAAACTTAGAGTATAGGAAATGTATTTAAAAAGAAGAAAGGGAGATTAAAACGTTGAGGTGTGGTGTGCGAGAGAGAGGAAATAACGTTATTAAAAATGATCGATAGATACAAGGTTGATAATAGAGATCTATATAAAACCACCTACGATTCATGTGGCAAAATTGTTTTTATTTTCCATTGAGGCTTAAAATACCTGTGCGCCGAAATCGCTGGTCAGGTATAAGGAAAGTGAATCACCTGGCGGAACTAACTGATAAGAAACCCGCCTCCCTCACGTAGGCCAGTGTTGCCCGCATCGGGAAAACATATGCTCGCTTCTGTACAAGGAGCTGCACATCAAATTAACACTGAATGGAAAAGAAAACTGAAACAAACTCTGCTAACCCAGACAGCAAACCATTCTTCAAACAAAAATGAATTTCATGCTAATCTATGCCAAGAAATTGTTGCAGCAAATATCCCATTTAATACACTGAAAAATCCACATTTCAAAGGCTTCTTAGAAAAATACAACCACAGAAGTACTCCAGAACCTACCATTATGACGATACATGTAGAGACTTTGAGCAGAATTCACTCGGACATAGACGAATCCATATGACTGGTTATCAATAGATGAAACTATGGTCAGTATGGGGTGCTACATAGCATATTTAATTATTGGGAAGTTGAATTCTAACACTCCCACAATAGCATATTTGATCTGTTGCAGACAACTGGGCAGGACCAACTCTCAGACGATAGCAAAATTGGTAAATGATGGTCTCAAGCTATGTACCCAAACAGTCTTTATGAGAATAAAATACTAGTATATACATTGACGCAGCAGCATACATGATTGCTGCAGTGCAGTTGCTTTAAGCTGTTTACCCTTCCGCCATGTATCTTGCACATGGAGTTAACTGTGTCACAGAGGGTATCAGACAACAGTACCCAAATGTCAACAAATTGGTTTCTACAGTAAAAATATTCTCATCAAATTGCCAACAAGGGTACAGATTTTCCGTGAGAAACTGCCCAAAATTTCTCTGCCTCCCAAAGCTGTACTTAGCTCCTGGGGGACATGACTCAAAGCTGCAGAATACCACAATGACTGACCACTTCAGTGAAGTGAAAGACCTTTCAAGTCTAGAAGATCCCACCTCGGTAGCGTGGGGGTAGCATGTCTGCCTCACGTTCAAGAGGTCCCGAGTTCGAATCTCGGTCTGGGTGAGTTACCTGGATAAGATTTTATCCGGGGTTTTCCCTTATCCGTAAAACTCCTAGTGAATGATTGAGATGACTTATTACTATGGATGAAACTTGGATACATCACTACACTCCAGAAAGTAAATCAGTCAAAACATTGAATTGCGCCATGTAAACCAATTCCAAAAAAGGCGAAGTCAATTTCATTAGCTAACAAGGTTATGGTGAGTGTTTTCTGGGATCCTCAGGGAATTATTTTTATTCATTACTTGGAAAAGGGTAAAGGTATCACTGGGTGACTACTCGCAAGTTTACTGCAACGTTTGAATGATGAGGTGAAAAGAAAAAGACCCCATTTGGCAAAGAAAAAACTCTCGTTTCTTCACCACAATGATCCGGCCCATCGTTCAGTCATTGCAATGGGAAAAATGTGTGAATTAAAGTTCGAATTGCTTGAACATCCATCCTACTCGTCAGATCTATCTCCCAGTGACTATTACCTGTTTCCGAACCTCAAAAATTTCTTGGAGGACGAATATTTCACAGCAACGAGGAGGTTATTGATACGGTAAACAGCTATTTTGAGGACCATGATAAATCGCACGATGGTATAATTAAATTAGAACACCGATATGACAAATGCATTAGCCTTTCTAGAGATTATATCGAGAAATAAAGAGAAACCTGTTTTCAGCAAATCAATTGTATACAAAATGCCCTCTTGTAAGTTACTAGTCACTGTTGCTAGATATGTCGTATGTTCAATACCACATAATTAGTGAAATCTATCAGTTAGTAAAATAATACTGAATGCTCATCTTTTACATACAAAGAGTGCGTACAGTACATGCATGTGTACCTACTCACTTTTGATGAGGAAATACGTGGTGTGTTAAAAAAGAAACCAAACTTTTGGAATTCCGCACCTACCAGCAGATAAAGAGAGCGCACTGCGGCTACTGAGCGCACCTAGCGGCAGGTTTAGACAACAAACTGCCGTTTGGCGCGTTTCTCTCAGGCAATTATACTGCATACGGTTTTAGAAGGCACGTGAGCTGAACAGTGCATACGGTGGCTGCACTGCTGCCAAGTGATACGCCAGAGAGCAGAAGTTACTGGGAGGGAACGAGGAACGTGTCACAAATTGTCAGAACGTAAACTTATGCAGCAAAGGATAATGATGATAGCATCATAAACCGTAACACTCAATATTAACGTACTTATTTACTGAAAATAACGTACCAGCGACTTGTTGTAAAGAAGTTGCTAGCTCGTCATCCTCCTCGTTTTCTTCCTCATCCTCACTTAATTCGGAATCAGTTTCTCGAAGATTCATTACTAAACTCTGATCTGTGTTATCTCGAGCCATTTATGGACATCTTGCATTTTCTCACAGTGCGAAATATGACTAGCCCAGTCTTCTTTTGTAACTCTGTCAAGTGCAGCATGCATAAACCTTTCAACATCTGCGAGACGAAAAGTGATGTTTCCTTTAGCAACTTCTCCCAAATTAAATTCAATCAGGGGACTGGCAGTGATAAGGAGGTAAACGAATAATTTGGTGCCCATTTTCTAATGCAATTTGATTTAGCAGGTACCTCTTTTCTTGGGTTTTATGTTGATTTACTTTTTGTAATAATTCTGCTCTAGTTTCAGAAGGATGGAATGTTATTTTATTATGTGCCAGAGGTTCATCTAAGGGTTTAGAATGGTAGCCATAATGATGGGCCACTCTTCTAAAAAAATGAATTTGTTTGTAAACCAACCTGTGTAAGAATGTGCGTTCATTTCAGAATGGTAGTCAACATTTTTATTCCCTGATGTGGAACGGAAGACCCACATGCTTTCGGAAATGAATTCTGAACCTGCATGGCAAATTATAGGTCTGTTCCCTTCCCCTTCAGATATCTTGAGACCACTTGAATATTGCCATATGTTTTGTTTGCAATGGTTCTGATTTACCCATATCTCATCAGTATAAAAAGAGGGCGCGAATCTCCAGATACCCTAAGCAAGTGCATAGTACTTGCGGCAACTAGGTATATAATTTCTTCTGAGTAAGAACCTACGACTATCATTAGTTTTTCTGTATTTGAAGTCCAAATTCTTAAGTATTAATCCCATTGAAGTAGAGGAACGCATGTAGTCTATTTGTTTCCCTCATAACACGAACGAGCATTTTAATAGTGGGATATTCACCATTGTCATACATTTCATATATTATGCGGCGAAGTACTTTTTTTTTTCAAAATCATCTAAATTGAAAACAGTTTTTTGTTTTCTAGCATGGTTTCCTGGAGATTTAAATTTCTAGCTCAACAATTTGTGGGCTAGAAATTTGTTCCTGTTTCACAATACGCGACACAGTATATACACTTACATTGCACGCTCTGGCTGCGAGATCCTGGCTTTGTGAAAAATTGATCCAGTCACGCACTTGCTTAGATGACAATTCCTTAAAAAAACTGTTTTCTGCTTGTTGTCACAGTTACACAAAACACCTAACACTCAATTTGCGTTATGTACTAGTCTTGAACCGAACTAAAGAATTCGCGCTCGACTGCAGTGATCCGTGGTCAGTTAATTTACAAACTAAGTATAGACAGTTCCCAACGACACTTCGTAATGTCTTACTCAGTAACTGTGTAATGAAAAGGAATAAAACTGACAGGCAAGATTGGAAGTTGCATACATAAACACAAACACGGGAGTCAGTTGTTTATTCTAGAAGGGATAACTCGAGAACCACACGTCGTAGAAAAATGGGATTTGTACAGACTACCTCAAAAATTCTTTCCGGCTACAGCAAGGCATATTAGGCTTATAGAATGTCAAATTTCCAGTAATGATTTTGGGTGCATGAGAAAGAGAAATCTCTGTTGCTCACACGTGTGCTGTGCTTTCCGAACTATGATAGAGTCGCTCTAGGTGAGCCCTCTCGAGCTTCGCCTCATGTGCCTTCTAATACCGTATGCCTTATAGCAAACGAGGCTGAGTGGTTAGATCGCTCGACTCTCGCCAAGGCAGCCCGGGTTCGATCCCAGGTGACCGCAAAGTGAGATTTGTGGTGGATAACATGGCAATGGGGCGGGCTTTCTCCGGATCCTCCGGTTTCTCCCGCCAGCATTCCACCGATTCCCCCATCATCATATTTCCTATCTCGTACTTTCACTTCCGGCGTTGGGATGATCACTCATCCCGGCAACTCTCTGATCAGGAAACCTCTGATCGTCAACCCGTTGCCTACGGGCCTCGAGGTTGCACGGTAACCCCGGAAAAACCTTATCCAGGTAACTCACCCTGACCGAGATTCGAACTCGGGACCTCTTGAACGTGAGGCAGACATGCTACCATCTACGCTACCGAGGAAGGACCTATGTTCCATTTAAGGAAATACAGGAATTTATTCATTCATTATAGCAACCGAACCACAGTTGCTGAAGTTAGAATTTTAATTTAGCAGTATGGTGTTGAAGCGCGAGGTCTGGCACATGTGCAGTAGAGTTTTCATACTCGCGCCGCGCCCTCGCGTGACGTTTTAAACTGATGGTCCGGGTACCAGTATACTGAGATGATGATGGTGAACATGATGATGTATATATATATATATATATATATATATATATATATATATATATATATATATATATAAGGGCGCTCAACTACGGCGGTCATCAGCGCCCTTTAAAAAACTAGTCATGGCAAAAGCCAGATATAAAACTTTCTAAAAACTATACAAGTGTAACAAAACCTATTAAAAATACACGTACATAAAAAACATCAATCAAAACCTACTAAAAATTTCGTTCACTAAATCCTAAACTCTAAACTAGACAAGAATCTAAAAACCTTCTCCACGGGTCTCCACGCACGGCCTACACGTGGTGGGCCTGTTGACCGTCTCCCTCAACCACGAAGAGGAGCCCACACAAGGGAGACTATTGGCTCGGGACCCCAGGTGCGCCAAACCCGTACCTACCGAAGTAGGCCCCTGGGGGGCCAGTATACAGAGACGCCAATTGCTGGCATGTGTACGAGACAAAATGTTATATATTACTGCAGAAGACAATCTCCTAGCTGAGTTAGTGGGGCCTTTATGGCTTAAAATGTGAAAATTACAAAATACACACCAGGCGGACAGTTTGGGACGAAATATCGGAATTTAAGACAAAACTACGTAATAAATTGCGCATATTTAAGGATTGCTTTTGTTTTTATTTACAAAATGTTTTCCAATGAATATTTGCGTTAATACAAAATTGGTTTGGCTTGTGAACAAGAGTTGGTATAATTGCATTGCCTAATTATTTAATAACTGTAGAATACAAACACAAATACAAACTTTCTTTTGTTTCTCTTGTACTAAAGTAAGTTCGTCTTACTTGGTTTCATTAAATGCGTAAGAGATTTTTCCCTAATTGTGTATATTCATTGCCATTTTGTTGTGAGATTTTAATTTTTAGATAAGTTTATCTCAGGCTATTGCCATGATTTAGTTTTTGAAAGAGCACGGATGACCAAGCAGTTGAGCGCCCTTATGCATGAATCATCATCATCACTGTTTGAAAAAATGCTCTAGACTTCTTTGTCTGACTGGTTGATGGCTTCAAAACTAAATTGAGCTTGTGACCATAGCAATGCACAAATAAAGCTTGTTCATATTTCTCTGTAACAATAGACTGTAAACCGTTATGCTCTCCAGCGTCAGGGCCGCACCATCTTATATTTGTGCTATGAGTTTCGACCCAGATTTCAATTCCTCCATGAGTTCGAACAAATGCTTAGAGAAACTAACTGGTGTGTGGTTACTACTGATGTCACAAAACCCTACAGATCTTTCTTCAACACGTCCTTGTGCTGTGACGTATGAAGAACCGATAATAGTTGAGATTTATTTGATACATCAGTGCTTTCGTCCATGATTGCCGATATAAAAGCTTGACTCACTCACTTCATTTTTTTATTTCATTAATCAAAACACAAGAGATACACTCAATAATGTCATTCTGAATGTCATTTGATGTTTCTGAAAAAACAGACACAGTCCGAAGATGTACCTCTAACCTATCATCTGTTTGAGCAATAAGGTGTAAGAGCTCTGCGTAGTTACCTATGTTATCCGAATTTTCAGAATCGTCACTACCCCTGAATGGGAGTTCCTGCTGAGCTAAATATTGCAAAAAGCATTGATCAATTGCCCCATTATACAGGGTGTCCCACCTAACTATGCGACCTAAAATATATCCGAAATGAAACAAAATATGAAAATTCCAATTGGCCAGGAATGTACGTATGTCAGGGCTCACACAATGAGAACGTATGCACAATCCATACAGGTAAACAAATAACACATTTTTGCATGAGAAAGAAATATAAGATGAAAAAGTTGGAATAAAAATTATGACTTTGTATAGAATCCTACTGTGATCTCTCCACCCACTTTATACCGAGTGTATTTTACTACTGAACTACAACAACAGATATGAGAACGTAGGTTATATACAGTATAGATGGTGGTTCTATAAAAACCATTGTTTCATGTGTTTTTCCTGATCTTGCATATTTTCTAATACCATGTAGGAATAACTTAGCTGTCAGAGAACATCTGTAAACTGGTTCGTTACTGGGATAAAAAGTTTGACTGCATTTTGGAGTTCGAACAATGAAATCTGGGTCCTCTTCATACAGCGAACATTACATTACTGAGCTACAAGAGCTGTTTTTAGAGAGCCACTTATATACAAATTTAGAGCTTGGTTCCATTAAAATCATCAGTGGCGACTCATGTTGTCTATACCTAGGGGGACTGCGCTGATTATTGAAATTTTGGCTTACTGTAATTATTTTAAGATGAACTGCAATCTTTCTTTGTAGCAAACTTATTAACCACTCTCTTGGTGAACTTCGTGATGTTTTCTATCATTTATTTTTCTATGGACAACATAGCAACCGCAGTTAATCTATCTTCTCCAATAGTGTTCCTAAGGAATATTTTAATTCCTTTCAGTGTGGAGAAACGGCGCTCAGATTCACTTGTTGTTAGAGGCAGAGTAATAGTTATTTTCAAAAGTGTTAACATTTCAGAAAAAGTGGAAGAAAGATTATTAGCTCTAAGATATTGAAGCAATTTTACAGCACCACCAATATTCCTGAATTCTTCTCTTGAATAGATGACTGAAAGTTCTGTATGTAGTTTATCCCTGGAAATATTGAATTGAATTACTCAAATTGTGAATCTTGTAGCAGGGAAGACACAGAAAGATGTTTTGTAAACTTGAAGCAAAGATTCAATTGTGACAGTATAACATCACATACTTCCTTGGCTGCTGCTGCTGTTCTGTTCTGTGTGTTTGAAACAATTTGTCTTTTGTGTCAGTTTTCGGCTGCCAAATCACAGGACTTCACCGTGTTTCTTACTTTTATAATTTCAGCAGTGAAAGTAGATATGTACACTGGAACTTTGGCAGCATCTATATGGTGATTCCGTAGTTGATTGTACAGTATTTCTACATGAGGCATAACTAAATGGAAAAAAAATTAAGCCAGAAACAAAACTGATTATTTTCAAGATACTCCAATAAAGCACTTTCCTCACTTATTGTCGCACTGCTTGAGGTCTCTGATTCTGACAAAATTTGAAAACATTCTTTCAATACCTCCTTCTTTTTGTAAACAACATTTACAGTTACTAAAATTAGGCAAGTTATCCAAAAGCAACATTGCGGATGATAAAATAGAGGAATACATCAAATTAACCACCCTATGTATTGAACAAAATAGCTTCACGTTCTCCAACAAGATCTTCCAACAAACAGCAGGCTTGGCCATGGGTAACCCTCTTTCACTATTACTAGCTAATCTGTTCATGAGTAATTTGGAAACCCACATTACTAAAGCCTTTCCACATATTTTCAAATGTTGGCATAGATATGTCGATGATGTGTTTGCTATAGTACCTAGAAGACTAACCGACGATGCTATAAAGTTGCTAAACCTACAAGAAAAATCCATAATTTTCACCATTGAAGTAGAGCAGGATGAATGGCTACCTTTTCTAGATTTGAAAATCATTAGAACACCAACAGGATTACAATTTGGAATATACAGAAGAGCAACACATGTTGACAATTACATTAAATGCAACCCATTCAACCCAGTACAACATCAATATGCAGTATTCCATAGTTTAGTTCACAGATTAATCAACATTCCGCTAACAAAAACAGAATATGAACAGGAGTACACTCACATACACCAGGTTGCCGAATTGAACAACTATAACACAAATTTCATCAAAAAACTGATCTACAGACACAAAAGAAACAAAAACTTAAGGGACATTACTACATTAAAAAAACTAGAAAACCCAAACACCAGATATGGAAAATTTACATTTCATCCAAAATACTTCAAAAAATTTGAAAAGATATTTAAGAGCTTCAACATAAAATTAGCCCCTCAGAACAAACACAACATCCACAACTTACTAAACCACCCTCTAAAAAATAGCACACCGAAAACTCAATTATCAGGCATTTACCAAATGAGTTGCCAGGATTGTGACAAGATATGCATTGGTAAGACCAAAAGGAATCTAGGAACAAGAATGAAAGAACACTTCAGAAATATTAAATTCAAACAAATGGACAAGTCGGCCGTACCACATCACTTTTGGTCTGAGAATCACAATATAAAACAAGAAATAGAACTGATCAAACAGGCAAAGAAACCTCTGGAACTACAGATTTGGAAAAACATATTTATTACGAAGAAACAGGACCTCTTGATGAATTTTGAAATTCCCGCGGTAGATGACATCATCAAACTTACCAGGACATTAGATGGCAGCACGACACCAAGCCAG
The DNA here is from genome assembly GCA_030765055.1 of Mantis religiosa. Lineage (NCBI taxonomy): Eukaryota > Metazoa > Arthropoda > Insecta > Mantodea > Mantidae > Mantis > Mantis religiosa. Next base: position 112,712,174 of record CM060951.1, on the reverse strand, counting down.
ATGCAGACTCCGGATGCATCATCAGTCAACCACAGAACTGACGATAGGGGAGAAGTCCACAGAAACTAGTCTTCATCAAAAAACTTGTAAGTGGAGAAAAGTATATACAAGGTTGACTCACTTGCCTAATTTTAGTAACAATGGCACTCCACTTTCTGAAATGCTTCTTTTTATTCTATATAACATTTACAGTCCTGGATTTGTAGTTCCACCTTGTTGATCCACCACAGGGTAAAGGGGGGTATAGCACAAAGATTTTAAAAAACCAAATCCTAGCTTTTGTGTTTTGCTTGGCAGTTTTCTCAATTATCACATTTAGTTGATGAGCTAATCAATGCACAAAGTAAGCATTGGGATACACATCTCTAACTTTAGCTTGCACTTCATTGCTCATTACCTTTGCACCTTCAAAACTTTGGTCTATAAGGTTCTTCTTATTTTCTTTTAATATATTGCCAAGCTCAGAAATTACAACTTCTGCAATTGCATCAGAATTTTGCACATTCAGAATAAAAAATCTCCAGAATCACTAAACAGGACTACCTAAGGCATTACAACACCTTAAGACTATTACAGGCTGAAACATGTCAACAATATCTTTAGTTTCGTCAGCTATAACAAATACATAGATTGGTGCTTCAATTTCTTCTAAGAAGTTTTCTTTACAAACTTCAAAAATGCACTGAAGTAACTAATTTTGTATTGTCTTAGAAGTTCCTTTAAAAAATGAGTCACCATTAAGATGGAGCTTAAATAGGGAATCAATTCCTGCTGTATATTTAATCAACACCCTGAACACCCCTTGATTTTGTGACCCTTCATGCTCTTCATGCCCTCTTAGGGGTAGCTTGTGATAACCGCAAAATTTCACACAGTTGATTATCTGTATAGGAGTGCCCCTATTTTTTTTGGACTTGATCGTTGTAATGATCTACTGATTCCTTATAGGCTTGGTTTAAACATGTCTGTACATTTACTGACCCAAGTGTAGCAAAATTAAGCATGTTATTAACATGGTTTTTGGACATTTTCATATAGTCTTTTCAAGACTGAAACTCCCTTTTAAACCCATGCAATGTTGGCTGCATTAATTTTAATTCCAAATTAAAGGCAAGGAAAACAGAACAGGGAATTGCTGACTTCACAGCCACATATACACTTATATTTTGCGTAAATTTCAGGACTGAAACACTTGCTATATTTCGAGATTTAACTGTATTGGAACACCACAGTGAAGTGAAATAATTATTAATTTATAGATGAGTCGTATTTATTACACATCTGCTTCACTTTCGTACCTATTTTGAGGACATGTTTTGCAAATCATCATTTGCATCTTCGGCTCTTATGCGACTAAAGCTTGATCCAGTGGTGTGGGTAATTCTGGAGTTGCTGCTGCCATCTGTTGATTTAGTGATGAACTTAAATGTGGGATTCTCTTCTGGCGGGATTTCAAAGTTCATTAGTTGGTTTTTATGTTTTTCTATGTATATTCTCTCCCATATGACGAGTTCATTATGATTTTGTACGTATTTTAATAATTCTGTGCTATCTTCAATTTCAAAAATTTTAACAACTGCAGAACAAAAAACTATCAAACCAGACAACCCTACCCTTGCAAGACTATATGGTTTGCCTAAAATACTCAAACCCAACATACCCATGAGACCCATTGTAAATAATATAAACATTCCTACTTACCTTCTGGCAAAATGGCTGTCCAAAAAATTTCAGTCCTTTCCACAATTCCATACTCTGAGCATAAAAAACTCTTTAGACCTGGTAGAAAAAATTCAAAATCTTAAACTAAAACCTCATGACACTTTAGTATCCTTCGATGTCCGCTCCCTCTTCCCTAGCATTCTATTAGACAAACTTTTGATTCAACTGAAAAAATGGCTAAATTCTATAAACCTGGATGCCAATGCAATAGAAGAATATTTGGCAATGACTGAAATATGTATACATCAAAATTATTTTGTCTTCGATGGAAAATATTATAAACAAATTTCAGGACTAGCTATGGGAAGCCCGCTATCATCATTTTTGGCCAATATATACATGCGCTTTTTCGAAACACATATAACTAAAGCCTTCCCTCATATTTTTAAAACATGGTACAGATAATAGACGACATCTTTGCAATAGTGCCCTACAAACAAATAGATGATGCTTTGAAACTACTCAACCTGCAAGAATCCAGCATACAATTCACAGTGGAAACTGAAGAGGACTGTACTCTACCTTTTTTGGACCTTAAAATCACAAAAAGCAATGAAAAACTAGAATTTGGTATTCATAGAAAAGCAACAAACACAGATAATTACATCAAAGCAAATAGTTTCAACCCAGTTCCACACAAACATGCCACCATCAACAGTCACACACAGATTAGTAAATCTACCCATCAGCCAGCAAGAATATCAAAACGAATACCATCAAATCTTAAAAACTGCAATTAAAAATGGATATGGAAAAAACCTTGTAGATAAAAAACTAAAATCATTCAAACTTCAAAAGAGATTAAAACAGATCACAACTCTCACACCAATAAAACAAGAAATTAGATTTGCTAAATTTACTTACCACCCCTGGGCCACAAAAAAGTTCCAAAAAATATTCAAGAAATACAATATAACATTGGTACCAAAAAACAATCACAACATTAAAAACCTACTTCACAGTAATAATACTGATAAGATAAAACCAGAGGAAAAGTCAGTCATTTACAAGATTAAGTGCAAAGACTGTGAAAAAATTTACATAGGGAGGACAAAAAGAAACATAGGCACTAGAAAGAAAGAACACTATAGGCACTTAAGATACAAAAATATTGATAAGTCCGCAATAGCAGCTCATTTCTGGTCTGAAAATCATGAAATTGAAGATAGCACAGAATTACTAAAATACGTACAAAAACATAATGAACTCGTCATATGGGAGAGAATATACATAGAAAAACATAAAAACCAACTAATGAACTTTGAAATCCCACCAGAAGAGAATCCCACATTTAAGTTCATCACTAAATCAACAGATGGCAGTAGCAACTCCAGAATTACCCACACCACTGGATCAAGCTTTAGTCGCATAAGAGCCGAAGATGCAAACGATGTTTTGCAAAACATGTTCTCAAAATAGGTACGAAAGTGAAGCAAATGTGTAATAAATACGACTCATCTAAAAATTAATACTTGCTATATTGTTTTTGGCAGTTTGTTGCACTTTGAATAATGTTTAACACAGGAGTCGGTCTTCCTCGCACTTTAATGTCACATATCTCTTGCAGTGTTAAAGCGTCAAAACGAAGCAACTTTAAATACTCGACTGAATTACTCATTATTACAATCACACCACTGATAGCAGGATATAAAGTCACATTTGATTATACTTTACTGTCAGGAACAAAAATATATTTGTATCATCGTGAAAATGTTCAAAAACTGTCTGATTTTATGAAAATCTGCACAAAATTGCACTTAAACCGCTCTTGGGACTGCAAACATTGCAGTCCAGTGAGTTTACTAAGCTTTGGGGCGCGCAGTAGGTCGAAACGTGAAGCGGGGCTAGCAGAGGGAGAAATGGAAGCAATATGCATGTTAGTGAGTTGTACTGGCAGTCCAAGAGGGAGAAGTGGCTTCACATATGAAGCAACAAGGATATATCTTTCACAGTAACAAGGATATATCATATGAATTTTGTAATAGGTATAATAGGATATGGCGCTAGTAGATGGGTACATAGGTTAAGGGTCAAATCCTGTGCAAATTTAATCTGAAAAACTCAGAGGCAAATACTACTTCGCAGCAGCGAAGCTACAAAAACATCTACTTTAGCCCTACTAATAGTAGCGGGAATTGGGTCTATTGATTATATCATTAGATTAAGGAGCGCAACCTACTAGTTAAAGAAGGAAGAATATGGGAATGTTTTTAAAATTATGGGAACAAGATGCAGTACTAAGAAAGAAGTAAAAAATTATTTATTACAGGAATGGCAAGAGTGGGATAATGCACATGTAGAAAGTAAAAAGAGACATGATTTATTTCCGGACATTAAAGAGAGGCTAAAATAGGAATATATAAAACCAAGAAAAGGATTTTTTTCACTTTGTTACAGGACATGGCCCATATAATGTATATTTAAAAAGATTAGGAAAGAAGAACTCAGATTAAGTGAGCAATTTGACTGTTTAGATTCACCTGAACATGTTACTATTGAGTGCAATAAATATAGTGAACTAGTAGAAGACGGTCAAAGGAAACTTCAAGGAAATTGGTTATGGAATATCTTAAGAGAAGCAAAGATTATGCACATTTAGAAAATATGTCTCAGATAATATCCGCTGAGGTGTTAGAGGAATATATGACCTGCAACGAAAGACTTCAAGAAAGAAATGTAGGAACATTTCAATCTACGAGAAAATATTACTTAAGAGATCGTCGGAGGGAAATAGGACCAAGAGAAACTGAAGATACAGATTACCAGACTTGAAGACCTAATTTATGACACACAAATGATAAACAGAAGACGCCAGTTATGGATATTGGAAAGAAGAGCAGAAACCATAGAAAGAAGGAGAATCCCAGGAGAGCTAGAGGAGATATATGGAGAGTACAGAGCGGACAGACACAACTTATTATGCCGAAGAGGAAAGATGACAACGCGGATATCTGGAACTGATGAACCAACTCCATCTACTGATGCCAGACCCTTTAGGAGATGGATATCAGTAGGAGCAAGCTTTGGATACCAGTTGCAGAAGAGGAAATTTTAAAGCTGTAGTAGAAATGTAGATTTGATTTATATTGTTGGTGTAGAAGTAAAGTAGAAGAAAGACTGTTTTAGATAGATTAAATGAGTAGATTTGTAAGTTTACTGGAATTCAGTAATCTGTAGGTTTAGTTAGTTCATTAAGGTAGCAAGTAGATTATGTGTGCAAAATTTGTAAACTTTTTGGGTAATTTGATTTAAAAATGAATAAAGTTAAAAATGAAGTTTGCATAATAAGGCCTGGTATAGATTCCAGAAATGGCTATTAGATATGCAGATTTTATTTTATTTTTTTATTTTTATTCCATGGATTTTCTATTTTCTCTGATATTCTGCAATGCCAAGATTTAACAGTTTAGCCGCAAGATGACAGTTATGAATTAATTTGCTGCTGCATCATGTTAGAGTTTGAACTCAAACACTCATGCTGATTGTCACAGCCTACATTTAGCTACTGAGCTACAAGAGCAGTTGATAGAATCTACCTTATATACCACATAGATATTCGTTTTGTTAAAATTAGAATTCCAAGGATTTTGTGTTTTCTTGCATAGTCTCCATCATGTAGTTAATAGCTCAGCTGCAAGAGAATTGCTACTTGCTTTGTGATACTTAGCCAGTCGTTCATCATCTTGGATTAATACAGCCTTAGAAATTCTTGAAGCATGTTACAACATTATACAGAGTTAATTGTCCACTGTGTGGTATGAATAAAAGTGAGATGCATGTTGCAAGTTGCTAAGAGCAGAAAATGTGATGTATTTTGGTAGCTTCATATGAATGAAAATTCCCCTTCAGTGTAGGATACACCTTGTACATCTCAATACTGCTACTAGCTGACAACTGCAAGAATGTATATGTAAGGAGAAGCTGTTGCAGCATCTGCAGTTTCAGTTTATGCAGTTATAACTTTAAAGGAATCATGGAGTTTTTAATGAAATCCTAATTGCCACAAAATTAAAGAAAATATGTTGCAATGACCTCAGTTAAAAATTAAGTTTTAGGAAAGTAAGGAACTTAAAATAGAATAAAACAAAAGACAAATGTTTGAAAATCAGCAACAAGCCTATTAAGCTGAAATAATAGGTAACAAAAATCCTTAAACCTAACAAAAGAAGCAAGTCATTCTCTAAAAATAAAGGAAGATTAAGAATAAAACGTTACAAGTGAATTATTTTATCTGTTAGTTAGAAATATAAATCTGTTACATTATATATTATTAGGTTAGAAACGCTTCAACAAAAATGTACTCTTATTATTTCAAGAGATCTGGCAATCTGTATTTGTGATGAAAAAAAAAAAAAAAAAAAAAAAAAATCTAGAAAAAATCTAGAAATCTAGAAGCTGCTGGAGGACAATGTGGTATCAAGCACAAGTTCTACTTCCAACATAACTTCCCTTGATTGTAGCAAAACTAATGGGCAAAGGTTTTTGGAATGAAAGCAAAGAAAATGTGTCAGTAAGTAAAACAAATGAATGCTCTACACAGGTATCTAGTTAAAGAGTAAAATATAAAGTGCTATGCCTTGTAAAAGAAAGATGATATACTGTAAAACACAAAGATGATGATGGTGAACTGCTCCCCTAATTTGTAACCAATTTATGCATGTGTTAATGATAATAGTAATTTAACAGAACTTTTTTTTTTTTATTTATTGTTATCTGGAAAGGTTCCCAGAGCCATAGCTCATGCTAGGGAACAATACAAAAATATATAAAATGATGGTAAACAGCCCTTAACAATACTTATATTACATTTTCATAGTAGGAATGAATTACTGTACAAGAATAACATATATGAAACATACAAAGATACAGACATTCACTATAACTCAAGAAATAATAGTAACAAGGAACTTAACAGAAAAATAGAAGCTACATATTCTATGGGACATTAATCCATATTAATTTTTAAACAGTTCAGCTTTCAAACCAGCTATAAATGTGTAACACTTTATCAGCTATCAATATATGCCTTCAGTAAATTTTCAGCAACTTTCCTTTTAAAACCTTTTATGTTCCTGCAGCCTTTCAGTTCCAGTGGCAGCGCATTATATAAGTTGATAACGTGTGAGGTTAAGCTGTTCAGGCCATAAGTAGAAGTGTTCACTGTTGGTTTTGTTAAGTTTCCTTTATTTCTTGTATTATATATATATGTGAGGAGCTTTCAAATGTTAGATTGGACTTTAGAAGATTATTTTTTATTTTGTGGAGATAGATTATCAAGGACAACTCTATGTTTACTTGTAATGATAAAATGTTAGTTACATGGTAGAGTGTTTTTGTGTTTGTTCTAAAGGGTGGATTGTAGATTATTTTCAAGGCACGATTTTGAAGTACTTCTAGGTCATGAATTAAATATTTAACAGAGTTACCCCATAAGATGTTTAAGTAATCCAAATGAGATTGAATTAAAGCATGGTAGATACTTTGTAGTACTACATGGTAGTATTGTTATAATGTTATGGTCACACTCAATGTTGTGAGCAAGTGTTCTTTCCAATTGATCCCTTTTTCACTGTCCTGCTTCTCTAATACATTTTGCTTCCTTTCCATAGCTTCGTCATTCTTCAAAATCTGCTTCTTGCTCCTTCAACACGTCGCCCTACACCACAGAAATCAACTTCCACACAACTATAGTCAAGTGTACTCTATAACTACTTTATTTCTTATTGAAATGCTAGAAAGTGTTGCTTTAGCTAAAAAAAAAAGTTTTTCTATTAAAACACATTTGTGGGTGAGAGAAGTATTACAGGCTGTTTATTGTGCAATTTTAGGAATCTGATATGTTGTCTTGAGCCATGAAGCCACTCTATAACCCACATTTTCAAGAAGTAAGTCACTTGATTATTAATGCCCAAATTTTTAATATGGAGTTAGTTGTTTGTTAGAATCATAATATAAATTAGCCTGTTTCTGTTCATCATTTGTAAATGATTTAAGTGCATTTGTACATAGCTTGAATATAAAGGCTGCCAGTTCTCGTTGCCGCATGTCTGTAGCCTTCCACTGTGTAGAGGGTTGCAGGTTCAAGTCCTGCCTTGGGCATGTCTGTTTATGTGTATAGTGTATATGTATGAAACTACAGAAAACTAACAGTAATATAGTAATATAGTTATGTAGGTTGAAACAATAAAAATTGCTTACATAAGGAAAAGAAAAATATATATCTATAAACATGTATATTTTTTATGAAACGAAAAAGCTGATAATTCCTTTCCTATTAATGTATTTGTTAGAAGGAACTTATTGATTAATACAAGTTTACGGAAACAATTTAAGGCCCCAGTTATGTACTATATGGTAAAATGAGAAGGCGTATCGGAAACAATTCGCAACACAGAGAGGTTTACCTAGCTTAATGCACATAAATGGTGAGTCCAGTGTAAGTATACTCTGTTCAGATACAATCTTGTCTTCTGGACAGTAATGTGTCATACATCGGCAGGCATGAGAAATCATATATAATGTGATAGAATATTTTGCCAAGGAGAAAGAAGAGGGCATTAAAATCATTGTTATGTTTATTAATATTTCCATTCAGATTCATCATTAATGAGCTTATAAGAGATTGTATTTTATAATAATGTCTAAAGTTATATACACTTAATTTTGTATCCCTTCATATTGAGATGTACTTATGTTGTTTATGCTATGGCAATGACTTATTTGTACAGATATATGACCCATATATACAGATTATTCACACTTCAAAAAATTAGACCATATACTTTCTGAAATTATGTCATAAGGAAAACTTTCCATTAAGGCCAGTTTCTTAACTCAAAGACTGATAATTTTTAAAGTAATGAGTCGGTAATTCAAACACAAACATCACTTAAATTATCCTTACTTGGACATGTTTTGGAAAACGGTTTGTCCCCATCGTCAGCAGTTATCCAACTGGTTGGATCCGTGGTTTCTTGAAGTGAGCTGGTTGTCTGTGGCGACATCTGTTGTCTGTGAGATGAACTTCCAAAGAGAGTTTTCAGGCGGCAATTAAAAATTTAAAGTATACTGTTTATTTTTTATAATTAGCAACTTTTCCCAAACAGCGAGTTCGGCTGCATTACTGGCTGGCTTTAATAGTTTTATATTTGGTACAATTTCATGATTGGTAGACCAGAAATGGTGGGCTATTGCTGATTTTTCTATTTGTTTGTATTTCACACATCTCATATGTTCCTGTAATCTAATATGTAAACTTCTTTTTGTTTTTCCTATGTAGAACTTATTGCAGTCTGAGCAGTTGATTTTGTATATCCCTGATTTCTTGTTTTCAGGTACTGGGTCTTTCAGGTTGTTGCATAATAAGTTTTTTAAACTGAATTTATTTATTGGGGCTAGGGTGATGTTGTACTTCTTGAATATCTTGTTGAATTTATGATGCACTCTGGGATGATATGTGAATTTCCTGAACTGTATCTGGGTGTTTGATTCTGTTAATTTTGTAGTATCCAATATGTATTTCTGCTTCTTGAATTTCCATATTTTCTTTTCTACTAATTGTTTACTGTATCCATTAATTGCAGCTGTGTTAATCATGTGGTTATATTCTTTGTTGTATTCATTCTTTTTCAATGGGATGTTGACTAGTCTATATGCTAAGCTGCCCAAAACTGCATGTTTGTGGGGTGTAGGGTTGTAGCTATCATTCTTGATGTAATTATCTGTTTGTGTTGGCTTCCTGTAGATGCCAAAAGATATGTTATTTAATTCATGGATTATCTTCAGATCTAAGAAAGATAAGTAGCCATCGTTTTCTGTCTCTATTGTGAACTTTATTGCTCTATTCTGTATGTTCAATAGTTTTAAGGAATCTTGTATGAATTTGTGTGGAACAATGGCAAAAATATCATCAACATATCTATAACAGTATTTGAAGATGTATGGGAAGGATGATGTAATATGTGTTTCAAAGTAGCTCATAAAGAGGTTGGCTAGGAAAGGTGAAAGTGGATTGCCCATTGTTAGGCCTGAGATCTGTTGATAGAATTTACCATTGAATGTAAAGAAATTTTGATGTATGCATAAATGAGTAAGTTTTGTGAGATCTTCTATTTCTTCTGCTGAAATGTTAGTCTGTATGAGCCATTTCTTGAGGAGTAGCATGAGTTCATCTGTTGGAATACTGGGAAAAAGAGAGGTGACATCAAATGATACTAGTTTGTCTTCTGTGTCCAAATGCAAATTTGACATCCTGTCTACTAATTCTAATGAATTTCTAATGGCTAGGCTGTGGAACTGTGGCAGTGATGAAAATGAATGTGCTAGATGTTTGGCTAACTTGTAGGTAGGTGCGTCTATGTTGTTGATTATGGACCTCATTTTATCTCCTGGTTTATGAATTTTCGGCAATGCATAAAGTTTCGGTAATACTGGGTGCTCTGGATTATTTGTAAAAGGGATGGATTACTGAAACAAGAAACTCAAGGTTGATTATAGGGACAATGACAGTGAGACATCTTTCAGTGACGGAACTTTGCTGATGATATATTTGACATTAACAGCTTTGCTAGTTGAATAAATCATCTTTTTAGAAGTTATTCCCGTTATATAGATTGAGTGCATTAGAAAACTAGCTATATTACCGTGCACATCCTGTAATTGTGGTAGTCATTTAATAACAAAAGTTATGGAAATTGCAGAAAATAGGGCTCTTTAGTCTCATTTTCATTCTTTGAAAAATATTAGAATAAATAATTATGTAAATAAATATTTAATGCATTTATAATTATTAAAGTTGTTTTGTATGATTATGCACCTGTGCTGTGTATAATAATTGGCTAACCTTTCATGGCGGACACACGCAGCTTCCAAGTGCTCTATTTGTGTTTCGTAACTTACTATGCGCCAACTTACTAATATTTTACTCTTCTAATCAACCAGATACAGCCAGATAAGAGACGATCACAGCGCTGGTCAATTGAAGGTCAATATGCCTTAATGCTCTGTCAAGTAATAAGCATTTCCACTTCACTTCAGCCGCTTAAGTGCATCAATGCTCCTATCAATTGTGTATTCCCTAACAACTTCCTAGGATTTTAGTTAATTGATGAAAATTAATCATTTCTCCACACTAGCCGTATATAGGTTAAGGTTTTTAATAGATAGTCAACATAAAAAATTCAATGCCATGGCCGGGATCTGAACCACGGATCTCCTGGTTTCCGTCCAGAGTGTTTTTGGTGTTTTCTGGATTATAAATTCATTATTGCATCTTCAAATGAACTTTATTTGTCATCACAGTTGTATACATACAAAGTACAATAAAGCATATATTAGAATATTATTATATTTATTACGAATTTAAGGTTTATGATAACAGCTGTACTAGGAATATGTAAAATAAGGCACAATGACGTGCTTTTCAGGTTGTTATATTCCATCTTATTAAAATACAGTTTGTACAAACATAGAATGACTTTCCAGCTTTACACTTCTTTCAAAATATTGAACTTTGTATTTTAAAAATATAAGGTTACCTTTGTACCATCAAGGGAAGGGATTAAATATTACGTTAACATTACAGCTTGTGTGCTTAAAATTAGTAAACAGGAGTCTTTTAATGCTGTGACAAAGGAAGTAATACTGTTTAACAGTATATAGAGCTGAAGCAATGAAAGTTCCAATATATCTGATACGCAGAAGACAGTTTTTGCACCGTACCTTACACACCCATTGTTTACGCCTTTTGCAGGGCCATTATCCCACTTACAGGGCTCAGGTGTCCAACAGCGTCTCAAGGTGTGCACATTGCAATGAATGAACAGATCTATTGTTTTCTGTCCCATTTTGTGGTTTGATAGGCAACATTTTTTATTGGTATAGAGTATATTGTATAGCTAACATGCTTCCCTTAAAATCAAAATCGGGGAGTGCTAAACCACTGCTTAGTCTAACAAGGGAAGTTATTTACAATGTTTTTCAGTACCTTACATTTTTAGTTTACTATTTTATTTAGAGATATTCTTCTCTATGTTAACAATATTTTCTTTTTTCATGAAGTCAACTAAATTATTACTTTCTATATGTGTTTGGAGGAATTTAGTAACAGTGACATCAAAATTAATCGCACAAACTATTTGTAGTTGAGATTTAACTGTATTGGAACACCACAGTGAAGCGAAATAATTATTAATTTATAGATGAGTCGTATTTATTACACATTTATTAACATTATTACGTAAGTGAAGCTGATGTATAATAAATACCACTCATCTATAAATTAATAAATATTTTTAGTTGGTTTATTGATACTCGTCACTTACTTTTTTTATATTAATGATATTGCCTCCATTTTCAATCTCTTCCAACTGGCATCTGTTATTGTCTGCTCTCTCTCTGGTGGTGGAACTATGAACCTTTTTGTCAAATTATCTACTGGTGGGATTTCAAAGTAGATAATTTGACAAAAAGGACAGATGCCAGTTGGAAAGAGATTGAAAATGGAGGCAATTGCCTTTGAAACTAGTCTCTCATTAATATAAAAAAAGTAAGTGACGAGTATCAGTAAGCCAACTACAAATAGTTTTTGCAATTATTACTTTCCCTTGGTATCATTCCTCTTTCTTAAATTAATTAAATTCTGTTATCTAAGTTTTGCTATACATTCCCTTGTCAGTTATAAGGCATGTGTAAACAGTAGGAGGGGCAGGTGTAACTGAGGAGGGAAGGTGGCATGTGGCCTTCAAGAGAACGAGGCACCCCAATTTTATACAAGTAGTTTCAAAGTTCTGCATATCTCTCATTGGAAAGCTTTCATTGCATTACCTCTAAAAGTTATACTGCTACAGTTCAATGGACAAGATTCCTAGATATATTTATAAGCAAACTCACCATTTTCATTCATTCCACCTTAAATGCAATTAGACATAACAGCTAGTAAAGATATTGCCTTTGGTACATATACGGCTTCATTATGGAAGCCTTTTTAATTATCCTTTTTGCTATTTTATCACTGTTGCAAGCTTAGATTCAGACTCATCTCATTTTAGTTAATATTTTGTCCTTCCTTTGGATGTATCCATATTTTAAATAATTCTCTTCCATTTGAACATGCAAGCCCTGAGTATTTTTCAATCCCCAGTTGAAACTGTGGCCTTTAGTAATAGGAGAAAAGAGAATCATGAGGATTTTGTCACCTGCTTGCAAGTATTTAGGGGTGACAAGCTCAAATTGTGGATAAGAGGAGAGTTTAGATTAACTCTAAATCAATTTTGGTACATTTTATTATAAATAAATGAAGTGGGAATACCTACTGGAATAAGTAAAAATGAAATTCAATGCAAATTTAGTAGTGACTTACTACATTTGCCTACTGGAAACGTTATTAATTTTTAAAATTTATTTTGGTTTTAAAAATAGCTGTATGCTTTAAATTCTATTACCATAAAGTAATGAAAAATACATTTTGTAATAGATAAAACAATTTTCAGTAACTTAACCAAATTAATAAGATTACTGTATCAGAGTACTGTAACGCTTGCCTCAGCTATACACTTGTTTCCCCAAATACATTAAGGTTTATGGAAACCCACAATTTAATGTTACAGTTATGTACTTAAATCAATACAGGAAATACTATATATCTGCCGTGAAGTACACTCATTTAAAGGGGCAGCAGATTTTTTATTACATGATTTTTTTAAATTTCTATTTTTCGTGTTTTGTTTATAAATGAAATTACAACTTATTTTAGCACCATGAATCACTTCAGAATATATGTGCATTTCAAATGTCAACTTTTCTCATACCTGATTATTGCATTACATGTGTGGTGACTATTGTTACCGTAATATTTAATTAATGACTGAAAGAATGAATATATTAGTCACATTCCACATACTGTTTTTAAGAGTTTGCACAACACTTCATTTGAAGTTGTACATTGCAACACTGTTTGCTGGTGTGACATAATTATTCTTTTAAAAAAAGTTATTGTTTATTTATTTCATGTTTATCTATATCATGGCTATGCATATTTTACATTCTGTAAATAAATATTCTTGTGGCATGTTTATTAAACATTAAAAATCTGATGGTATTTTTCTGTCTTTTTTACACCTTTTTATTACAGAAGAGAAATCTAATACCTACTACATACTCTGAGCTCTGCATGCACGGCCACAGAAAGCTTTACCTCAATATTTGACATTAAAATGCAATTAAATGATACACATAGAAAATCTCTTAAATGTTTCAATACAATGTATAACAACAAATCATCTAGCTCTACACAGTTAAGACTTACTGATATGGGAATAAACATCAAATATAAGTTAATATTTGAACCTGCTCTTACTACTGAGCTAAGTAATTTAGAGAATGTTTTATGAAATATTCCTTAAACATACAATAAGCCACACTATAAAGCAAGCAATTCTAATTACTTCATCCTTGTCATACAAGGACTATAAAACTCAAGGGATTAAACGTTATTGCTTGAATGCTTATAAAATATAGTTGTTCCATTATGATTTATCAACCATAAAATGTAAAAGTACCTAAAAATAATTTCTGAAAGACAGAAGGGATAATTCTTGCCTCACACTATGAATGGAGGATATTAACATAATTATTTACTAATAATAAAATGACAAATTGATCACAATTGTATGAAAATCAAAAGCTAAAAGCAATAATAATTGAAAACATAAACTAACCTTGCAATATATAGCTAAGGTAAATGTTTGCACAGCAATTAAACTTTTTAATACTGGCCCATTAATTCTTTAATGTTAATATATGGAGATAGGAAAAAATATAATGTATACAATTATTTTGAAATGAGAATGGAACTGTTCCAAAAAGTAACCATATATTCAATTACCATTCCAAAATAAGCCTTTTACTGCACCAAAGTAATCACTTGAGTATTTTTTTTTTTTCCTACTGGTTCCGAAAATTCAAGCATTGATTAGTTACAAGTGTGTGTTGTCCTATTTCCGAAGTTCTAATAGAAAGCATCTCACTATTCTGGCCAAACAAATTTAATTTTGATCACATACTCTTATGATACCAAGGTGAAAGACAATTTATCCATAATTTTTCCCATCTCCTGCCTGTATTGTTACTATTTTACTGTTTTCTTTTTTTATTTCTAGGCAAGTGGGTATAAGTATGGGTCATTGTTGATATTCCAAAGCTCATACATTCATCAAATTATTGAAATCAACATTTCCGGTTGGTTAAGATAAAATATTGACATTCTATAAATATCTTGTAATAACATTGAAAACATTTAATGTAAACAAGGATTTTCATTGCAACAAAAATTAAAAATATTTAACTAAATAAGTTGGCATTATCTTACAAATCATTTAGTTAATAACTTGAAATGAGCATCACTTCGCCTGTAGTTATTAGCTTAATAAAGGGAGTAGCAAACCACTTGATGTAAATAATTTTCTATTTAATTACATCATACTAAATATGTGCTTTCTCCTCTACAGCTTACTTTGTTTATTTATAACTGTTGGCAAGTTTTTAATTCAAAACAAAATGTTATTTTGAGAACGAATGACTATTTGTAGTCAGCTTTTATCAAATACTTCTGTCTGACTTAAAATATATTTTTATCTTCATCAACCCTTAAGTAGTTCCTGATTTTAAATGTTTTAAGACTGGTCAAGATTCAAGAGCTTGGGACAAGAATTTGAACTGGGGAGGTCAGTTTTGAACAACCAAATGTGGCCAACCTGTTTCAATCTGATTACATTTTAATTAACTGTAGATCCCAATTCAAAATTTCTCTTCTATACATAATTTTCCATTTTCACTCTGATAATAGTTATGGATGCAGATAATCTTTAGTATTATCATCAACGTCAACATTTTATATTACAGAGATCTTAGCTTATGGGAATTTGTAACTAATATTGGGCTGTTGTCTCTATGTGGAATAACATTGCCAGCCCCAATTCTTATTAGACTGTTCAATTTCTTGGTGTTATCAGTCACAGATTATCAAGGCATCAAAATAAATGAATTAGCTCTTACATACTGTGGCATAAAAGTTGAAATGGCTCTTAACAGAATTTAATCAAATTTAAATTAAACATATGATGTAATTTATTACGAAAACAACTGACTATAATGGTCCACAGAATTTCCTATGAAGCAGAAATGAATGTTTTCAAAATTTGTTAAGTGAAACACTTTTCTCATCTGCTCTGATAGATTTCAAGGCCTAATTTACAGGATGGAAATATTTAAATTAGTATAAGCCCAGTAACCATGATTAATGTAATAAAGTTTAATAGTCTTGTGAAGAATTAGTCAAAACTTAAGGTATCATCTTTTAAAGAATCATTATTAACATATTGTTGCAATCAGATTGCTAATGTAAGCAAAGTTTTGTTAAAATAGGGAAGAAACAGAAATAACAGATGCAAATATTACACAAATATAAATATTTGTAACAAAAAACTTCACCTATCTTAAGAAAATGGTGTTAATTTTTCTTTCTAATAGAGATCGATTTCACAAACAGATTACCATCAATCAACTCAACCATTTTCTTAAGATAAGTGAAGTTTTTTATTACAAATATTTATATTTGTTTAATATTTATTGATTCACTGTAGCTAGCTTCATTTTCTACATAAACAGATGCAAAGTCAAAAATTTTCTAAGCTAAATGGAGATGTTAGCTTTGTCTTTCCATAACTATGAAATTTGAAAGCTTTAATTAGGAATCCCAACATAGTGGCATAGACATATTTTTTTATTAAAGGAACTTGAAAGCGCACATGCTTAAGTTTCCGTTCTTTCTTAATTGTGGCTGTAAGCAGTTAGTGTATCTAGTTGTTTTTGCATTAACTGGTTAATGCATTCTAATTTATTATAAAAATCTGGGATCCCTAGTACATTTGGGATATCGAAACAATTATTTATAATATATCTTAATTTTTTCTTCTTGCTAGCTTGCAATGAATACTTTCATAGTATATGGTTTTAAATAACAGGATTTGAAGTGGTCAATACATTTAATTCTCTAGGAATATGATTAAGCAGTAAGGGGGATTGGAAAGAGTAGAAGAGAATGGCAATGGCAAAAGGTAACATTGCATTAAAAGCTATTAAAGCATGCCTAGATAAATTACCAGAAATGCAAATAAAACAGCCATAGCAGAAGCAAAAATGCTGTATGAGGTAGAGGAGGGGGGGAGGGGTGCAAATATCAATGTGATACTTAGAAACTTTTGCAAACAAGTTTTGAGTTTACCACGAGCTTCACCAAATGGAGTGGCGCAAGCAGAATTGGTAAGACTGGGAACTAGAGGGATAATGGTGTAAAGGATGTTAAAATATTGGGCGAGAATTAGGAGTTTAGATGAGCAGAATATTCTGTGTCAATGCTTGATAGTAAGGAAAGACTAAATCAGAAAGATTCATTTCTGAATAAGATAAGAAAATGATGTTAAAAATAGGGTTTGGTGTCATGTGGGAAAACCAGAAATTATTGCAAAGTGGATTTTGGAAAGAACTTACGTTAAGAACAGAAGATATTGAAAGGCAAGGAATGTTAGGAAATTTATGGAGAGATGACAGTGATGTGGAGCCAGAAAACATATGTTGATATTCGTGGTAAAGCAGCAAGAGAAGGCTTTGCATGGGCCAGA
Source organism: Mantis religiosa (assembly GCA_030765055.1). Taxonomy (NCBI): domain Eukaryota; kingdom Metazoa; phylum Arthropoda; class Insecta; order Mantodea; family Mantidae; genus Mantis; species Mantis religiosa. Next base: position 112,694,775 of record CM060951.1, on the reverse strand, counting down.
ACAAGGGTGGTGAAACTGAAGGGTTTGGGAAGAGGGAGGGATCTGGAGAAATGCCCATTGTGTCACCAAAGGGATAAAGAATGGCATTTGCATTTAGAATGTGAAGAAACTAGTTTGCTTAGGGAGAAGATATGTAAAAAAGAATGGGCAAGGCTACCAAAAGAAATTCAATCTATGAAGTTATTGAGTGTAAAAACTAGGAAGCTTTTAACTTTAATTGGGAACTTTTTGGGCAAAGTAAGAGCCAAATAGCTGAGGAAGATAAGTATGACATAAATGAAGATCAAGTTATTTTAGATAAGATGCCAATAGGAACCCATTAGCTTGACAACCTCAGAGTTTGAGTCTATTGGACCCAAGGGTAACCAGCAACTCAGTGTAGTAATAAGTATGTAAAAGTATAATAATTGAAATGGAAATGAAGATTACTTACATAAATAACAAGAATTTGTTCAATAAAGCAGTTTCACAAATACCATGAGTTACTAATGTTTCCCACATCAGAGAGAGAGAGAGAGAGAGAGAGAGAGAGAGAGAGAGAGAGAGAGAGAGAGAGAGAGAGAGAGAGAGAGAGAGAGAGAGAGAGAGAGAGAGAGAGAGAGAGAGAGAGAGAGAGATATGTTAGATGTTATCTTGTTTAGTTTGAATTATGTAATTTTGGAAAAGTATTATAATTAGTTCTCACAATCCTGGTTTACCCGGATAATGATTAAGTAATATATTATATACAATCACTATTTCTGTGTTTATGCTGTTATATATACTGAAAGATAAAGTGAATACTGCATAGAAATTAATAATTAATACTGCTTATTAAAAGATAAATAAGAATTATAAAATATTTAAGATGTATTTATTTTTTAAGTAATCAAATATAATGTTGAAATTTCCAACATCAGTTACATCAAGCACCATTTAATGTAGCTTTTCCCACTAACAGTCAGATTAATGCTCCATGCATACATTGTTGAATATTCATTACCCATTTATCTAAATATTTGTTTTAAATATGGTTTTAATATACACTTCAGTATTTGTTGTTTGGACAGACTTGTTGCTATGTGCGTAAGTTGAATGAAGGTCAGTGTTACTGTACAAAAGCCAAGCAAAATGAAATATGGCTATAAACAGCTTAACACTTAATAATTAGATCTACAATCTTCGATTCTCACTGTTAATTTAATATTATCTAATTGATATTGTAGCTAACAGGTATTATCATGAAAGAATGAAGCTCTAAATGAAATAGAAGATTTTATAATAGAACAAAAATCATCAATAAAAAAATATGCAGGTGATGTAGCAGTTATAACAAAAATTAAAGAAGTACTTTAGGATGCTAGATCAGCTGGTGGAGACTGGAAGAAGATATGGAATGGAGATAAGTATGGTTGGTATCTAATGTTAAGCACTTGGCAATAAGCCATTTGCTCTCTTGCACTCCAGTATTTTGAAGTTATGTTGATATGTTGACTAAAATGGAAACAAGTAGGCAAAGTCAAAAGTGATGGCCAGTTTGAAGAATGAGGAATTGGTGATGTGCTTGATAGATAAAAGTGTGTTAGATAATGTATCTCAATTTTGTTATTTAGCAAGCGTAACAGATACTCACTGTACCAAGGAATTAGGCAAAGAATTGAGTGGCCAGAACTGCTTTAGAGCTTCTGAAATGTTATCCAGAGTGTCACTTTATGTGGAGCTAAAACAAGGACATTGAGGAAAATGAAAAGAAAATATCAACAGCTTTGAAATGTGCTGGAGAAAAATGGAGATGATTTGGTGGATGGAAGAATAATGAATGAAGTTTTAAGAAGAATGGACTAAAAGAGACATATCTTGTTTGCTTTGGTTAGGACAGAAGAAGATGCCATTGAAGAAAAAATTAAAGGAATAAGACAGAGTAGAAGAAGAATTGAGATACTGGATGACATCAAAAAGATGAGAAGCTCTGGAGAATTAAAAGTTGCAACAAAAATGAAATAAATGAAGTAGAATGCTCTGTGTAGATTTTGGATATTTGCTTCAGATAGTTGGATTAAAATTTATAAAAATGTACAATAAAGACAGGAAATTTCAGAAATAGTAAGACAAGTGACAGTGCTTGAATTTCTACTTCTTCACAACTCATATCACTGATGTGTTGATATATGAAGTAGTGCTAAATCATTATCTACAGTAAAGCTAATAAATAATTTTCAAATATTGCATTAAATAAATAATGGATGTAGTATTTAAATTAAAAAATTAAAGTCGGGAAAATAATTACCATAAATGTTTTTTAAAGATGTGGGAGCATATCAAAGCAAGCACAAAAACGTTTGTTTACTTCATTGTGTGTTAAAACCTACTAGGTAGATTTGCATGGCATAGTGATTTTCAGATAAAGAATGCATGTAGGTTTGAGCCCAAACATGAAGGTATGGATTTTATGTACATGGCATGTCCACTCAGCATGAGGAATCTGAGGAGCTTACTGAAGCCATCATTCCAGCTATAAGAAGGACAATGTTGATTGTTGGTCTCCCTATATCAGTTGAATGTTCATCCAACCACAGGCATGTATGCAAGAGGCTGGGGTCAACTGAGGCCCATCAAAGCTGTGTGTCACAGAAGTTCTAAGCAGAACAGTGTTTGCTACTCATAAAATCAAGATCTATGTAATGAATATGATTAATGTATGCATGGAGCTGGCTTAATGTTGCTGCAGTGATGATATTCCAGGTTTGTGACCCTTGCATTCTAAAACTTAGCAGTAGAGAACACTTAGCCACAAATCTAAGAAGTGTATACATATAATCAGCATTAACTTGGGAGTCTAATACTGCCAGTGATACCTCATTATTTGTTCTTATTGGATATTTTAGATATAGCAAACTTGTATGTTTGTTCAAAGAACCCTATCTTACAGGTATCTCACATTACCATGCAAAATATTTAATTCCATTCTTTGAATTATTATGTTAACGCTCATTTGAACATACTAAATCACATCTTACATACACATAATACAAACATGCAAACAGAGTATTTTAGTGTAAAATAAAATTATACAGGAAACTACACATACAGAGAGACATAGTACATAATTCCAACAAATATCATAGCTTATTAGAGAGATCTGGCATATTAAACATGGTCTAAGTAAAATTAATGTAAGTCACTATTTGCCCTTATATATAGTTCAGGATAAACTTAAGTGTAAATTCAAACAAACTTAAAAAATGGGGTAAGTACATAAATAAGTCAGATCTTAACATTATATATAATAAATGCAACACCTAATATTTTATAGACATGCTTTTTGAGAACTAGAAGTCACAGTTTTGGAACTTAAAAGGAACATGCTCTTGAACTGAGTTGTCATTTAAGAATGTTTTACCCTACTTTTGTTTAAAATTAAAATTTATACATATTCTGTTGAAATATTTAAAGTATAGCAGATAGAAAAAAAAGTGTGCTCACTTTTAGTTTTATTTTCTTGCTTTTGAGAGTGCATCTAAAGTTCTTTAAATTTTATTTTATATGTTTTCTTTGGTGTTTATGCTTTAACTGGTCACTGCACTGTGGTTTTCTTTTAGGGTTATCACTTGTCCCAAATTTTAAGAAAAATTTCAATATCCTGAATTGTGGCAAATATGTATACAAAATTATCCAAAATATTTTCAAAATATAACAGAAACTCTTATAGCGATTGATAAATTTTGACAATGATATGTAGAACACTCAAGATATTAATGTGCTTTTATTGCCCAAAATGTATAAATTTATTCATGTTTGCAACAGCAAAATCACTGCCAGTTACTGTAAGTTTAATTTCTGTTCCCTTAAAATGAAAGTGAATTGAGAAGATATTGACACATTGCTTCACTAACACTTTTTTTCACAGGACATGTTTAAGAGCTGTCATTCCCATCATCAGCTGGTTCTCAACTAGTGCAGGTTTTAGTGGTTTCCTCTTTCTCCGTATCATTGATAGATGGCCTGATGTATTTGCCAAAGATGTCTGGTGGCAGAGTTCAAGTGCTCAACTAATAAGCTGAAGATCTTAGTGCTCTTTTTCATTTTTATTTGTTTACATTTGAATTACAATAGATTAGATGAGTAGATTTGTAAGATGCAAATTGTTAGCAGGACAGTTACAATATTGTTGTAATTGTGAGTTGGATCTTTCGATACAGATGCAACTTAATTTTGCAGAATAAATTATGAAGGTAAGCTACAGATTAAAGGTAAGAGACTAACATGTAATTTAATTATGGAACAAAAACAATGAGAAATATGTAAGCCCATTTAAAACTGAATAGTAAATATCAAAATCCTTGGTTAACAGATAGCTCAAAGTAAATCAAACTATTGCTTTCGTTGTTTACTTTTTGTGAAAGACAACTCAGAATGATCTGAGTTAGGAATAGGGGAGGAGAGTTCGAAAAATATTGTAGCAAAAATAAATAAATGTGAGCCATCTACAAAACATGTTATAGTAGCTGTTAAATTTAATTAACTGAGAAAAACTAGAGCATGCATTTTCAGAAATTACACATTTTGATGCCATAAGACACAATGAGAAAGTTGAACATAACAGACTTATAATAAATGGGATTATAACAGACGTATAATGTATAATAAGACATATAAACAGTTCAAATGAAAGTAAAGTTTACAGACTTCCAAGCAATAAATTTCATTAAAATTCCAAGCGAAGGAAACTTAGTATAGTACAGTCATCCAAAGAGCTTTAAGAGTCATGAATTATTGGGAAGGATAACTGAAGTTCTCGCAGAGAAAAAGAATTGAAGGATTGAACTCATGTACAAAATATTTAAGGTACCTAATATTTCCAGTTTTAATTATTGAATTTTTTTTTTAAGGTATCTGAATTATACAATGCCTTAAGCAAAGATTAAGTGTTGTTCAGTAATAAAACATTTTTCTCAAAAATATTTATGAAAGTAGAGTTAAGATTAAAAGCAAATTGTGCTAATAACTAGACAGTGCACTTTGGTTGGGTAGGTCATGGAAATATGCTACCAGGTATCGGAGTACATACACAATGACTTCAGAGCTTGGTTGACTCATTTCTATACTCTTATGCTCCATGTGTTAACATTTTGGCCAATTAACTTCTATTTTCTACAAAACAATTATAAGTCATATTGTGTCTTCTAAAAGGTACAATAAAATGTACTTTTTTGAATGCAAATTAACCCATGGAGAACAAAAGTTTTTGAATAACTGCTAGAATCACATTTTAATTATGTATGATTCAAAGAACACAAAACACACATGTCTATGCTTTTAAACAATGTACTTGTGAAAAAGCTGAAAATCCACAATTTCCATTTTAGTGATTTTAATTTAAATTTTGTGTATGATTGTTAATATTACATTACTGCTGTGATAAAAATGGTTGCTAATTGCTGATTACTTATTGTACGTGAACAAGATGTTCAGCCTATCCATTATATGAGGATCGTTCAAGTCAATCCAGGACATTTTTTTTTCAGGTTTAAATGAATGCCTAGGCTGGAGGTTTTGTATGCAGTAGACAGTGGCACCTGTGTCCTTTTACTGTTAGATAGCACTCATTTCCTGTGCTTCTGAATAGACCGTTCTTCAAGATGGTGGACAACAGTGTGAACGTCCACATGGAACAACGTGTTGTGATGAAGTTTATAGTGAATGAGGGCATAAAGCCTGCTGAAATTTACAGAAGACTTCAGGCTCAGTACGGTGATGAGACACTCAGTCGCAGTAAGACATTTGAATGGTGCAAACACTTCAAAGCTAGCCATATCTCGATCGCTGACAACCCTGGTCACTGACATGACACTGGTCGTGGTGGAACACAGCTCACAGTAGTCATTCCTGAGAACATTCAGTGTGTGGAGCAGCTAATCCTGGACAGTCATCACATAACCTGTTGTGAAATTGCAAGGGTGTGTAATATGTTGTTAGGAGCAGTGAACATATCATTCATGAATCATTTGTTGTTCTGATAAGTGAGTGCACGCCGGGTCTCAAAGCAGCTGTCTGCTTTTGACAGACAAAGAAGGGTTGAAGTCGGTAGAGAACTGAAGGAGCGCTAGAAAGAGAAGGCCAGGATTTTCTGAATCGCATCGTCACATGTGACGAAACATGGGTTCACCATTTCACTTCGTCAGAACATGCTATTCCATGTGGAGGTTCACACTGTTGTCTGCCATATTGAATAACGGTCTGTCCAGAAGCATGGGAAATGTCATCTACCAGTAAAAGGAAACAGGTGCCACTGTCTACTGCATACAACAACTTCCAGCCTAGGCGTCCATTTAAACCTGAAAACAAAAATGTCCTGGATTGACTTGAACGACCCTCATACAAATTCACTTTTGTCTCTGAATGAAACACATTCAGGATTTTAAGCAAAGTATTCAGAATCTGCAACATGAACCATTTTAAGTTCCACATATGTCAAAATTAATAATCTGCCTGACCTACTTGATTTACTTGGTCTGTTCAACTCATCATATCAGAAAAGATATTTATCCAAAAAACAGGCACAGAATTATGAACTTTGAAATCCTACTTCCGGACATTTTTACCAAATTCATCACACCTTCTACTGGAGGGAAGAAGATGCCAATGCTTCCAGTTGAACTACAGCTGATAATGTAAGCAAAAGTTTCTGAAACATGTCCTGTTAATTTATAGAGTAAATGAAGCAAATGTGGCCAAAATTTAACTTGTAATGTTTATGTAGAGTAGCCGTACTTCCATAAAGCCTCTGCCTTTAAAGTAGCTAAGCTTAGAAGCGAGTCCCATCCAGTTTAGTGGGAGTGGTATGAGGTGTAACATTGGTATGCTTCTCTAAGGGGATTGGGGAAACTCTGTGATATCATCCAAATCATCTCTGCTTCACTCATATGAGCACAGTAATATGTAATATGTAATATGTAATATTTATTGAGGTACTAAGCTTTTACAATTTTTGGACTGCCCTCTGTTTTGGCCCAGGCCACTGCTACACAGGACAGTCCATTAAGTATGTTTACAGACATGTTACAATATGTATTATTACAGAATAGTCACTTATTATTCCTTCTCTCTTTTTACAGTCCACACCCACTTGTTTTTAACCTTACTTAAAAACTGACCTATGTTATTATAATTTTTACTTAAAACCTTGATTAAGCTGATTCTCCTATTCATTTTTGATATTTGACATTCTTTCCTCCACATCTCTGTTTCCTTACAATCAAACAATATATGTTTTATATCCTCTTTATCTCCACACAATGGGCACTCGTCTTGTGGGTATCCATTTCTTTGACCTCTTAATCTCCATATCCCTGCTCTTAACCATGCTAACCCCTTTCTTTCTTCACTGTTAGTGCTATCTATATACCTCTCCCTCCCCCAACTATTTTTCAATTGAATATAGAAAACAAGTGATCTCTTCTCTGTTATTTGACTAAACAGTTTCTGGATCTCCATGTCTTCAAATCTTATTCTAGCCCCTTTCCAAAAACCATGAGCACAGTAATCTCAAGTGATAATTTCTGTGTATGCAAGCATTGCCTCACATCACCAGCTTATCCTCCTTCCCCTTTAACCTGACTTCCCCACAATTACACAGAGCTTGGTCCTGTACAGTACTTTACTCGTTTGTAACCAACAACACACTGACTTCCGTGCATACAGGTTTGAGCATGTGACGGCCGGATGGCTCGCATACTAGAATCGCTGCCATTGCCAGGGACTTTATGGAAGTACGGCTACTCTACAATGGACTTGCTAATCTAAATCTCCAATCTCTAGATTTTAATCCATTTTGAAAGTTAAAATGTGGAAACAAAATTTTCTGTGACATAAAATGCAGTAACCAGCAATTTGTATCAGTAAAATGCTGGTACTGTGATTGCATGTGAAAGAATGTTGATCAAATATTATTATAGAATTATAAATTCAGGATATTGAATGATACTGTATGTATAAAATTCAATAAATACATACTGCATACCAAATTTTGTTAAAATGTATGCTGCAGCATAATATAACATATTAAAACACAATAGGATATCTTCCTATTAATCCGCCACTTTTACTAATGTTGAATACTCTATGCAAGGAATAGCTGGATTAGTAAGATACTAAGACTGTAAGAAGCTGTGGAGAGCACACTTTCTATTTCTTTCTGGTATTACTTAAATGTATTACAATAAGTACATATGACATAATAAGTATCTAACAGAAGCATGCACTTCTCTACCAGTTGCCTGCACACATTCTCTCCTCCATACATACATTGTGTATCTCTGAGATAAAGAGATTGCCATAACATTTAAGAGAGAGTTAAAAGTGATAGGTACTTTATGCCTCAATGCACTCTGCACATTCTCACTTTATGAGAATGGAGTAAAAGCGCTGTTAATTTATGTCATGCTAGATGCTGTATCCATGTTTTGAAAATTTCTCAGATTATTTGATTTTAGGCATAATGGAGAATGCCATTAAAGCTTTTCTCTTTACACAAAATCCAGGTCAGTATCACTCACAAGCTTCAGAAATAATACTGTTTGATTCTCACAAAGTTTAAACTAGCATCTTTAGGCTTTAGAGGTGATCATCACCAGTTCACCTGGAACAAGTGATAATGTTGGTGGTGAGCCATTTTCTACTGGTGAATGCAAAGGCTGCTGCGAGGGAGTTGCCTTTTTATGACGTAGATAAATGGTGTTGTTTAGGAAATACGCTTCTATTTCTTTGAGACTCCGTCCATGTGTTTCTGGTAGGAATATAAAAACAAAAACACATGCACTAAGAGCCATTGCAGCAAAGAACCACTGAATTGCATGAGCACCTCCTAGAGCGTCTCTCAATTCACGGTAACTCTGAATGGATGTGAACATCAAGATGTGTGCAACAGAGATGGTGATACCATGGGCAAGGCCACGTATCTCAGTGGGAAAGAGTTCTGCTGTCATGGTCCAAGGAATGCTCAGGAGTCCTAACATACTGCAGCAAACATATAAGAAGATGCATATCACTGGCACCAGGCTCACACCTTCCCCTCCTGCAAGCATTAAAGATAAAAATTGTTCAATTCAACAATTTTCACATATTCACACATACCAAACTTGTTATATTGGCAAGTTTGCTTTATGTATTTTTATTTAGTTTAATCATATTACAATGATATTGACCAAACAAAACTTGTGGTCATAAAATACATATGTTTGTTATTTTGTATGATTCATCAAGGATATAAAATCTTATTTTACAAATATCATATAAATATAGATTATACTAGTTCTAATCATTTCTCCTTTAATTTGAAAAATATATCATTGTGGGCAAAATCTTCATTTTAAATATACTTCTAAAAATAGTACTTTATCTGTCATTTTATCTACAGGATGCCCCACAAAAAAAGGCAGGAAATTTGGATTATCTACAATAAGAGCGACTGTATGTGCAATAATGTGTGTGATGTGCAGTTGTATAGTTTTATACTGTTCCACTGTGTATATTACGTATGTATGGACCTGCCTCAGTAGCATAGATGGTAGCGTGTCTGCCTCACGTTCAAGAGGTCCCAAGTTCGAATCTTGGTTAGGGTGAGTTACCTGGATAAGGTTTATTCCGGGGTTTTCCCTTATCCTGAAAGACAAATGTTGGGTAGCTCTAAGCTCCATGGACCCTGGACTCATTTGATCATCATTTCACCCATTTCATTCATCATCTGATGACTTAACGTTGGAGGACGTAAATTACAAATAATATTATGTATGTATGGACATGGCAACAAGATGGTGCGAAGGTCCATACAGCAATGGATACTGTGACTTGAATAAGAATTAATACTCCTGACTTCATCGAACCTAACAATTGGCTGTCTAAAAGTCCGATCTCAATGTGATTGATTGTTGCATTCGAGGTACACTGCTACAGAAGGTTCAGGAATATAGGAGAAACATCACAAACATTGATGTCATGAAAGCTGTACTGACAGATGCCTGGAATAATGTTACACTTCAAACTATCCAAAATGCCACCCAAAATTGGTTACAACATCTACACTGCTGTGTGGAAGCCAAATGGAATCATTTTGAGCACTTGCATTGATTATGAACATTTGAGTGATAGTATCAGTAAAATATAAATAAAAATATGTGTGTCCAACTCATACTACAGAATCTAAAAGAAATTTCCTGCTTTTTCTGGGGCATTCTGTATGAATTCTGCAACATTTCACAGAAAGAAATTATAAGTCCTCCACACTTTGGAGCAACAGGTAAACTTTAGCCTATCTTCTAAGATTATAGAAAAAGAACTTTAAGTGCTATTGTAGATCTGCTTTGGTATTAATAATATGGTTGCCTATTTTTTCCAAAAATATTTGCCAATAAATTTTAATCATAGGATGATATAATTGAGTGAAACAAAATCCTCTTTCTGAATAAAAAAACCTTTTGTATAAAAATAAACTTGGAAGATGTGTCTACATCCTGTAAAAATTTGAGGATGATACCTTACATAATTTCCGAGATAATTGGCAATGAATTTATATAACAAACATTGTTTTGTTTCAATTCCTTTCTTGGAAGTGTTGAAAACAGTGTTGTTATGATAAATTAACTTTAAAGAGAGTCGATTAAAGACACTAGACAACACTAGAGAGCCGGCCGATGATAGAGGCAAAGCCTCAGAAACATGTTCCGGAAAAATTTAAAAGTAAGTGTTGTCTAGTGTCTTTAATCGACTCTTTAAAGTTAATTGTTTTGTTTATCGAGATTTAACTGTATTGGAACACCACAGTGAAGCGAAATAATTATTAATTTTTAGATGAGTCGTATTTATTACACATCTGCTTCACTTTCGTATAGTGAAAGTGAAAGAAGCAATAAATATATTACGAAGAAATATATTACGAAAGTGAAGCAGATGTGTAATAAATACGACTCATCTAAAAATTAATAATTGTTTTGTTTGTTAACAGTGCTATCAGATGCCAAGATCTTATCAGCACCACCAGCATGCTAGAATTGTCCTGCAGGAGTTCTTTTACATTCCAGTAAATCTTACTTTTAACCACACTTAAAAGCCATTGTTCTGAGCTGGGCCTTAAACCTGCAACCTTGAGTGCCTAACCAATTGAGCCTTTCAGACCAAACATTAATAGATTTAACATTGACAGGGTTGGTACTTTTATTGTAAAAATTTGTTATGCAGTTTAACTCTTATCAAATGTGGATGCTTAATAGTTAACCGTGTACTCTGACGCTATTATTAAAATATCTTATACAAGGTGATCAATTTTAGATGTACTTATATGGTACAACTTTTTAGGTAAATATGACAGTATTGATTGATATTGATAGTTTATTGATCCAGTTTATCAGATGTACATTGATTTTGGACACGTCATTTCTATACAAATTTAACAATTATGCTAGTACCAAATTCTTACATATATAATTTACAATTCATCTAGGCTGTATATACATTTATTTAACAAATATTGTTTTAATTTACTTTTAAATTTTGGTTTTGAGCTATTCGTCAAAATTTTTATCTCACTAGGTAGTTTATTATACAGTTTGATCCCTCTGATATTAATGTCCTTTTCAGTGACACACCTGTTAATATTATACATGTGATAGTTATCACCATTTCTTGTACTATAGTCGTGAATTTGGTTGTTTCGTACTAATGTAAGTCTATCGGTCTATTGATAACTATTGGTAGCATAAATGGATTAAAGCCCTTTCTGGACTAATTTGAACTTAGTCATAAGCCTCTTCCCAGAATGAAAACACATAACACATATAGCATGGACAGTTATATTGAATAATAATGAAATTACATTATACACTAAACTAGTCCACCTCGGTAGTGTAGATGGTAGCGTGTCTGCCACACATTCAAGAGGTCCCAAGTTCGAATCTCAGTTAGGGTGAGTTACTTGGATAAGGTTTTACCGCAGGTTTTCCTTATCCTGAAAGATGAATGTCGGGTAACTCTAAGCTCCAGGGACCCCAAACTCATTTGAGCATTATTTCATCCATTTCATTCATCATCCGATATGACTGAACCTTGGAGGACATAATAAATAAAAAAAAAAAAAAAAAAAAAAAACAACAACAACAACACTAAACTCTTGCTAATTCGGCCTTCAATGGTCCGGCCTTTTAGTAATCCAGCCCATAACCTCTTGTAACTTGCATAATGTTAAAAGCAGAAATGACACGCAACAATATGTCAACAATTTTATTGCTATTGTAAACTATTGCTTGTGTTATTGAATTTGTGGCTTCCTTTAAAGTTCAGTACATACAATGGCTTCTAAAAAGAAACACATTATGCTAGACCTTAAACAGAAACTCAAAATTTTGGATAAGCTGAACTGAGGTTCTATGTAGAAAGCCATTGCTGCTGAGTACAGTGTTGAATGACAACTGTTTATGACATCAAAAAGAAAGAAAATGCTATTCAACAGTATGCAAGCCAAATGGACAGTGATTTGGGAAAGCGCTACTGAAGTATTGCTTGTAAAGCGGTTGCATGATAAAGCATGCTGCCTCGTGAATCATCATTGTGGCAAGTAAAACATTCAGGACATTTTCATAGTGAGTGGTATGTGCACACCAAATGTATGAGTTTTGTAAAAAAATTAATATATCTTTGGATTATTATTATCAAATCAACAGCCCGGTACTTCTGCTTCCAGCACCCACATCAGCCAGGTTAGCGAGAGTTTAGTGTTTCTCTATGAAGTATTCAGTCCTTTAGAGAGATCATTTTAATTTTTGTTTAATTCATGTAATGAAATTAAAAAACTACATTAAGTGTATCTTGTGCTCTTTATTTGGTTTCTTGGAGCTTTTCTTTTTAAAGCCCTAGACAAGCTACTTTTAATATCTCAGGTCATACTGGCAGCCTTTTACTAGCACCTTTTGTTTTAAACATCAGCAATAGCTATAGACATTCTCATAATAGGTTATGGGTACACCAGAACTTTTTTGGGTATGAAGAGGATAAAAAGATACCTGAGAAATGAAGTAGAGGTTCATTATTTCAATAATCTTATTGTTATTATTACAGAGATGTCAATAGTTAAACCTATAGATGCTGAGACACAACATTAGTTTTTCCAACACCAAAATTTCACTCAGATATTTATAACTTTATTTGTATTATTTTGTTCCAGTGAGTTCAATCACAAATTAACTAAGTATCATAGTATTATATTATTTACTGATCATTTATCTGTGAAGCATTCATAATATACTGTAATATGCTGTACTAATGTACATTAAACGTAATCCAGAGCTCTCAATGGTGTAAAAATAGAAATTAATATATGCATCACTATAACATTTTTGGTTGCACAGTATAAAATAAGCTAATTTTTTATGCATAGTCTGCCTCAGTCAAAATTGCCTCCATATTATCCTGTTCCCCCATAACTCATCTCCACCCCTCAAAGTTGGAAATTCTGGTGCTTTCATTTCTGTGACGAGTTGCCTTTGACAAGCCATATAAACTTAACATGAGCTCACTAGTTTAATTATGTCTAGCCTAAACTTTCCTAATCTCTAAACTAAACATCTAAACCTCTTTTCTAATATTTTCCATTAGTTCCTGGAAGGAGTCTACTAAATATCTCTTGGTGTCAGATGACACAGATACTCAAATGTGAGCATATATCATGAGTTAAACGGATAGATCCTTTTATTAATCAAACAAACCATTTTCAGTAGTTTTATTATCTGCAAGATTATCTTTAAGAACAAGAACTTTGCCTCTTACTCTATATAAATTTTACCCCACTGCATGACCATGATTTTAAAACAATAAAACCTTAGAGTAAGCTGGTCTACATTTTTCAAAAGTGACTGGTAGCTGATCACTTCCAAATAATAGTACACAACTGTTATGCTGATGTATATGGGGATATTTTTCAGACTTGTGGATTACAAGTATTTGAGGTTGGCTATGGTTGTTACAAATTAAGTATATTTTGGTTGCTCTGCGAGAAGCAATAGGACAGTATTCATTGATCGTTTCAGACTGCTTGTGTATAAGTACTGGTGAATCTTTTAACTTAAAAATATTCTCACATCTCTTGTGTCACATGTTCAAAGGTATCTCCAATTATTTTACAAGATAAAACTTACCTTGAAGTATATACTGAGTGAAACATCCAGAAGTGATCATGCAAGCTGCCATTCCACAACCACTTAGCATGCACAGGGGCCTACGACCAAACCGACTTAGTAGTGCAGTATTTGGGAAACTCATCACCAGACGTACTAATCCCATCAGTACAGTTGCAATGTTTGGGTCCATTCCACTGCCAACATTCTGAAACATAAGGAAAATTAATAATAACAATGCTCAAAATTTGATGATAAAATCAATCTTCTTGCTTCCCAGATTTAAAGACTGGATCTTTTTGATCTTCTAGAATTTTACATACAGTTAGGTGATCAATGTTCTTTAAGCCCTCTCTTTACCACATGAAAAACAGTTTTCCCAACAGTGAATCATTAATTCAATCTTGAACAAATGTCCGCTTAGACAATCAGCCATGATTGTGATTAATTTTAACAATGCAGCAGATGATTTTCTAGGTAGATCTGGAATTAACTTTAAAGAGAGTCGATTAAAGACACTAGACAACACTTACTTTTAAATTTTTCCGGAACTAGTTTCAGAGGCTTTGCCTCTATCATCGGCCGGCTCTCGACTGATTCTCGTTGGTGTAGCTGACGATACCTTGTCACAGGTCTCCTCTGGTGGCGGCTCAAGGAACTTGCTGAACAAATCCTTCTGGGGGATGTCGAAATTGAATACTTTGTTCCTATTTTTTGAAATGAAGATTTGTTCCCATGTGGATAGTTCTTGTTTTCCTGATGTATGTTTCAGTAGTTTTGGTTCTGGATTTATGTTGTGGTTTTTTTCCCAAAAATGTGTGGCAACTGCTGATTTTTCTAATTGTTTATATTTTATGTTTCTAAAGTGTTCCTTTGCTCTTGTTTCTAAATTTCTTTTTGTTTTTCCAATATAAATTTGACTACAGTCATTGCATTCAATTTGATATATACCAGATTTTTTGTTTGATGGAATGGCATCTTTGATATTTGAGCAAATTAGGTTTTTTAAGGAGAAATGGTTGACTGGTGCTAGTTGAATATTTTGTTTTTTGAAGACTTTTTTGAATTTATCATAGGCCCATGGATGGTAAGTGAATTTTTTGAAAATCATATTAGTTTCTGTAGATGAGAGAGTTGTGGTTTCCTTTAGTAGCTTCTTCTTTTTTGCTAAGCTCACTTTTTTGTCCACTAATGATTTGGGAAAGTTATTTTTTTGTGCTATTTCAATTATTTTGTTGTATTCTGTTTTGTATTCTTCTGCTGTGAGAGGGATGTTTACCAGTCTGTGTGCTAAACTATTGAAGATTGCCTGTTTGTGGGATCTTGGGTTGTAGCCATTAGCTTTTATGTAGTTGTCTGTCTGTGTTGGTTTTCTGTAAATGCCAAAGTTTAGTCTGTTTTTATTCCTCATTATTTTTAGATCCAAAAATGGTAAATGCTCGTCTTTTTCTATTTCTACAGTGAATTTGATGCTTTTTTCTTGGATATTTAAAAGTTTTAGTGCATCACTGATGTGTTTTTTTGGTACTATTGCAAAGATGTCATCTACATATCGTTGCCAGAGTTTGAACATCCAAGGGAAACCTTTGTTGATCCTTATTTCTAATGCACTCATGTACAGATCGGCCAGGAAGGGTGATAGTGGGTTGCCCATTGCTAACCCTGAAGTTTGGTGATAATATTTTGTTTGAAACTGGAAGAAATTTTGTTCTATGCATAATTTGGTTAGTTCAATGTAGTCTGAAATTTCAGATGATGCCATTCCAAGTGATTTAAGCCATTTTTCTATCAACGGTGGGAGTTGATTAACTGGTATGCTGGGAAACAGTGATTTAACATCAAATGAGACTAGTGTGTCCTCTTCTTTTAGTTCAGTATCCTTAATGTGTTCTATAAGTTCATAGGTGTTTTTGATGCTTAGGCTGTCGAATTTTGGAAATGAATTGAATTTGTTTGTTAGCCACTTTGCAAGTTTGTATGTTGGTGAATTTATACTGCTAACTATAGGTCTCATTGTTATGGATGGTTTGTGTATTTTGGGTAAGCCATAAAGTCTAGGTAAGGTTGGGTTATCCGGTTTAACTGCATATTTGTTTGGTATTATGCTTGATTTTGCTATTGTTTTTTCATATGACTGTATGCAAGTTTTTAGAGGATTTTTGTTGATGGTTTCATATTCGTTGTCAGTTAGCATTTTTTCCATTTTTTCAATATAATCTGATTTTTCCATTATGACTATCTTGTTGCCTTTGTCTGCCTTTGTGTAAATAACGTTTTTCTGTTTCAAAGAATGGATAGCATTATGTTTTCTGTTCTGAAAGGATCTGTTCTCTATTTCCTCCAAAATATTTTCACAATGGCTTTTTACTGAATTTTGTATGGATACTGGTAGAATTTGTGTCGAAATGTTGATATCTGCAATGTAATCTTCAATTTTGTTTGAGAAACTGACGCATGTTTTTAATCCATTATTTAAAAGGTCCAATTCTTTTGTGGAGAAATTTTGTTTAGATAGGTTTACTACGTTTTCAAAGATTTGCGTACTCGATTTTTCGTTTACGCAACTTATTTCACTATTGAATTTAGCGTGTGTGACGATTGCTGATCGACATACGTTGATGTTCCGGATGTTTTTAAACTTTTTCCCGGTATTTCTGTGTGAGGACATGTTGCACAGATTGGCCAATTTGTGTTTAAGTCGTAATGG
This sequence comes from Mantis religiosa, assembly GCA_030765055.1. Lineage (NCBI taxonomy): Eukaryota > Metazoa > Arthropoda > Insecta > Mantodea > Mantidae > Mantis > Mantis religiosa. The sequence continues at coordinate 112,677,930 of CM060951.1, read as the reverse complement.
AATTGTGGAATTGTTTTAAGTTTATTTTGGAGATCCTTCATATTAAGTTTTCAGAGGAAGTAAGATATTTGTCTAACTTGTTGTGAAAATGTTTTTAATTAATCTTTTAACTATTTCATAGGGGATATTTTGTTTCATTGTTTGGGCAATTTTGGAACCCTTCTTAGCCAACATATCCACTTGCTCATTCCCAGAAGTTTCACAGTAGGATGGAATCCATTGGAAAAGTGTATGTTTATTTAAATTTTGGAGATGTTTAATCATATTATGCATTTCATTAATTTTTTTATACTTTAGGGCAGTAAGTTGATATAATAGGCTGAATAGCTGCTTTCATATTCATATTTATTGCAACTTAATACAGTGTTTGAACACAATTAAGCCATGTCATTTGTAATACATACTCTCTCTTAAAAGTAAATGATTAGAAATAACAAAATAATGGAGAGATCAAATTAAATATACAAGCTAGTCATAAATTGCTTAATGGTATAGAATTTAAAAATAAATATAATATGCTAAAATCAGTAATAAAGCCTAGTTATTTTCACAGTGATACATTAATTCTTTGATGGTATAAAATACATTATCTATTAGAAAGGCTTTTAAATGTGTTTTAAATGTATTTAAATTATTACAGGTTCTAATTGAAGCGGGAAGTACATTATAGAATTTTATACCTGTATAACTAGGCATCTTTTCATATAAGTGCATTCTGTGTCCTGGAATAGTGAGATTATTTTTGCCCCTTGTATCATAGTTATGGATATCTGAGTTTGTTTTCATTGGAAACTTATGATTTACCAAGTGAAGAATAGATCTATAAATAAATAAGCTCGGGAGTGTGAGTATATTTGTTTGCTGAAAGGTATTTTTGTAAGAATCTGTATGTTTTAAATTCCCTATATATCTAATAGCACGTTGGAATCTGATACAGAATCTATATTGAAAGGTAGAGTCAGCTCTGTTGGAAAGGTAAAATCAGATTGAAAAATTCAGTGCCAAAGCTGGATCTTCCAGTCCCTGACTGGTTACTGTTAACAATCAAGCTACCATAGCCAACATGCAAGCATGACATTAAATTCTCCAACTGACTCATATTTTTCTCGGTAAACCATAGTGGTTTTCATATGCAAAGAGATATGTACCGTTTATGGCAATTTACTATGCTGTAAGTCCAGGCTTCATAGTTAAACAACTATTAGGCTAATTGATGGAAATTAATCATTCTCCCACAAAAGCCATGTTTAGGCTAAGGTTTGGATCAATAGAGTCAGATGAAAAATTCAATGCCACAGCTGGGATTTGATTAGCCATTGAGGTAAGGGATCTTGAATTGAGATTTCCCCATTGGTGTGCTGGGAAGATGTGAATTAGTTGGAGAATTCATTGTTATACTGGCATGTTGCCATGGTAGCAGTGATACAGCAGCCATGTGTATAGCAGAAGATCCTAAGTTCAAATTAAGGCTATGCCATTAAATTTTTCAGTTCTGATTCTAACCTTCAAATGTTTACCTATGTACAGTTGTGTGTGTTAAAACAATCACTATTACTGACTGCCCTTATAAATGGAAAACCATATGGTACATATTTTGATAAAATTCATAGAACCATTTTTGAAAACAAAAATTGTTTTGCTTGTAGAGTGTAGTTTGCGGTGGCTTTTCATTTTTGAGTTATGATGTTCAAATGCACCCTCATGGATGTGTTTTCTAACAATGGCTTTTTGGACTCAGGGAATCTCAAAAAGTATGATTTTCCCAGGAAATCTTGTTATGAAATTTTGGTAAATATTCAATATTTATTGTCATTGAGCAATATAATAAAAAGGCAAAATGCATTTGTTCAAATGAAACAACTTTTATTTTGCATATTTTGATGATATATTAGCATTTTTCCTTACTTCACTTTATTTATTTTTTTATTTGAGCATTACTCTGATAAAATAAATTGATGATGATGATGATGATGATGATGATGATGATGATGATGATGATGATGATGATGACGACGACGACGATGATGACGATGATGATAATACTGTTGAGGGCATTAAAATGTTGTGACGACTACTTTTTAATACTGTGTTCTGATGAAGCAGAACCAAAAACGTTAAAATATGTGCAGCTATGAAGGTGTAGCATTTATTTTCATAAAGAGGTGATTCATTGACCAGTTTTACAGCAAAAACAAGTGGGAACCAGTGCATTATTGATCTGCTTTAAATTTGTCCACTGACATGCAAAAGAAGAAAGTGGTAAACAAGATACATTGAAGAAATAGGTTTCTGAAGACAAATGCTTTTCCACTGATGAGAGAATAGTTTTCTATACAATATTTGAAAAATAGGTTTTGGTCATGTAATAACTTGATAATTGTTTTTATTGTATTCTGTATATTTTATTCTATTCTTGGTGACTTTTCAGAAATTACAATCTTAGCAAATTATGTCATAGAATTGGTAAAATTGATTTTTATGTTGCAGTTGTACGTGAAAGTCCTGCATAGTGGGTTAAAGCATTATGCCTTGGTTCTCTGCCACGAATGTTGCCCGGGTTCGTTCCCACCCCTGGGGGTGTGGATTTTAAGTCCCGGGTATAGGACTGGTGCCCACTTGCAATAGGTAAGCAACCCTGGTCATGAAAGCCAAATTTCCAGCTGGGGGTGTCGAGATGCTGACCACATCTCCTCCCCGTATCTGTAGGATGATCGCCCATCTCTACCTTGCATATCATGAGGCTGGCAGTCGGGTTGACAAGCCCTGGTCCGATATGGACTGTAGTGCCACGGGTTTAACTTTAACTTTAGTGGTTATGTAAAAAGAGATTTTCAACATTAAATAATGGCTCAACATCATCACCAAACAATTAACATCACAAATACAATTAACCACAGTCTTATCCCAAATATGTTCCACTCTTTGTCAAAAAAGAGTTTATTTTAAAATACTTAGCACGATTATGGTTGCTGCTAATTCGCCTTGGCAGTTTTTGAATAACAGTTTTTCAATAATTTCCAGAAAAATGCATAATGAATCAAATTAAATGCATGAATCAATTCTTAGAAATGGTTTACTTCAAGGATTATATGACTCATTGAGTTTTATTTTTTTCCTATTTTATCTTGATGTTATAAAGAATATAATGTGATACAATAAAAAAAGGGTTTTAAAATGAATCGAAAATAATTAAGTATTTTAAAATTGTTCCAATTTGTGATAAGATCATAACAAGGACATATAAGCAATGATTCTGAATGGATTGTGATTGATGAGATTACCGATAAAGAGGGACATTATGTAGTTAATACATTTACTTGCAAAGTTTGTCGAGATGGACCTTCAGATCCACATTTTCTTAGTACTAAAGAGATAATAAAGTCAATTTCCAAAGTACAGCAAAGTTCATAAATGATAACATTAATAAGCAAATAGTATCTTTCAAAGTACAGTAAAACCTCTTTAACTTGGATTACAGTTGAAAAAAAATGTAATTTACGTCCTCCAAGTTAAGTCATATCGGACGATGAATGGAATAGATGAAATGATGCTCTAATGAGCCCAGTGTCCCTAGAGCTTAGAGTTACCCAACATTCGTCTTTCAGAATAAGGGTAAACCCTGGAGAAAAACTCACCCTTAAAAATATCAATGCCTGTTCTGATGTTGATGAAGAAGACACTGACAATTGGTTGTAAATCGACAATGAGGAGGTTATAAACTGATTACAGAGGAAGGCATTATTGCGTTATGCAGTGTTACTGAAAATGAAGAGAACTCAGATTCAGACAGTGGTGATGAACCAGCTGTGGTTATAATCCAGCACAAGCAGCAGCAAACAGAGAAATTGATGCTTTATTGAGATTCAAACCAAAACATTGCCAAATGAACTTCTATTGTTAAAGTAGATGTGAGATCACGCTACTCATAAGCAATGAACTAAACTGAGACAGCAGAAGCTCACTGCCTTTATTATTACTGACCAGTTTGTAGCTATATTCTGTAGTGCAAATACATAGGCTATTACAGTCAATAGACTGCAAAGCAGTTTCTGACATTGACAATTACAATCTAAAAGTTTACAATTATAGGATATAGAGCAAAATATAAACAGTATAAAAACATATTTACAGATCATCAACTTTGTACAAACATTTATCCATTAAAAAGTATTTTAATTTGTTTTGAAATTGCTTCGTACCATTTAATGCTTTAATTGATGTTGGCAGTCTATTAAATATATTCTGTCCCATTATAAAAACATATCTAAAATAGTCATTGTTGCATCTGGTATTATAATTGTGTACATCAGCAGTCTTCAAATTTACCTTATTTACAACAAAAAGAATTGTTTATTACATATAGTGAGTATAGTGTGAACATTTTTTGTTTGAAAATATCTACACAAGAATCAGTATTTTTTAAGTTAAAAATTACCCTAATACACCTTTTCTGTAGAATGAATACTCTGTCCAGATGTACCCTTGGACAACTTCCCCATATTTCAATTCCATATGATAGGTATGGGAAGATAACACGTACAGTATATGTATGTTTAGGTGAATGTTTGTGGATAGTAATTTCTAAACTCAATTAAAAATATTTTGGTGATGTTGTAAATGTTTTTTTATCATTTTTCCATCATTCTCTGGATACCCCGGATTTTTGTTAACCCAGATCAGTCCTGATCGCAATTGATATGGGTAAACGAGGTTATATTGTACTGAAGCCCTTCCATAAAGGAATTCTGGAACCATCTCTGATCCCCATTTTTTCTTTGTAAATAACTACACTCTTTACAGCCATTATTTATGATGGAATACTTACCTCAAAAAGTTCAACAGAATAAAATAGAGTTGTGTAAACACCAGCAAACTGCTGAAAGAAGAACAAGCCAAATAAGATGAATAAGGGCTTGTAGCCTGTGGGACGGAAGAAACCCTTGAGTCGATTAAAAAAGCCACCAGCCACAAGTGCCCGCATGTCCTGCGACTTTATCATGGCAGCCAGCCGTTCTTGTGTGACCGTACTCTGTAATAATAATAAAATCCATATACACCAACATTGGACATAATGAATAGCATTTAATCCTTTCAAACTTGATTTAATTTTAATAAAAATAGCATATTGCTGATTTTTCATTTCACATTAAAATATATTATTATTCTTACTGTATTAATAACGGCAAATTTCTATTTTAAATACATCATCTCAGATAAAATACTTAGAAATTGTAAACAGCATTTATAATGGAAAAATCAAGAACATACACTGCTATAGACTTCCTTAACTAATCGCTTTGTTATATTGCTGATGCATTTGGCTGTTGATGTTACATGTCTAGTCTTGACACTGTTGTCTCTAGTCAATCCATCCATCTGTTATTACTGGTTAGGACGATTTATTATCACATTATGTCATCATCATTATTTCAAAGAAGATTAATTAAAATGTGGAGTAAAACTTATTGATGTACAAGATTTTAGGTATTTGCACCACTTAAAATTTGCAATGTGTAGTTCTAAGTATATCAGTCAAGAACTATTTGTTGCTAAAGTTATTGATTACCTTGCCTAAACATAAATGTTTTAGGAAAATGTCCTTGAAAATATATGTTTTAATTTAAAGCACTCCTACTACTAAAAAAATAATATATTTTGTTTTCAATTGTTTTGTTATGGATATTACTTTTATGCACATAGGATGTTATAGTGTAAATCATAAAAGGCAGAGATGTGTTATGGCTCAAAATTTCTTGTAGTCAACAAGTATGGATGTATGTATAATATTTATGTAGTTGCTAAAGGTCAGTTTGCATGAATCAGATAAGTTTGTCTAATGAACTAAACTCAGTATTCAACTATAGGAGAAATGATAGAAGCATGTGCATGGGTGTCATTTCTATTTTACTCTGTAAACTAATTTGTCATACAATACTGGATACAGAGGTGTGAAAATGGTTAGACTAAGCTTTCTTTTTGTAATAAAAATGGGTGGAAATTCTGAATTGGAAAATTAAAGTTAGTGATAGTGTAATTGACGTTTACATGGCTGTCAATTATTTTTACTGTCAGTATTTTGCTTCCAATTAGATAATTCCATTAGCAGATTTTCTTGGTAAAATATAATATTTTCTAACCATTCATATGGGAGAAAATGTAGGATTAGTACACATGGAGAGGATTTGGCAGTACTACTATGGAGAGGATTTGGCAGTACTACTATGGAGAGGATTTGGCAGTACTACTGTACCTATGCCCCCAAGTAGGGCATCCCCAAGAGGAAGAATGAGGTGAGGTAAGACAGAGGGTGGCCGTCCCAAGGAGACACAACAGTGCAGAGGGCATGGTCCCTACACTTAACTTAGATAGAAACTTCCCTGGTAGGCCAGGACAACAAACATTCCCCCTACTGTGGTTCGGAAGCAGTGCCAGCACCTGGTTTGGAGACTGGGAACTGACCTACCAGAGGAGAAAGTGGTTTACTCAGAGCATATCATCCTGCATTGCACGTCAGAGACACTTTCCGACACTTCTACCGTGAAAGAGACCACAAGATGAGAGATAATGTGAAATGACAATGGAGATAAAATGAAGGGACAGGAAATTCGGGAGATGTAGTTAACCTACCCAGTCTGGCAACTTGGGAAACCCCTAAAAAAACTTGGATCAGGTAGGTCAGCCACGGGGAAATGAATCCGGGCCTCCCAAATGTGGGCCGCAGACAAAACCGCCTGAGCCATCCTGCTTGGTAAGAAATTGTAAATGCAATAGCAAAAATATCATTTCATTTTCTGGTATGATTTGACTTTTCACAGATAATACTGAAATAATAATTGCCTGACAGTATTCACCTAAAATATGTATTTCAATAAACCTATTTTAAATAACATAGCTATTTCCACATGCACAGGAATAAATGAAGACAAATACTTTCTTGTAGATTTGTCTTCTATTTTCATATGAACGTTGATCTAATTCTGATTAGTGTCAATATAAAAGTTTTATAAGCATTTTATTACACAAACTTTAAATATTGTGCTTATTAAATCTGTACAGTAAATAAGATAATAAATAACTTTTGTTATTTGTCACAGTAGATTACAAGTATCTGACATAAACTGTACATGTGAGCATAGAGACAGTGATTAGATGTACCATACATGTGAGATTTACGAGGGCTGATCAACAAAGACTGAGACTGATTTTTTTCACAGATGTTTATTACTGCAATTAAATGTTTACATGATCGTTTTCAAAGTAGTCCCCTCCTACTTCAATGCACTTTTTATAGCATCTCTGCCAGTCCTTGAACACGTGTTGCAGACCATTCAGGTGCTTGAGAATCTCCTCACTTTCTTGAGCACTGCTTCAGAGTTCTCAAATCGAATACCCCTAAGCTTCGATTATCACCGGTGATGAGTCATGGCTGCATCATTATGATCCTGAAGGAAAAGAAGCCAGCACAGTGTGGAAATCGCCAGGTTCTTCAACACCAAAAAAGGCAAAAGTTTTTCCATCTGCAGGAAAAGTGATGGTGATGCATTTTTTGACTGTAATGGAATGATTTACCAGCATGCAGTTCCCCTCACACTACTGTTACAACATACTACACATCAGTATTGAGTATTGGCTACACTGAGGAAGCACATTGCAAAGAAATGACCAGAGCTATCTCGGACTGGGTGGCGACTTCATCATTACAATGCATGGCCTCACGTCGCAAATCAAGTCATGCAGTTTCTGGCTCGATTCAACATTACCACATCCACCTTATAGCCCCAATTTTGCACCCTGTGACTATTGTTTTTTTTCCATCACTAAAGGCAAAGCTTAGGGGTATTCGATTTGAGAACTTTGAAGCAGTGCTCAAGAAAAGTGAGGCGATTCTCAAGGACCTGTCAAAGAATGGTCTGCAGCATGTGTTCAAGGACTGGCAGAGATGCTATAAAAATTGCTTTGAAGTAGGAGGGGACTACTTTGAAAAATATCATGTAAACATTGAATTCCAGTAATAAACATCTGTGAAAAAAAAATCGGTTTCAGTCTTTGTTGATCAGCCCTTGTACATAAAATTTAACAGTGTAATTACAACTACTATACACAAAGTTACATATTAAACAATAAATAAGTAAATAATAATACAAACAATAATGAGTAAGTTGATCCATTTACACTGTGCAAACATTTGTTAATACAGAACTTTTTAGAACATTTTTTAAAAATATTACCTTGCGATGATTTAATATGTAAAGGAAGTTTATTATGCACGATCATACCTATGAGATATCGGTATTTGTAGTTTTGAAATTTTTGCTTTATACTCTCTATGGTAGCTATTTATTCCTCTGGTGCTGTAGTGATAATGATCTCTGTTTAGCGATGTAAATTTACTTTCTATCTGAACTAGTAAGATAACCTTATAATCATATACTGATAATGTATTTACTTAAGGTGAATCGGTTCTGTAACAGTAACATAACGTTTTTTAATCTCTGTTAACATGTTTCAGGAACATGTATTCCCATCTTCAGAAAGTGTCTGACTGATCCACGTTGTTTTTTTAATTTGTGTGTATGTATTGTTAAATGCCCACTTCTACTACATGCAGCACTGAGGGCAGTGATGATGATGATGATGATGATGATGATGATGATGATGACGATGATGATGATGATGATGATGATGATGATGATGATGATGATGATGATGATGATGAGATGAAGATGGAGCACTGATGGAGATGGAGAAGGCGGGGGAAACCAGAGCACCTAGAGGAAACCCGTCCCTACACCGCTTTCTCCATCACAAATCTCACAGTAGTCGCCTGGGCCATGTTGTTCCTGTTGTGGTGGTTGCTTATAATGGCGGCGTCATGTTGTGGTGAAATTTATTTCCAGAGGGTACTTGCTGGCAGTAAATCAAAATTCACTAACTGTCGCTTGTGTTTTGGAATGAAGGTGTTTTCTTAAGTGTCCAATTCTGCTGCATGATCAACAGAACAAGTGGATAAGCTATTGTGCTCTTTTAACACTTGACTCAGCAATTATGGGCAGCTTTACTTGATTTAAGAGATACATTTTCATACTTTGCTCTCTCCTGTATCACATATATTTCACCAAGTCTACTTGCAATATGACAAAAAGAAGTTCTGCAAAAATCAGGAAGTGAAGAATAGAACAAAATTTATTCACAGAATAATGATTTCTAGTTCAATAACATTTTTCAGTTTATTTCTTGTTGCAGTATTTTGCCTGCTGGTATCTTAAAAGAATAGGGTTTTCTTGTACTACATTACTCCTTTATGGAATGTACTAGTCATCGTCCTAACAAGTCTATGATATTGTAGATATATCAGTTCAGCTGTACTTATGTTATTCAGTGTGAAAGTCTATTTTTTGAGAAAGTTCTGAAGTGATACCTAAGAAATGCAAGATGACAGTAGGCTTTGTTTCAAAAGAGATTCACCAAGATCATTTAAATCTAAAACAGACATAAATATCATTCTTACAGACCACTTACTTACCTTTTTTCCATTTAGCCACCTGAGAGAATTCTCAGCTTCCTCCACTCTCGCCTTCGCTACAAGCCATACAGGACTTTCTGGGATGAATACAGAGATAACGAAGATTGGTACAGCAGTGTATGCAGCACTCGCCCAGGCTACTGTCCGCCAAGACAGGTATGCACCTTTTAGATATACCAGCAGCATTCCTGTTTAACAGTGTTAAGATCTCATATAACAGCATATTGACATTTTACTTTTATTATAGGGAGTAGAAATATTATAGAAATATTTTGTAATACTTCAGTAAAATTAATCTTATGATAGCAATAATAATTCAGATGTTGCAATTGTGCCAATATGTTAACAGTGAATTTGCAGTGTTACCTTCCTCTGCTAAATACCTATACTAAAACTAGGAAATATTAGTTCCTATCAGAAATGGAATACCAAGATTTCACCAGAAACTTGTTTTGAGCTCCTGAATACTCTCCCCATAGAAAAACAAAGAAAAAAGAAAAATCACTTTCATAAAAAGATCTCTATGCTTGTGTATGTGGGTAGGAGGAGCGAATGTGTGGTGTCGGTGCGTTGTATATCTCAAAAATAAAATCTTTGTGACTTACCAAATTTGGTTTTAACTTCATCGTTGTCAAGCATATGAAGAAAATCCTCCATCGCAAACTACTGTTTGTACGGAAAAGTTTTTATTATTTTTATTCTTTTCAAAAATGGCTCCTAATGATTTTACTTAAAAGAACCATATGTTTATAATGTTTATCTGACAAATGTAATGTGTATGTTGAATTTTCTGAAAATAGCCTCTGAAGTCCTTTTTATTCTGAATGACTAATTTGTAAAGCTTAAGAGTTAAGTAAGAGAAAATCTTACTACAACAAAAATGAATGCATATGTGTCTGTGTGTCTAATGTTCAGAATTTGATAATAAAATCATTCTTCTCCTTATTTCCCAGTGTTTAGAGGCCAGATCTTCACAATTTTTGAGAATTTCACATACAGTTTGATGATCATTGTTCATTAAATTATCTTTACGACATAAAAACCACTGTGGGGAAGTCTATGTGTCTAATGCTCAGAATTTGATACTAATATCATTCCTTTCCTTACTTCCCAGTATTTGGAGACTTGATCTTCATAATTTTTGAGAATTTCACATACGTTAGGTAATTGTGGTTCATTAAATCATCTTTACTACATAAAAGGCATTGCAGGAAAGTCATTAATCAAGTCTTGAAAATTGAGCTGGATGGCTCAGGCAATTTCATCTGTGGCCTGCATTCAGGAGATTTGGGTTTAATTCCCATGGCTCGCCTACCTGACACATGGGCTTTTTGGGATCTTCCCGGGTCACCAGGAGAATGCTGGGTAAGTTAATTACATCCCCAGAATTTCCTGTCCCTCCATTTCATCTCCATTACTATTTTACATCATCTCTCATCTGGTGATCTCTTTCAGGCTAGAAGTGTTGGCGGGTGTCTCAGCATTTTATGACAGGATGATGTACTCCTGGTAAACACTTCCTCCTCTGGTGGGACGGTCTCTGGGCCGACCTGGTGGGCTGTTTCAGGACCATAGTGGATGGGATGCCAGCTGTACTGGCCTGTTGGAGTGTTTCCAACAGGTCAATTTTAGATACCCTTCCCTCTGCACTGTCGTGGCTCCTTGGGATGACTGCCCTCTGTCTCCTCTCGCCTCGTCCTTGCTCCTAGGAGTGCCCCTCTTAGGGCATAGGTTTAATAGACCAAATTTGGACCTCCATGTTGAATCCCCTATTGTAGCATAGCCCAGTCCAGTCTTAAACAAATATCCACTCAACCAAAAAGTTGATCTCATTGAAGCATCAAATGATAATCAAACCTTTGACATGATTGTTTCCCATGATATTTTTTTCTTATTGGTTTGAGTTTTCAAATAGTTATACCTTTTCTTGAGTGGATTGTCTTTTTCTTGTGATCATTCAAGGAGTATGGAATTTCTAAGCTATTAAAAAAATCTGACTTCTGGTTTAGCTCACTGAATTCTCCTTATGACACATACAAATGTGTAACGGAAGTTCATCTTCATTAACAAGCATCAGATAAAATAATTAGCTTCTTTAGAAAATGTTGTAGAGAATTAAGTAGAGAAAGAGCTGTGAATACAACATATAAGTTCTTTCAGAAATCAGCTTAGAATTACTTTTCCTATTTTAGCAATTAAAAGCTAATTCTTGGTAGTAAATTTTTAGTTTGTAGCTGTATTAGAGTAAACTATTTCTTAGGGAACCTGCTAAGTATCTTTCTCTATACTTTTACCATTATGAAAATACAGTATAAGTAGGTTAGATAAATAAAACTTACAAATGTTACTTATAAATAAGATATTTTAAAACTAGTAAAAATAATTACAGAGACCAAAGGATTTGGAAAAATATTTCTTACTTATAAACTTTGGATTTGCTAAGGGTATGCTAATGATATAAATTATTATTATATTTAAAATATTAAAATATATTGAAGAAAAATTACTATAAGCACATTATGTATTTTATAACATTTCTCTGTTGAATACTTTAAGTTTTACTAAAGTCAAATCTTTATTATCAAAAAGCATTATCTACACTGGAGAAGAAATATGTTTCCTCTTTTGGTGGTGACATAATTAGCATTAAAAGGTGATATTTTAGCAGCAGATGATGATGGTCTTACCTAAGGAAGCCAATGTTGGACATGTTGAGATTAAAGCACCTCTTAGATCTGGATTTGCTATTTCTGTAATATATACAATAGCTGGACTTGTTCCCATGCCTAAAATGAAAGACAATGCATTAGTGCAAACAGAAGGTTCCAGATAGGAGCATAGTCCTTAAGGAAATTGCTACAGCACTCTATTAAGTAAAAATGCAGAGCATCAAGTACAAGTCATTGTCATCATTTTTTATTTATTCTGTGCCTTTTCCTTTTAGTTTTTAGTAATCTGTAGAATATATTGTTTGTAATTTAGCTGCTGTTTCAATTGAAATCACATAAATATTTGTTGTTTTTTAAATAATTTTCAAATTTCTCTGTTCGATTTGTCTTTATACAATAGTCACATCATTACAATGGGCAGTAAAGCTAGATGCTAAGGCAAGAATACATAAATTTTTTTAACCTGCTACTTTTCTAGTTGGACTAAATCAAACACATAGAAGAACTAAATTGGAGAAATTAATTAAGATGCCAACCAGTAGTAAACGTAAATATACTTTTTTTAGGGGAAAGAGAGGAGGAAGTGGCAAATAATAGATTTATCAGATATAATACAGATGTTAGAAGTTATGGTAGGAAATCATCAGAATCAGATTAAATATTTAAACTTTAATTTTGCATAATATACTGACAAATGACATTAAATTACTAACTGGATCCAAATTTAAGATAACATTAAAAATATTCTTAAACAATACATGTTTATATAATTTAGTTAATTCTGCAAACATTAACTTTGAATATGATGATAGTCTAATTAGAATCAAACTGAAAAACACAATTTTTTTTACCAATTAATAGTTGAAGTTCTTCATGGAGTTTGTTTATAATTTTACTTTTATTTTTATGTTTACCTTTGTGTAATTTTTTATTTATTTCTTGTCTTGCTGAAACTAATCATGGTCCATTTTATTTGAACTAATCTTGTCTTGCTAAAACTAATAGTGGTTCATTTGATTTTGCTGAAGCCACAGCTGGGGCCTGAACTAAAGAAAGAGAGAATTTAGTGTCATGCTGGCATGTTAAAGCAAATGGACGGAGACCGGGAAATCATAGTTTGGGTCCCGGCTTTGGCATTGGGTTTCTCAGTCTGACTCTAACTATCCAAACTAGCCTACATATGGCTAGTGGGAAGAACTATTAACTTCCATCAATTAACCTAATGATGGTAGCCTTTTACAGTCATTAGTCATTAGCTTCTGGACTTCGAGACTGTATCATAGAATAAGCCCACAACCACCAGCTAGATGTCCGTGCCTTTTACAGTTGAAAATAAAATATCAGAATTTGCCATTTTTATTCTTTGGAAAACAAATAATCTTAATAATTTATGGATTGTAAAAACTATTTTTAGTTGGTTTATTGACACTCGTCGCTTACTTTTTTATATTATTGAGAGACTAGTTTCAAAGGCCAGTGCCTCCATTTTATCTAGCATCTGTTTTCGTCTGCCCTCCTCTCTCTGGTGGTGGAACTATGAACTTCTTGGTCAAATTATCTACTGGTGGGATTTCAAAGCTCATTACGCGGTCCTTATTTTTCCATATTGTAACGGGAGCGCTGAAACACCCTGTGAAAGCAGCTGGCAGCGGAAGGTAGGGGAGGTTCGGTTAGCCACACCTCCTCCTCGTTTGTCTTGTGGTGGTGACAGACTGTGGTTAGGGAAAAAACATGACTGTGTCGCCTGTTTTCTCTACACCTGTTTCTCGATCTTTCTGTTACTAGAACAATCCTGTAAACACGAGAAACCGGCGATATTCCTATATAAAGAGAGTTACAGACAGACAGAGTTAGTTAGTTAGTGAGTTGAGTTGGTTTTGGTTTAGTCAGTCAGTGAGTTGGTTTTGTCAGTGTGTGAGGAGACAGTCGCAGTTCTTGGTGTAAGAGTTAGTCAGTGACGTGTTAATGAACGAAAGGGTTGTGCAACGGAAGACTGTACGTAACTGTGAAGGTGTACCGGAGCTTACGTAACCGCGAGTACAGTGAAATTGTAACGGACGGACTGGTGAATTGTAACTGTGTGCAGCAAGTAATTCTGTGTAATTGGCAAGTGTTAAACTGTAAGTCGGTGGAAATAAAGAACATTTTTGAGTGGTGTAATTGGACTTTTCATTCCACGAACCCACAAAGTCACACTGGTGTCAGGAAGCGGGAAGATAACATCACCGAACATTACAACCATGGACGCGGCATTGGAAAATTTTTTGGAGAAGATGATGGAAATGATGGCCGAATTAACAGAGAAGACGGAAGCGGCAAGTAACAGCCTGGCCGCGAAGCTGGAGACTACAAATAACAACCTCACCGCCGAGTTGAAACAAATGAAGACGGCCAACGACAGCATCACCGCAGAGTTGAAACAAATGAAGACGGCCAACGACAACATCACCGGGAAGATGGAAGAAATGAAGGCCGAATTAACAGCGAAGATGGAAACGGCAAGCAACAACTTGGCCACGACAATGACCGCAAAGATGGCCGAACTGACAACGGAGATGAGGGAGGCGAACGAGGTCCTCGCCGCCAAGTTTGAGGAACGGTTGGCCGGCGTGAGGGATGACGTGACGGAGCTGGGCAAGCGGATGGGCCAAGTAGACGACCGCCTTAATGATTTAGAGGAAAAGGCCGACAACATCGCAAAACCCCTCACCCGCCTGACGGAGGAAAACCGGCCTTATGTGTGGACGGAGGACGCCGGAGACGCTTTCCAGCACCCGAAGGGGACCCTGTGCAGTGCTCCAATTTTGGGTTTCCCACAACCGGGTGGCGCCTTCATTGTGGACACCGACGCTAGCGACCATTACATTGGAGGTGTCCTATCGCAGATCCAGGACGGTCATGAGCGCACAAGAGTGGAAGAGAAGGAGCGTGCCGCAGCAGTCCGAGTAGTTGTGGCAGTGCCTGCTGAAGGCTGGGATAGCGCAGGCCTGAGGAGGGAGCAGCTGGCGGACGCAGACTTGGGGCCACTCTTGAGGGAAGTGGACGCAGGGACGAGACCAACCTGGGAGGACATCGCACCGAGGAGCGCCACCTACAAGTCGCACTGGGCAAAATGGGACTCGTTGAAGACCAGAGTGGGCGTGCTGTTCCGGGTATGGGAGTCACCCGATGGGAAGGCGCAGAGAGAACAGTTGGTACTTCCCCGGAGCAAGGTCCCGGAAGTCTTGGAGGAAGTGCACGCCGGTACTTCAGGAGGACACCTGGGAGCGAACCGAATGATTCACAAACTACGGCAGCGCTACTTCTGGCTGAGACTCCGAGCAGATGCTGGTGGTACACCTGGACCGCCTCGCACGCTGCGATGGGGCTGTTCGGGGCGAACAGCTTTGAGAAGGGAGCAGTGTAACGGGAGCGCTGAAACACCCTGTGAAAGCAGCTGGCAGCGGAAGGTAGGGGAGGTTCGGTTAGCCACACCTCCTCCTCGTTTGTCTTGTGGTGGTGACAGACTGTGGTTAGGGAAAAAACATGACTGTGTCGCCTGTTTTCTCTACACCTGTTTCTCGATCTTTCTGTTACTAGAACAATCCTGTAAACACGAGAAACCGGCGATATTCCTATATAAAGAGAGTTACAGACAGACAGAGTTAGTTAGTTAGTGAGTTGAGTTGGTTTTGGTTTAGTCAGTCAGTGAGTTGGTTTTGTCAGTGTGTGAGGAGACAGTCGCAGTTCTTGGTGTAAGAGTTAGTCAGTGACGTGTTAATGAACGAAAGGGTTGTGCAACGGAAGACTGTACGTAACTGTGAAGGTGTACCGGAGCTTACGTAACCGCGAGTACAGTGAAATTGTAACGGACGGACTGGTGAATTGTAACTGTGTGCAGCAAGTAATTCTGTGTAATTGGCAAGTGTTAAACTGTAAGTCGGTGGAAATAAAGAACATTTTTGAGTGGTGTAATTGGACTTTTCATTCCACGAACCCACAAAGTCACAATATGAATATGTTTTCCCATGTTAGTTTATTTTGGTTTATCACTCCTTTTAATAATTTTGGATTAGGAGCAATGTCATGATTTTCATTCCAAAAATGAAATACTACTGCTGACTTTTCTACTTGTTTCAATCTGATGTTTCTAAAGTGCTCTTTGACTCTAGTTTTTAGATTTCTTTGAGTTTGATCTATGTAGCATTTTTCACAATTTTTCCAACTTATTTTGTATATTCCGGATCTGTTAACTAATGGGATTTCATCCTTTGTTTTTGAATTTATCAATTTTAAAATTGAATGTCCATTAGTAGGTGCCAAGATTATATTTTGTTCCTTAAAGATCTTTTTAAATTTATTAAATGTTTTTGGGTGATATGTGAATGAACTGAATATGCTGTTGCTTTCTTTTTACTGTTACTAAATTCCTCCAAACACACATAATTTATGGATGCTTTAATTTTGTCTACAGTAGTACGGTAGTGCATTTCCTTTCTTCTAAACTGTAATTCTGACAGATTCAGAAATTTGTACACAAATGTATTAACAAATTTTACATCACTACTCCACCATCACTATTACTGTTATATCTTTAAAGGGGTTAAAAATTCTATTGAACCTGGAAAATTTGAGTACATATTGGTCATATTCTATTGCTGGATTGAAAATGACAGAAATGACAGGTTGCTCTGTTTGATTGGCATTCTTCGCTATATTATGCTGTTCATTTTCAATGTATTTACTTTACTTCATCAGACTGTTAAGAGGGCATAAGATTGACAATAATGCTATGTTTAAAATGCTATTATGTTAATTATTAAAAGAAACATGTAGTTTAGGCATGCAGGAATTGAATATTTTAAGTTTCATGATCATCTTGATTTATGTTCCATTTTGTAATATTTCTGGTTTATGGCTTCAGAGTGATAGAGTTATCAGAACGATTCATTGGTGTGTGTCATGCATCAGTAGACTTGCAGTGACTTTATCAGTACCATGTGATCTGCAGGTGCAGTCTTACAATGGAAGTATGCTTTATCTACAGCAAATAATTATTATGTGATGTGCTGTGCTTCCATACAGGTGTTCTTCTAAAGCTGCTTATCTTGCAAAAAAAGTTTTCTCATCTGAAGAAGAGCAAAAACAGATACATTTGATGTTGTCAAGGTCTTTCATGTGACTGCAAGCTGAGCTTATTATTTTCTCTAAGGTATACTTACAAGGATGTGTCAATAAATAACAGAACTGTTTTATAATTAACACATAATAGCTTTGTTTCATTCAAATTTACTTACAAATTTTCCAAGTATTCTCCCTCCGATAAAATATAATTATTCCAATGATTTACCCATTGTTTGAAATGCTCACTGAAGCAGGTTTTTGAAAATCTGTCAAAATACCCATGAAACGGTTGTAAGTAAATCTGAATGAAACAATGCTATTATTGGTTAAGCTTCTTTTTACTTTAGGGAAGAGAAGAAAATTACAAGGTGCAAGATCCAAAGAATAATGAAAGAGACAATTCTGCAATGACATCTTGAGTTGCACAAGCTTGATGAGCAGATGCATTGTATTGAGGAGATATCTGTTCTATCCTGGAAAGATCTGGTCACTTTTTGGCAATGTTGTCATGTAATGATCTCCACATACAGTTGAGCTAATTTTGTTGATGTTGACTTGTGCTTTTACTGTTACAGGTCTTTCAGGGTGCGGAAATCTTGAAGGTCTTCATAAACCTCTTTGAAGCATTTGTACCACTTAAAGACTTTTGCCTTAAGCATGGTCTTTATATGCTTGCTGCACTTTTTCAAAGGTTTATGTGCCTGCCTCAGTAGCGTAGATGGTAGCATGTCTGCCTCACGTTCAGGTGGTCCCGAGTTTGAATCTTGGTCAGGGTGAGTTACCTGGATAAGGTTTTTTCTGGGATTTTCCCTTATCCTAAAAGATTAATGTCGGGTAATTCTAAGTCCATGGACCCTGGGGACCTTTCCACCATCAGCAGCTATTGCACTCCAGGTAAGTTCATTTAAATACAATTAAATCAGTTTGGTTATTTACTGATACACCCTCTTACAATAGGTAAAGGAAGTATTGTATTGCACACAAATATATGATACCAAAATTTTACCAGAAAAACATACTTCATTTTTATAAAAAGACCTCTGTGACAATAACTAAAACACAACACTCCATTAAAAATCAACTATAATGTAATTGCAAATAGTGACCTGACCATGTACATAACTTGTAAGTACAAGTACACAGGCAATAAAGAATCATCATCATCATCATCATCATCATCATCATCATCATCATCATCATCATCATCATCATCATCATCATCATCATCATCATCATCATCATCATCATCATCATCATCATCATCATCATCATCATCATCATCATCATCATCATCATCATCATCATCATCATCATCATCATCATCATCATCATCATCATCATCATCATCATCATCATCATCATCATCATCATCATCATCATCATCATCATCAATCATCATCATCATCATCATCATCATCATCATCATCATCATCATCATCATCATCATCATCATCATCATCAACACATATAATTTGCAACCATGTGTGCCATAGATCTCTTTAAGTCAAAGTATGCACATTGATACAGAAACTATGGATCAATCAAATATATTATAACTTATAATAAAATTGAATGTGACTGTTTTGTGAAGTTGTATTAAAGTTATGGCATTGTAAGATTGGCAAAAGATTATAAGCACATTTTGGCTCAACATTAAGTACAATAATTAGCAATAAATAAGGTTTTCAGGCAAATTTAGTAGTTTAAACAGTTATGCTAGTGAGAGGGGAAGATGGCTATCCAAGTTTGCCAGATTAGACATGGCAGGCTATCTTGAGATTATTGAAATGTGGCGTAAGATTTTCTAGAAATTTATGTGGTCTTTGGGTTGTAAACCAGCAAATTTTAGAAAAGCAGAAATGAGATGGCAACATTGAATTAGAAGCTAGTAGTGGAAGTCTTAGTCATTACCAAAAGGGAGGCCATTAGAAGAATTTGAAGCTTAATAGCACATTCTGGGCATAAGCTTAAACACTTCTAGTCTGAATGCTGGTGGGACAAGACATATCTGGTAGACGGATTAGGCGTCATTTTTGAAACAGAAAACAATAATACAAATTGTCCAATTCAACTTACACTTCTATTCTGACAGCTATGCACAGGTGGGCGCTTGAAAGAGTTACTATGGCAACGAACGCTTTTGCCAATCAACAGTACGCAGTCACATTTCCTCACCGCAATGCTGTTTTGCAGTTTTCTTTAGTTGCCATACTGATAGGTCAGGTGCATTTATGTTTCCCGAGAATTTGCAAATTTTGTTTTGTTTAATTTATTTAGAGTCACTTTAACAACTAGGTCATATCGTTACTATTTTGTATAATACAATGTATACAATAAATTGGTTACAATTATTTAAACAAAAACATGAAAATAATAAGTAACAAATCATTATGACAAAGGTATTCAATACCTATAAATCACAAGGATAAATTTCTGAATAACAATCAGTAGAAAGTAGTATTTAGACAATCAATTTGTTGTATAATAACTGATGTATATTCTAAATTGGTATCCTTAGAATTAGATTTTTGTATACAAGTTTGTAGTTTTAAGGAATAGCAGTACGTATTTGAAGTTGGATGGCGTGTTCAGAATGGTGGATAAGTCTCCAGTGATGTGATGAAGCTGTCGTTGTGAAGCGTATTCCTTGCATTCTGTGAGAAGATGGTTTACTATGAGACAGGTGTTGCAGACTTCACATTGCGGTGGCTGGACTTTGCTAAGGAGGTATGAGTGGGTTAACATTGTATGACCAATGTGGAGACGTGAGATAATCACCTGCTCCTTCCTGCTAAGAGTAGACAGGGGAAGGACTAAGTGTTCTCTTTCCTTACCATATGTAACTTTTCTGGAGGCAATTGATTCCATATCTGTTTCCATTTTGTATTTATTACTCTGGAGAAGTATTTTGTAATATCCTGATAAGGTACTGTTTGTTGTTCATCTGAGTTTGTTAGTTGACTTGCTTCTTTGGCAGCTTTGTCTGCTTCCTCATTTCCCTTAATGCTGCAGTGTGAAGGGACCCACATGAAAGCAACAATTTTCTTATTATTTAGAGTAATGAAGTAAAGACTGTGGATATCTTGAAGTAGTTGAAGATCAGTTGGTCGGGCTCTGAGACTTTGGAGAGAACTTAATATATCAGAAATTAAAAGAAATCTACTCTCACTAGATTGGATTATGTATGTCAAAGCTTGCTTAAGTGCAGAAAGTTTGCAGGAGAATATGGAATAATGATTAGGAAGTTTCAACTGAAGCTTCCTATCTGGGGTAATTACAGTGCATCCATTGTCGTTGTCTGTTTTGGAACCATCAGTGTAGATGTATGTATGTTTAGGGTAGATATTAGTTATTTTTTGAAACAACTGTTTATAGGTAGATGCATCTGTATGAGATTTATGATGAGCTGTGATGTTCAAATTTAGTTGGATAGTCAGTATTCTCCAAGGTGGAAGACAATGAAACTTTCTTGGCACTATAGCAGCAATTCTTGTCATGTTCTTCAATGGATTTGCTTACATTAGATTTAAATGATATTTTTTATTATTTGAAGCAAAAGGTTAGAAACAGTGATATATTTAACATTTGAAAGTAATGAGTCAGTAATTCAAAAACAAACATCACTTAAATAATCCTTACTTGGACATGTTTCGGAGAATGGTTTGTCCCCATCGTCAGCAGTTATCCGTGGTTTCTTGAAGTGAGCTGGTTGTCTGTGGCGGCATCTGATGTCTGTGAGATGAACTTCCAAAGAGAGTTTTCAGGCGGCAATTAAAAATTTAAAGTATACTGTTTATTTTTTATAATTAGCAACTTTTCCCAAACAGCGAGTTCGGCTGCATTACTGGCTGGCTTTAATAGTTTTATATTTGGTACAATTTCATGATTGGTAGACCAGAAATGGTGGGCTATTGCTGATTTTTCTATTTGTTTGTATTTCACACATCTCATATGTTCCTGTAATCTAATATGTAAACTTCTTTTTGTTTTTCCTATGTAGAACTTATTGCAGTTTGAGCAGTTGATTTTGTATATCCCTGATTTCTTGTTTTCAGGTACTGGGTCTTTCAGGTTGTTGCATAATAAGTTTTTTAAACTGAATTTATTTATTGGGGCTAGGGTGATGTTGTACTTCTTGAATATCTTGTTGAATTTATGATGCATTCTGGGATGATATGTGGATTTCCTGAACTGTGTCTTGGTTTTTGATTCTGTTATTTTTGTGGTATCCAATATGTGTTTCTGTTTCTTGAATTTCCAATTTTTTTTATCTACTAATTGTTTACTGTATCCATTAATTGCAGCTATGTTAATCATGTGGTTATATTCTTTGTTGTATTCATTCTTTTTCAATGGGATGTTGACTAGTCTATATGTTATTGGATGTTTCCAGTAGGACATATTGGTATTCATTGATTCGGGTCTTGCTTAAGTTTTAAGAGTGAATTTTAGGCTCAAATCTGTTGTACGGACATACAATGGAGGCTCGTCAGTTTCCATCGTTAGAGCAGAAATAGGGCTGGTTCTGTAAGCTTCCAAGCATATTCTTAGTGCTGTTGTTTGGATTGTATCTACTTTCCTTAAAACTGGAGATTTAGCTGTACTGTAGATCTGAGCGCCATAATCAAGTTTACTTCTAATGATAGGTTTATACGTTCGAATGAGGGTACTGAGGTCGAACTCCCAGTTTTTGCAGCTTTAGTCCTCTGAGACATTCATTTTTCATATCATCTATGTGACGTTTCCAGCTTAGAGTTACATCAAATGTTAATCCTAAGATCTGCTACAAAGGAATAGTGAGATAATGATCCTTGTGGAACACCTCTATTAATGGATTCTTCCTTTGACATGATTCCTTTGTAGCAGATTTTAATTTTCCATTCCTAAAGGAAGTTGTTAATAAAGTGATACAAATTACCACTGAAACCGATATTTTGCATTGTTTTGAGTATGTAAGCTCGTGAAATTTTATTGTACGCTTTTTCTATATCTAGGCTTATTGCCATTAAATGTTGTTTCTGTGTAAATGCAGCTTTTATTTTTGAATCTAGTATTAAGAGATGGTTAGTGGTGGATTGAAACTGACGGAAACCATTTTGAGCTTAAGTGAAAAATTGCATTTTTTCTAATTTCAATGCAGTCGGTTATTTATAATTTTTTCAAGTATTTTACACATAGAGCAGGTGAGAGCTATAAGTCTGAAATTTCAGGAGAAGCAAGATGTTTGTTTGGTTTGGGGATGGGTGCATAGTTGCTGTGCGCCACTACTTAGGAAAAGTTCTTGAGTTCCATGTGGATATAATTAAGGATTTCGTGCAAGTAAACTAGTCCATCTTCCGGTACGGATTTTTAACATCATGTAAGGAATATTGTCACTCGAACGTCGGAACTCCCTATAGAACAGGCCGGCAGTAGGGCCAGAGGGGAAGCATTTAGGCCACGCCTACCCATTTGTCTCGTGTCACTAACTGAAGGGATGATTAGGTAAACGGCGGGAGCCCTGTACCGTCTCTATCCCCTCCCACAAGACGTCTCGAAACCTCGGGATAATTGTGCGCGCCGCGAAGTTTCCAGAAACGGCGATCTTCCCTATATAAGGCCTGTAGTTGGCGAGTCAGTTCAGTTCTTGGCGAGCAGCCGTGATGAGCGCCCAGTGAGGGAACGGACTGGAGAACTGTGCACGTGCATCGGAGGAGTGTACGTAACTGCGAGTGCAGAGTGGAACTGCGACGGACGAACTGGTGAATTGTAATGGTGTGCGCTACGTAATTCTGTGTAATCGGCAAGTGTTTCAACTGTAATTCGGTGGAAATAAAGAACATTTTGTGTCTGTGTAATTGGACTTTTAATTTCACGAACCCACAAAGTCACAATATTATCCGGCCCTGGGCTGGAGCATTTACTTTTTTTTTTTTTTTCAAGTACTTCCATGAATTCTGTAGATGTAATGTTATCACTGTAGTTTTCTTGGTCATTTTCGTCAGGTTGGTAGCAATTTGCGAATGTTGTAGCTTCTTTACCAGTAGGTAAACTGTCGTAACTGATGTAGGTACCTTCAGTACATCCACCTCCAAAGTGCAGAATTGGTTACTGTACTCTGCAGCCGAGCCCGCGAAATGGTATGTGCTTTGCGCGAATAATTTGCATTTGAGAGGCAAAATAAGAGACAGTTCATAGATGTGAATGAAGTTCTGGAGAGAACCGTCGCTGCATTGAAAAGGGTTCAAGTACGAAACCTTTTACTTATAATTACATTTATTTCCTTGGGTTTCCAGTCCCAGCTATACCTGCACTTGCTTCACTTTCTTGCTCTCCAAACTCAATTTGACTTGTCTTCCCCAATTCCAAGAGCTGTCTTGACTCTTGCAGTAGCAGTAGTTTTTTTTTTTTTTTTTTATGCAGGGGAAAAATCTAATAAATACACGCACAGGACTACTCCCACCAGTTAAAAAATCCAGCAAACCATGGGTAACTTCTTGGATCCACCTGGTGGTAGATATTATTTCAAGAAGTAGTTGTAGATGGTATGAGTAATAATATGCAAATATTCATTATTATATTCCTTATTAAGTCATTATGTCTCTTAATAAGCATAACGACTTGGTGGCTGATTTACTGTCAATTCTTGCTTGAGGACAGAGTTTTAGATACACACCTGCTTTAGTAATTTTCTCTAATTTTGTCTTCTACCTTGTTTCTTTTCCTATGGCACTTACATATACAAAGAAGGTATGTTCAACAGTATCCTTCTGGCCACAATATAGACATTCATCTGTTTCACAAGCACGAAAATTATCCATGACCTGTAAAAGCTTTGGGATAAGCTATACAAAAGTCCACGTATTTTAGTTAATTGATGGAAATAAATGGAAATTAATTGTTCTTTCACAGTGGCCGTGTGTAGGCTAAATTGTGGAAACGTAGAGTCAGACTGAAAAATTCAATGCCATAAACGGGATTGAACCACGGATCTTCTGGTTTCCGTCCAGCCGCTCTAATAGTGGTTAACTATAAAGCCCGGGCCTTAAAGTACTTACATGTCGTAAGTTACCATTAAGGTAGTTGTCTCATGTTTATGAGAACTCCTAAGTGGTTTACCGGGAAAATGCGAGTCAGTTGGAGAACTTAATGTCATATCGGCACGTTGGCCATAGTAGCTCAGTGGTAGAGCGGCTGGACGGAAACCAGAAGATCCGTGGTTCAAATCCCGGCTATGGCATTGAATTTTTCAGTCTGACTCTACGTTTCCACAATGATGGAAATCAATCATTTCTCCACTCTAGCCGTTTATAGGCTAAGGTTTTTGATGGATAGAGTCAACATGAAAAATTCAATGCCATGGTCGGGATTTGAACCACGGATCTCCTGGTTTCCATCCAGTCGCTCTAACCCATTGAGCTACCATGGCCAACGTGCCGTCCTGACATTAAATTCTCCATTTGACTCGTATATTTCCCGGTAAACCACTAGGGGCTCTCGCATACGAGATACGCCGTTTGTGGCGACTTACTATCGTAAGTACTTAAGTCCCAGGCTTCATCATTTAACTCTTATTATTTTAGTTAATTGATGGAAATTAATCATTTCTCCACACTAGCCGTTTATAGGCTAAGGTTTTTGATGGATAGAGTCAACATGAACAATTCAATGCCATGGCTGGGATTTGAACCACGGATCTCCTGGTTTCCGTTCAGCCAATTAAAGTAATTCCAGGAGGATAGCCGAATTACTCCATCATAATAAAGAATGCAGAAAGTACGACTCAGAATAGAACCTTTTGGTATTCCGTAAGTTATTTGCATCTTGATATTTTCTCCTACGAGTATTGCTCTATCCTCTACACATCCAGCTATTATATTACAAAGACAGGGCGAAATTCCTTTCCTATTGAACTCTTGAGAGTAAAACCTTCCCAAGTAGCAGAGCTGAAAGCAGTTCAAGTTATTAAGGCACATGGGATGTACATTTTACTAATTCGGCTATTTCTTGAATCCCTATGCTTAGTTGCAACTACATTTTGCTGTATCCGGCTTTGTTCCTTACCGTCGATGCTCGTTTGTCGCAGTTGGATGACCTTGTGAGGTGTGATTTTCATGTTTGTTCCAATGTTTTTTTTTTTTTTTTTGATATCTTCTAAATAAACATAAACGAATATCTAGATAATAAAGCACCATTTAGAATGGTCCTAGGAACATGGGTGGCACACTGCAATGCAATTTGTTGCTCATTTAGCGACACCATTGCCCAAACGAAGGTAATTTTTCTTTTATTTGTTCCATTTATACCCCGCCTTTAACTACAATGGTCATATCGGCGGCTGTTCTCCTTTGGAACACGTTGAGGGTGTTAACTCGTAAACGTTAGGTTTTAACATTAGATCACGCACACATTCACACTTCCAGACTCTGGAGAAGATGAGGAATTATCTTGATAGGTAATTTGTGTTGCTATGTGTAGGAACCAAGCGTAGCCTATTAGTGGTTCGATATCTTCACATCCCGTATGCCTATTTTCTAAAATGTAAATTTAATAGATGCGTTTTTATCAGGAATAGAAAATCGGTATGAATGCACACTCTACCTATAGAAACTGAGTCAATGGGAACATATGTACTTGGAGATAAACAAAATGGCAACTCTGCCAAATGCAAACTGTTGTTTCACGTTGAAATAATCTATATCGTCACTATTTCATATTTCACTAAGCATTTTATTTAATAGCACCCATTTCTTGCAACAATGCATTTTATGTACATTGATAGCATGAAATGTTGTGCATTAAATTCATACCTTGAATCACATATTTGTGTCGTATTACTGCATAATCAACTATAAAGAAATGCAATCATGTTGAGTTTGCTCAAAACAATTATTTCGTTTCTTGGCCTGTAAGCTTTAATTTCATTGCTTCTAATATTAAGAAGACACAATGCTTCCTTATATCCATGGTAGGTAAAGCTAATGTAAACATAACAGTGCATGATCGAAGTAATTGAGATTTATAGAGATACTCATATGTGGGCAGTTAAAGAGAAATAGTATTAAATGCCGGAAGTATGACTGATAGTTGAAGTAGATGTACTGCTTATATTTTCATACCTTTTAAATAGGGCCCAGAAGTTTAGCAAAAAAAAAAAAAAAAATCAATACAATAGGTTAGTTTTGACGGAGTTATACGCTACCTGCATCTCGTAAACATAGGGGAAAGGTTAAGTGCCATGCAGTCGCGCACGTACTCATACAACCAGGATCACGAGCAACTGTAATCTATCAAACGTATTCTCACGACGGACTCAGTGTCATAGAATATATTGCAAATTTATTCATAAATTACACAAAACAAACGTATCTTTTCCAGATATATGAACACAAACAAAAGAATAAGTAATATTTGCAATGTGCAAAAGCTAATTAATTGTGCCAATACTACATTATGCCTGCGCATATGCCTTGTCAAGGCGAACAACAATACACATTTTGAAGTTTTCAAACGAAAACTATCTTCTGTTCTCCTTCAGATATGCTCTGTATTGGAAAAAGCTTCTCTTTACTCGCATGATATGAATGGAACAAATTTAAACCAAAAGGAGGTGCAAAAGGAGCATTGCAATTTTCTCTAGAGCCTTGTAGCTCATCCCGAATATCCTATATTTTTCTGGATAGCCCGTTTTAGTTTCTGCTGCATCTACGTCTCTGCTTGACGTAGCCAATGCCAACTTCTACCAACAGCACGGGTTGACTAACTCAGTTGACGATCTCGTGCACAACTAACTTCACAAATTTTTGACTCAACTCCCGGGCCCTACTTATAAATCATCCAGTTGTAAACACTTCAATACTATTGCAGCGTACATAAGATGGCAAAGAAAAAAGAATATAACGCTGTGTGATGTAAAAATAGCATAAATTTGCTGTTCCGCATAACTATTCAATTGTTTTTAAACGACGAATTTGACAACAAAGTGTTCATTTTGTAATAATGAAGAATAAGGTAATTTGATAAATTATTAATGGAATATATCGATATTATATATAATTATAAACAACTGTTTTATCATATAATTTTAAAGTATAAATTATTCCTCAGTATTCATTTCTATTCGTTTTTCATCTGAGAGCTTAAGGACAGGGACGGTTTGGTTGGGCTCCAGCACATGAAAGGCCACCTCCCCCTCCACTGAACCGTTCCCGCTCCCTTTGTAGAAACATTAGGGATGTTCGAGAGAGTGCAGCAAAATGTCATGTTTAATTGGGTGTATCTGAATTGACAGTCACAATTTTCAACAGTTCCCGAGAGTTTAATTATTTACTATGCAAAAGGTAAACCTATTTAATACAACTTCATATTTATGCATACTTGGGCAAATAAAACAATTCACAAATTTGAAAGAACATAGTATAATATTGTTTCTCAAACCAAATAAAACATAATTTTTCCCTTAAGGTTTTCTAAAAGCTATAAGATTCCCTATAATAAATTATCTCATATCAATCCAGGTGCTTAGATTGTGAGAGAGTTAACATTGAAAAGACCAAAAGCTATTTGGAAACCAGACTAAAGGAGAATTTTAAAAATTTATATAAACAAATGGATCAATCGACTGTGGTAGATAGCTTAGCTATTTAATCATGAAATAAATACAGAGATTAAATTAAGGAATTCAAATGGGCTCATCAATGTTATGTTATAAGAAACATATCTGCGTCAGGAATAGAGTTCGCGTAATGAATTTTGAAATACGATTGATTCCTTTTCCTTTTCCCTTCCAGCCATAGCAACCAGATATCGAACCAGGGGCGGCCGGTGAGGTATTGTATTGACGGTGCCATAAATAAATAAGGGTTGTTAAAATATAAATATGTGCACCAATTACGATCGATTTAGGTAATCTTATCAATAATCCAACCTATTTTATAATATACTGTACCATACAGAACGTACAGGGAAACGGAAATAGATATTTATTACATCCGTACTTTTGTTATGCACAGGTGTAACGAGTACAGTAACATTTTGATAATACAGTTCATGGAGAATGTGATACGAAGCGTTCGTGTACGATTTCGTGATAGAGAGGAAGTTATTGTTATTGCTTTAGCCATAATTTTTCTCGCGCTGAAATCAAACGAAACAAACTTGAGAAATCTTTGTCTCACACTCACAAACACATACGAGCGAGCACACACGCACGCACGTACACACAAGACGAAATTTTTCACTGCAAAATGAGTAATCTGAATTTTTAAACATGGTTTAATGAAATTACTAACTTTTAAAAATTAAAAGCATTGTACTCACCGAAAGCAGCAACTCCATGACTTTATGAAGACAGCTTTAAATGAATTAGTAGGAACGGTATTGAAAATCCATTCGTCGCTCCTTCTTGTTGGCAAATAAATCTATCACCTTTGAATTGAAATTGTCAATTTTGCACACGAACAGCTTTTCACAGGACAGCATTCCTAAGGCACTCAATCGCTCTGCTTTCATTGTGTTTTGTAGAAAAGTTTTAATCCTCTTGAGCATTGAAAAGCACTGCTCAGCTTCTGATGTCGAGATAGGCATAGTGATTAACAGTTTCAAAACTTTAACAGTCTCTTCAAAAGTAGTACAGAGTTCATCCTCTAGAATCAGCGAAAGAAACGGAAGCGCACCGGAAACTGCTCTCAACTCAGGCCTAGCATAGAACACTTGAAGCTCTCCCTTCAACTTTCTTTTCTCCAGATATGTATATGTGTCCGTAATTTCAAGATATGTCTGGCAAATGTGTTACATAATTGTCAAACTGGCTTACATCAAATAAGCTGGTTGCAATGAGGTGCCCAGTGAACTGAATACGTGATTTTCTTTCACAAAAGATGGCATCACACACCTCCAAAGCATTTTGCTTTTTGTTATTATCACCAACCCTTGCTCTCTTGTAAGGCATTGTTTTGTCATTTTCAAAACTAACCTAACTGATGGAGTCAATGTCATCTTTGATGTTTTGCATTATTGTTTCAAAGTTATGAATGTCTTGTTTTACCTTGGTTGGTTCAGTTGTCTTTTTTTTGAAATTGGTTAATAAGTATGTCCACACGAGGCATTATCTTATAGAAAAACAATAGCCAGAAAATGAAGTCTCTATCTTGCCGTCTTTGTATGAACCAGCTTTTTCAATAGTAGAGGGTAATTTTATGTTCTCACTCGTTTCAATTGTTTCCATGACAGTAATAAGCTCCTTTCTGTTTTCATAAATATCCTTTACTACTCGCGAATGGTAATTCCATCTTGTGAGAGACACACGGGGTAAGCTTTTCTGAATTATGCTATGCAACACTTTCGATCTTTGTGGCGAATTTGAAAAGAAAGAAGAAATGCCTGAAAGATGTGCAAAGAAGATGCGGGCTTTGCGATTAATTCAGGTTGCAGTAGACATTATAAGGTTTAACTGGTGCGCATAGCAATGAATGTAGTGCGCATTTGGGTATTTTCTTTTATTAATTTCTGTACTCCGTTTGACTCACCACTCATAACGTTTGCACCATCGTAACTCTGAGCTATTAGTTGTGCTCGGTCATCTCCAATTAAGGGTTCGATTTCTTTCAGAATACACTCCGAGATAGACTGAGCATTCTGACCTTCTGGATTAACAAAATTCCAAAATATTTCAACGGGGGTTCCATAAACAATGTATCGCAAAACAATAACCAACTGAAATTCGCAAGACACATCAGTGGTTTCATCCGCGATTATTGCAACATAATCCGCACGCTTTATTTCTTTGCGAACTTCCTCGTGATACACTTCCAACATGCACTGCAGGAGTTCGTTTTGAATAGTCTTAGAAATGCCTTTGAATACTGATGACTGACTGAGATGCACTTGAAGTTCTTTATCTAACTCCGCACTAAACTGAATGAGCTCACGAAAAAAACCCTTATTTTGAGAGGCGTCAGATTCGTCGTGTCCCCTAAGAGCCGGTTCCAAAGCACCACAGAACCGAATACAGTTTATAAACTTGTTCTTGTCTACTTGTTTGTTATGGCTGTTGACTGCCTATACTGCGAATCTAATTTGTCCTGAATATTGGTTTTGCCTAGAAATGAAAGACTCAGAACATTGTCCATGTGTCGATTCGATGTTTCGTGCACTTTCATTTTAGACCATAAATGCCCAATATCAGTTATTCTAGTCTTACACCAATGGACATCTCCCCCAAATAACACACAAGGAAAACAAGAAACTGCATTGTTTTCATCACAGCCGCAAATCCATTTGTTCTTTTGATAAATAGCCGGATTAAACTTACGGTATCGATTTTTTGTTTGCTGCTGCAGATTCAGTTTCGGGAGTGGCCTACCCATTGTTTTTATCTGAATTTTTTCACTTAGAGTCCTGTTACTAAATGAAGTTTTCAGTAATTCACTCACCTTGTTCATGTTCGTAACTTTACTGTGAATTTTAACTTAAAGAAAAAACACTGAACACTGTTTTAAAAATCCGTACTCACGAAGAACTACAGCATTACAGGAGCACATACAGAACTACTCTACCATTGCTTTGAAAACATGTGTCCAACGCGCGGGTTTTATGTTCTACCAACAAAACTGCTGCTGTGAAATATGCACATTTTGAAATACTGTCTCTAAATGTTAAAATCTAATACTATATTCACATTGAAACCCAATAAATTTATTTATAAGGATATCTATGTGTTGTATTTCTGCAACTGATTTCATTAAAGCATTAATTTGCGTTTTGAAGTTCCTCAGAATTAACTTGCATAAGGATGGTGACACTGCATTAAAGGAAGGTAAGCGCGAAATGTATTCTTACCATTGTCTTTCGCTAGGTGGCAGGATCGTGGTTCTCTGAAGTCCCGTGGTTTACTGCCCTCTAACGGGCAAAGCGTAAGTTATGCGCCAGAGAAATTCCGGCACTACCTTCTCTGACTTTCTTCCATAAGAGCCGTGTATAAGCAGACATCTTAGCCCCTAGCCCTAACACAGGCGTTTATGGGCGTAGACGCTGCCGTTCTAGAATCGGCACCAAGCTACGGAAAACAACCAAGAGAGAGCGCTGGCGTTCATCGCGCCTATTCAAACGAGGGAGCAACTACTAATAAACAATTCCTTTTGCGCAATTCTTATACACTTCTCTTTCTTTCGCTTTCATACAGATGGTGCCATGGCACAGCGGCACTACCTCAGAAGCCGCCCCTGTATCGAACAATACATCACCTAGTGGCAGTAACTGTAAGCACTGAAATAAACAGAGAAAGAAGCTGAAGGTGCAATTTATTTATTGCGAAACAAGTCATTCTAGTTAAAGATAACTAGTACTGTCTGCTCAGTTTAAAAAATGTCAGTTTAGGATTGTGTAATGTAATCACTTTTACTGCCTTCCGGATGCTAGATTCATGTAAAATACACAGTGTTGTCATCTATGCATAATGCCTATCACTACAGTTAGTGAAACGAGCATTAGATCTGGCAGCATGGGTAACTCATATGCACTCTCATACACTCATTTCGTAGTAAACAGATGCACTACACCGCTCGCAAAAGTTAAAGGCATATCAACGCCAGCCAATGCTCAAGCAGAGCGGTGTTGCCAAGCGTAGTACTGCACCTGCAGAGGTTCCGTGTACATACGAGCAGTTTTACCCGCCAGCAAAGGTTTTGGCTATTCTTCCCGTAATTAAACAACACATTAAATATTTCTAAAACATTAAAATCTTACCTTGACACACGTCACAGCAGTGGAACAGCAAGCACGGTTTCCAATCTATTATGTGTTTCAAATGGGAAGAGTTCTAGAGTCCAGCTAATCAGATGCCGTATCACACTCAGCGTTGCCAGCTTGTTACCCCACTCCTTTTATATTTCCCTCTCTCTCGCACACTCAAACAACATGCAGCTCTGCTTGGCGCAGACGTAAGGGTAAGCAAATTATATTTTACAAACTTTTACAATGATGCAGTTGCCAAAATCAAAATAGGACAAGCATTTTCGCAAATTACGTATATTTTAAAATACTATAACTATAATTATAGTTCATGAATTACCTGTTTTTCTGATCCAATGGAACTATCAGTGGCTCATCCATATCGGTGTCAAAGTCACTTCCGTTAAGAGACAATTCGTCATTGTCACTGTCTTCATCGTCTGAGTCTTGCAAATTTATGATTATAGGTTCCAAAATCTCGTCACATGCTATTTGTTTCTTAAAATTGTCTTCTTGAAGATTTTCTGCATGCCTCACGCAGTTTTCCCAGTCCTGTTGTGTTACCTTGTCAATTTCTTCGTGAACAAGTCGTTTAACGTCCGTCAGTTTAAAACTATAATTTCTGTTTGCAATCCCTCTTTTTATTTGAGCCCACACCAACTCAATTGGATTATATTGGCAGTGGTAAGGTGGGAGGCGTATTGCCTCGTGTCCCATTTCAATTGCAAGTTGATCCAGCTGATCCAGTTTTTTCGTGTTTTTAAACGGAAGAACTCTTTGCAATAACTCATTTTTAGTTTCTGTTTCCGAAAAACTGTTGAAGAACCAATACACCTTAAGAATAATACTTCGAGCCTGACTTCGCAATACCTGCCTTTTTGACTCGCCACTAAATTCACCGCAAGAAGCCATTGCACTATTTAACTCTTACTCTACTGTTGTGCAAAAAAAAAAAAAAAAAAAAAAAAAAAAAAACTGAATGATATTGATCTGAATTCTCTAGAGTAAATAAACATTTCTTATCCAGCATTCATTCATAAACATAAGCATACAGCATTCCACAGTCTAACAGGAAATGAAGTGTTTGCTCTTTCTCGAGTTTAACACCTTGACTTATTCACAGTAATTATTTTATTACGTCATTTCAGTAGTTTAAATTTCAGTTCTGAGTAATTAAAAGTATATGTACATACACACCAACCACTTTGAACTCTCTAAAGCAAATAGAGACTACGAACCATTCATAAACAAAGAGATGTGACCAGACACGTTCTGCCAGGGCAGCAGGAAATTTATTGTTTCCTCTCGCTAGAATTGGCTTATTCAAAGTAATTCTTTTATCACGTCATGTCAAACATTTACGTTTCCGTTCTGAGTAATTACAAATATACGTATACGCATACATGCCAACCAATAATGATATTCATACAGTGCTTACGTCACGATTTATTGTTATAATACAGGTGATAGTGTTTTATTTATTTATATTAGAAAAACTATTTGAGCTAAAAATATGGGGTTTTCATGGTCTGTTAGATACATTGCTCTCTACCTTCCACATGGATCAATTTCGGCAAAATCTGAATTTTTCACTTAGCGCGAATAGTATTTCATACAGATTGATTAGGTTGGCGCTTCTCACAGACCACTTAAGCGAGAATGCAATACGACAACACCGCAGGACTCCGATTGGTTGCTCACCTAGTAGCGCTCAAGGATAAACACCTTCCCATTTGAAACACATAATAGTAACTCGCTTCCCGAGTTTATGCAGCTTTTCCGGAGATTAAAGCACAGGTAAACTACTTTTTTCTGAGGATGAAGCTGCTTTATTACAAATCCGTGACACTGGGTGCACACTACATACACCACACGGTTACACAGTTAATTGCTGGGATTTTGAAACATCTACAGTTGCCCTATATCCTGGATTGGAGAGCTTTCGTAAAAACTTGTTCATATTAAATATAATTTTTGAGCCCTGAGAATGAATCACTTCAACGTTTGTTGATCGAAAAATCACTTGTCCCAGCTTCGAGGTACATGTTCACGCACTCGAAAAAAAGATATTGTATAATAATAACTTAATGTAATATTAACAATATTTCAGCTCGAGTTGCCTTGAATGGATGGATGTTGGGTGTAACCATAACCATGTGAAGATAAAAAGTTCATCGCTCGCGTTATAAGTATCGTAGAGACAGGATTTTTGTACGGTCATGATCAGAAAATAAAATTCTTTCTTATTATAAGATTGGCATCTGTCATTTTTCAAACATTTATCCGAGCGTAATTAATTAATATAATGTTCTCAGTTCAGGCGCGCGAGATGCGTGTACCAGCGCTGCTAGGCGGCGCAAGCTTAGGATTGGCTGGAGTCTGCAGTACGGCAAGCCTCCCTAAGCCTCTTAAGTTTAGCGAAGATTATACCAGTATACAGATAAACAGTTGAACCTCCTCTCCCCTTTATTCCTTTCTTGCCTTCTTGTGGTGGGCAGACAGTAAGTGAATGTTTAAGGACATAAAAGTATGGTATGGTTTAAAATGTGAAGTGTACCTGCTGAAATGCCTGTCAGCAATCTGCCACAGAGCACTGACACAAAACTGCTGCCTGTGGCAATGAGAAACCAACCAAGTAGACACGGTATGGCCGCAATCTTGATGGTGTTGAGACGACCCACTAGCTCCATGGTAACACCAGCCAGCAGAGCAC
The DNA here is from genome assembly GCA_030765055.1 of Mantis religiosa. Lineage (NCBI taxonomy): Eukaryota > Metazoa > Arthropoda > Insecta > Mantodea > Mantidae > Mantis > Mantis religiosa. The sequence goes on along the minus strand of CM060951.1, from coordinate 112,643,213 downwards.
CCACTGGGACCATTAGCACGAGTACACTAGCTGCAAAGGTAAACACATTCATTAACGCAACTCTTTGGTCATTACTCATAATAAAATGTGCCATATCACCCAATTGACTTACCTAACCAAGGTCCTTCATGGGTTTGTACTTTGATGTCGCTGTCTGGTGCCTCCACTTGTGGAACCAAAATGGCCGAATAGGCGAGGGCAAACCCCACCACGATGTGGAAAGAGGCAGCAGCAACAGCTGCAAAAACCTGAAAATCATATTTAATTTTTAACTTTTTGGAATTTAGCTTATGGATTTTAAAATGACATTTAGGGCCAGTTTCTTCAAATTCAACAATTTATAAGCTATGTATTTCTAAATATCATTTACATGCCACATGCTAGACGTATAGGCTACACAACGGAGGGGGAAAACTTGTGCTCTTAAGAAATTACGTTTTTAATTATGCACGAGCTTTAACTGGTATAGTTTCTATGTTGCGTGTGAAATACTATTTAATTTGTTCAGAGTACTTTTTATAAGGCCTGAGATTCTTTTACATGCAGTGAATTGGCAACACAGGACCACCGATTTACTTCCCTTCGGAAGGAAGCCGTGCTAAGAACTTTCACGGCCCCCCCCCAAAAAAATCCATCATCCTCTGTCGGATACAAACCCTCGAACATGGGGATACCCCTAAGCCATGTGGTCGGCGACCTAATAAGGCCCCAATAATTCTAAGCTCAAAGACTGGAACCACTGCTAAGAGTGATGAACGAACCATCGACCAAGCATGTCCACGAAGTTTTGAGCAACCTCCGCGCCATTTTTCGGGCACGCCACACGCCACGAAACCTATAAGCACTTCTGAAAGAACAAAAACGAAACAATGAAAGGCTAATGATGGAAAGAAAATCATGTTAGATGAGAAACCACTCAAGAATTCGTCTAAAGGCTAGGGAAAACACAAGACCAAGTGGTGGTCGACGGGATTCGAACTTTGCGCTTTCCGAATGCACACGTTAACCCGGAGCCGCCTTCTCTAAGTACTTAAGCGATTGAATTGTAAAGTTTCCAGCTTGTGTTCACCATTCTCTATTTTAACATATTCGATTTACATGTCTATGTTTTATGCAGACTCGTAGAAGGGTTACCAGCAATTTAGGTGTTCGGCCTTAACCGTTCCATTACGTGAATTTAAAGAAGTGTTCCCTTCACGATGGCTTTCGCACCAGCACGAATATTTGTAAAAGTAGTCCAAAAAGCACAAAATATCACACAATTGAATTCAGAGCGTAACAGCGCCATCACAAAACTGTTTTCATGATACAACCATGTCGAAGAACTCTGCAGCGTCACGAAAATGCTTATTATAGTGGTGCTTACTTTATCAAAGTATTTTAATTCTTGATTTCACCATTGTGAAGACGACATAAAAATGCCTTAGGTTACCATGGCAGACTCAAAACGCTGGACAGCGAAGGCCGTTGACCGATGCCACCGAGAAAATCAGGATTCATGGAACAACTTTATGGTCTCAAAGTTAGCATCTGCTCTGTGCAATCAAATTATTATAACAATCTTCTATTGAACTGCGAAACATATCCATATCTTTGTGCTAGTACAGTAAAACCGGTACAGTTATTACAGTATTACAGCAGTATCTATTACAGTAGTAATAGATTTTTGGTAGCTTATATTCTGTCATACCTAATGAATGTTGAACATTGCTATTGGCTGAACGTGATGTTTGATGCTATTGGCTGAACGTGATGTTTGAATGACGTATCTATTGTAATCCTAGCGTTACTAATTCTTCAACAAAATAGGCTTTTACATCTAGGGTTATAAAAGGAGCAGTCAAACACAATGCCCGCTAGGTATTAACAGTGCTGCTTTTGTCCTTTCCAATTACTCTGCTTCCCGGTAACATGATTTGTGCACGTGATCCTCGGATGTTTCCCTGTCGTAACCGGTACATACTGGATGTGGTGGTTGCAACTTTATTGACCAGTAGTGTATTTCACATTTATTTTGCCGAGTATCTACTTCTTCTCTTACATGCATTGATCGTTCGCCCAACAATATGTTTTATGTTAGAACTCATTCACAAAATAGATTTTTAATGTCAGCCCCAACTGACACAATGAAAGTATTACTCTTATCCTCAAAAGGATTTTTTTATATCTGCGGAAAGAACAAACGATATTACAGTTTTGTGTCGCCTCGATTGCTATTTTTTATTTATAGTTCTATATTTCTTAAAATTGTACTGATTTTTAAAAAAAAATATCCTGCGTAGTGTTGCGTAAAGCAAATGTTTTGGTATAGCATTTCAGATTGTGATTTTGATGTGATGGAGGAAAAATATCAAACCCAGGAACTATCAGCATTTTTGTAACTTTCTCGTTAAAACCCCATAATTAATATTTTTCAAATTTCTCTCTGTCTTTCTGTCTGTCAGGTCTGCGCCACTTATAAAAATTCAAACTTATGAAGGTGTTCTATATACAGGTTAATAATTACTTGAATAACAGTGTAACATTACGCACACTTGGTGCCGTCCTTAGTAAAGCGAGAAGGCGTATCGGAAATAATTCGCCACACAGAGAAGTTTACCTCAGTTTATCGCACATACACGGCGAGTCCAGTGTATGTATAGTCATAATCATGTCTTCTGGACAGCAATGTGTCATACATCGGCAGGCGCGAGAAAACATCATATAGACACACGCAGCTTCCAATCGCTCCATTTGTGTTTCGTAACTTACTGTACGTAACTTACTGATATTTCACTCTTCTAATCGACCAGACAAGACCCAATAAGGGACGATGGCATCGCTGGTCACCTGAAGGTCAATACGCCTCAATGCTCTGTCGAGTTATACTACATGGCAAAGCGAGAAAGCGTATCGGGAAAAATTCGCAACACAGATGTTTACCTCAGCTTATCGCACATACACGGTGAGTGAGTTATAGTGTTAAGATGTAATCATGTCTTCTGGACAGCAATGTGTCATAAATCGGCAGGCGCGAGAAATCATGTCATATAGACACACGCAGCATCCAATCGCTCTATTTGTGTTTCGTAACTTACTGTACGTCAACTTACTAATATTTCACTCTTCTAATCGATCAGTTAAGACCCGATAAGAGACGATCACAGCGCTGATCACCTCAAGGTCGATATTCCTCAACACTCTGTCGAGTAATATATGTGGCGATGTAAACAAAGCGGGAAAATGTATTACTCCGCCGGCGGCTGTGATTGGAGGGAATATTCGCGCTATTTTATTCCCACGTGGGAAACATATGTGCTGGCAACGAACTTCTAAGCAAAGTTTTGCTTTGCCGTTTTCGATGTATGAGTAGCTTATACGGTATCATTTTTAAGTTAACATTAAATTCAAAGATGAGTGTGCTGTATAATATATTTTTCCTTTTGTAAGTTAAAAAAATGTCTCAATGCTTACAGCAATTACTTAAATATTTGATTATTTCACACAACCTTCATATATAAATTAAAAGTTAGGGCACGAGTCTTTGTTCGAAATAATAGTGTTAAATACTGCGTGTAGCTACTTTGGCGACGACTTGAAAGTTCTACTGGCATACAACTATAAAAAAAAAAAAAAATGTTTTAAGTACCTATTGGAACCTGACAACGGACTAATTCCTTAAACGACTTCCACTTCCGCATTTTCCTTTGGTAGTTCCTGCGCCACAATAATATATCTTCACGTTCAATAGTTATATTTTTTTTCTGTTTCTATTCACCAATTCAAAACCTATGTCGCGAAGAATGGCGTTGAAGCTTGTTGTTCTAAAATTTGGCAAATCGGGATTATTGATTACTACTGAAGCACTTCTGTAATTGTTACTGACTGTTTTGTTCAAAGAAACTATGCCTCCTTCGACGAACAGCACCTTTAAAAAAATCATCGCATTCACCTTCCACAACTGACTTCTTTTTCGATGTTTTCCTGGGGTAGAAAGCCGTTTTCAAAACTTGCTTCGAGTGGCATTATTACTTGGCGCTGAAACACTAGTATGTTCTGCTGATAAATAAAGTCCTCCATTGCTAAAGTCGCGTATTTTTCATACGCCTTGCAAAATATGTTCAATATAATTGTTTTTTTTCACCACTTTTTAACGGTTTCCCTCTGTGTTTTTACATATTGCACGGACGCAGTCATGTAGTACAACTGATCTTCCACTTCTTTCTGCTTTTAAACTGCGCAAGCGCAACGTGCACTATTAATACATACAAATTACACTTACATTTACAAAATAAATAATTACTTACCTGTTTTACTCTGACATTTGTAATAATGTGATGTTTATATATTTTTCATTATATACAGTCTTTAAATATGATATGCGAACTGTATTTTTCATCAGCAGGGAGATACAAGGCTAAACAGCCAAAGATGTCACACACGCACACGTGCTTTAGTTTACATTGCCACATAGACTAAGCAGGGTGCTGGTATACTTCCCATGCTACTTACCACTGTAGCTGTTTCGAATTTTAAAATATTCAAAGCGTAGATAAAATATTCCATGCAAATTACAAAAGAGGTTCATTAACTCATGTTCCCACCAAACCCACCCAACAATAAAGGCTCCACGTTTTAATGTATGTGTACACCACCATTTTTTTTTCTCCAGAAAATTTGGCTGAAACGGTGTTCTGTGATTTTAAATCACAAGGAAACGTAGAACAAAAGATCGCTTCTTAATTAGAATCCTTCTTATGGGAACACTTCGTTAAACGCAATCAAAAAAGAGCATAAAAATAACATACGGTCGCGAATCCCTTTTTACGACTAGCGGCGTACGCGCTAAAATGGTTCGCGCGGTATGTTTACACAAAGGAACTGATAGGCAGACAGTGTGGAAATAAAGAGCCTGCAAATACAGATAAAAATAGCGCGAGATAAAACACTTGCCGACACAGATAAGTGAGGTAATTGGAACATTCTGGTGACGTCTTGATTGTTTTATAGAACTTTCGATGTCTTGTTTATTCCAGAAATAACTAGTGATTGTTACAGAACGGTCTCGAATTATCAATGAGGTATTTAAGGGGCGACGACTCGCCAAGAGTCAGTCGTAAATAGAGAGGAGTAAACAGCTGTAGAGTGTTGTTGTAACGAGAGCTGATGTAATCAGAACGCTGTTTGGTCATCGACCTTAGTAGTCTGTGTGTGTGTGTGTGTCGTAATGCTGTCACGTGAGAATTGATGAGAGTGTATTTCTACGGAAATAAAGAACATTGGAATATCTGCAACTCGAACTTTTAATTCTACGAACCCAAAAAGTCATAATACATAATACAAGGCCGTAATGGAGGGGGAACGTGGATGTACGCCGTCCCCCCACTATTTTTCGGAGGGGGACGCAGTCCCCTTACTAATAATATTATTATACTTTTTTAATTCATTGCCTTTCTTAATTTAACATTCAAAATACTACAAAAATACAAAATATTTATACATTCAAAATACATTCAAATAATGTTTATGACTATTAACGGACCTCTATTACATATGTGGAACCCAGAGGATTACATAAAGGAGTGGATAAAAAGTCGTACGCATGCTGAGGACAACCAGAGCAGGAAGGCGAATCTACAAGTGCAGAATTCTGATCGGTTCTCCCAACATCTGGAAAATTTTTAGGTGTGCGCCCCTCCACTTTTTGTTTTTAGGAATACTGCCCTGATAATACGTGAAGCTGCGTGAATACTATCTAACGACACGAGATATTTCACTCTTCAATGCACAGGCATTATTTCGTCGTAAACTACTACAAAAGGTTTTGTCTCTCCAGTATTAAATGTAGTCGATAGTAATATGGACATGATCTTTATAATGCTCTTCTTGCACTTTGATTAATGATTGAATGGGTTATATTTAAAATTTTATTTTTTCTGCATATGTTAGTGCAACGCTTTCTACAACACGTCCTATTATTGTAGAAGTTCCGCAAGGTAGTATTCTTACTCCAGCTTTTACAATTCAGCATGTCCACCATATCTTCTCGAAACGCTCTTTGCATACAGTACGGTTATACCTACACATGTATATTGTAATTCCAAAGAATACAGCTGCAAGCATCTTAAAAGCTTAGTTTTCTATGTACATTGATTATATAAATAATTTATGAACAAATTTAGGCAAATGTCAGGCAAATATTCGCTAGACGAATATCACCTGCTTTCCTACTCTAAAACAGTTATATCCTGATTTCTTATAATTATTTTAAACACCTGGGTTTCTGTTTTGATCGCTCTTGCAATCCCATCAACAATAAATTTATTCACGTGTGTGCAAGACTCAAACATTATAAATCATTATTCATCCTTTAATTGTTTTCCTTTTATACATGTGCGTTCATGGACTATAACCTTTTTCTGCTTTCCCACTTGAAGTGTGAAAGGGATTGTATGAATGTAGTTTTTACATAATTACAAATATGTTATATATATACTTATAAATATAAATATTTCATATTGTTTCACACTGACATTGTGGAATTGATATTTATTGTTGTCTTATTGCGTGTATTGTGAATAGTTTTTTAAGTTGTCCCATATCAGGAAAAAACATTGAGTTTAGATTACGGTTTCTTCTATGGTAAGGGAGAAATTACTTTGTGATTAACACATGTTCCTCCGAATCAGCCAGTGGATTGTGTGCTATCTCTCGGACCAATAACCTATGAAGATAATAACTTAATAACCTATGAAGATAAACTTCCAAGTCAGCCATTATTAGTTAGTAGATGACGACCCTCCGGCAGGAGATGTGTCAATTACAAAGTAATTTCTCCCCGACTATAAATTAAATTACCAGGCCATAATTAATATACGAGCTCCATGCTATGGAACGCATGTACGTATATTTTGTCACTCTTCTCTGTGGAATAAACACACAACAGATCGATTGCTCTGCGCTATAGTGGGTACTTAACAAGAGATCCAAAGTTGCGGAAAATGTTAATCAGTTCTGTCAATAATTTTTCGGAAGCAAGTGACGTAAGCACCTTGGTTGAACAAGAGGCTAACACGTCACAGAGGACTACAATGTTAATGTTAGCGACCTTGCTACTGAAACCACCATGTTCAACAGTTGTTAATTTTCACGTAAGTACTATTTCTATTATTCACTATTGTCGAAAAAATGCAGTGTAATACATATCTGTAAGTGCTTTTGAGAAAATTGATTTTGTAGTATTTTTTAGAAAGCTGTTCCTTGTTCTCCAATGATGATGGGGTTATGCACTTTATTACTATAAAGTGAATTGTGAATGGTATGGTATATGAGGAATAAACAGAAACGCACTGAACTGACAAATTACATGTACCTATAAATCTTTATATATTTATGCAGACGTTTTAAAGCCTAACGTACTTAAGTCATATCGGACGATTAATGAAATGGGTAAAATTATGCTCAAATGAGCCCAAGGTCCACAGAGCTTAGGATTATATGACACTCATTTTTCAGGATAAAGGAAAACCTAGAAAAAACCTGTATCCAGAAAACGTATCCTGACCTTAACCTTGATTCGAACTCGGTATCTTCGAATGTGAGACAGACACGCTACCCCCACACTAGAGAGGCGGGCTTATATAGGATAACTGATCCGTTTAAAGAGACAAAATAAAACCTCTGTAATATAACATCGGGACCTACCTTTTTAATATGAACCATCTCGACATCGACAGATGTTCATGATTTGTAAGTACATTCTAGAAGGTTAAAGTATTGCATCGTCATTAAAAATTCATTAGACAAAAGAAAATTGCTTAGCAACACACACAAATGGAAACATTCCTCCTTAGGGTGCCCAGCGAAGTTATACACGATCATCGGATGAACTCTCATTAATTTGAACCACGGCCTCATGCCGGAATCAACGTTTTTGTCTGCAACGATCAAATGTGTCGTCATGATTCCTTAACCTTTTTGTTTCCTTCAACATTTATTCGCAGTAAACAGATGAAATATTGTAAACTATTGTACAAGTATTTCACCTAAAAATTCAGGATCAGGTTTTCACCATTTGAGTGCAAAACAAAAGAAGGTACAAAAGAACAACAAAAGAAGGTACCAAAGAACAACAAAAGAAGTTATTTTTAAAAATCTGCCTGCGCAAATGCACGTGATAAGGAATATTTAACATTCTTATCTGCTTATTAATTGAAAACAAAGCAGAACGACATAACTCAAAGAGGAAACGTCTGATAATGCCAAATACTATAGTAGGACACTAAGCATGTCAGAGAACATTTTCGAGACAATTACTTCACGCCAACTATGTTTCGTTACTTTGGATTTTCTCAAGAGTTACTTTGACGATTTGTATTAAAATTGCCTATGTTTAAAATATTTGTATGACTAATAAAATGCACATATCTTGAATAACCCATTTCTTTTTATCATGATTAAATATTTGAATGCTTCTTAATTTGAATTACTGGTAAGTAACAATATATCGTGAGTAATGTGATGTGGGTATAAAGAAAAGTTTGTCATATGAATATTGAATTGTAAAGGTTAGAGAACATAAGTGGGCGAAGTGTTTCAGGTGACGGTTTCCTGACTGAGCTTGTTTCCAGGTTTATACTTCCAGCATATAACTGGAAAACCTAGGACGATTTTATAATTTAATTGTATTTATGACCAGTAAGGCTCAAATGTTGGGATCTTGTGTCCCACTAAGGGGTAATGTCACCTACCGTAACTGAGGTACTGTCACGTTGTATTGGCTTTGTTGACGTTAATACCTGAACTGGGGCTAAATACTGCAAGAAATACAATCATGTAACATTGTTTCCTAATCAACTATATATTAAATGTAAATAAGTCGTTTTGCCCATTACTTTTATCTGTTTTCTCTGCTCCGATGACCATAATTGAGTTCGGAATAACCATCTGGCTTACTTAAGAGGGTCGGCTGATAAGTCCCGGGCCTCACACAGATGGCGCCACTGGGCCAGTTTGACGGATAGCATCATATAATTTAACTCTAGACTGGCTTGTATTCGTAGTTACAGGTCAATAGCTTGTATAGTTTTTGAATGATATCATTTTAAACAAGACAAATGTAGAGGTTTTGCGAAGATCGAGTATTTGAAAAAAAAAAAAAAAAAAAAAAAAACGAGCAGTGATTAAATACTTTAATTTGAAAGGTTTAATGCTTAGAGGTCAAGGAGGAAATGGACAGTACATTGAAAGCCTCTACCCTTACACGTACAATAATTAAAAGGCGGGTTGCAGACTTTAAAATGAGACGAACGAGCAGTACTGATGAGCCTCGCTCTGGATGCCCTGTGGAAGGCACAGCTTCAGATCATTGAAAAAGTTCATCGTTTAGTACCAGAAGACCGCAGATTAAAGTTGTGTGAGATAGCAGAGGCTGTAAACATATCAAAGCAATGTGCAGGTAATATTTTAAGTAATGTTTTAGAATTTCACAAGGTCTGTGCAAAATGGGTGCAGCGTTTGTTGATACCTGAACAAAAGTTGCAAAGAAAAACTGTTTCTGTTAAGAATTTGGAACTCTGCCGTAAAACTCCCAGTGAATTTTTGAGACGGCTTATTACCCTGGATGAAACTTAGATATATCACTACACTCCAGAAAATAAATCACAGTCAAAACAGTGGATTGCACCAGGTGAACTAACTCCAAAAGAAGCAAAGTCAATTTTGTCAGCTAACAAGGTTGTGGCGGGTATTTTCTGGGACGCACACGGAATTGTTTCTATTGATCTCTTGGAAAAGGGTAAAAGTATCATTGGTGACTACTACACAAGCTTACTGCAACATTTGAGTGATGAATGATGACAAAGAAAAAAAAAATCGTGTTTCCTCACGAAAATACTCCAGTTCATTGTTCAGTCATTGCAATGGGGGAAAATGTGCCAATTAAAGTTTGAATTGCTTGAACATCCACCCTATGCACCAGATCTAACACCCAGTGACTACCTTCTGTTCCCGAACCTCAAAACATTTCTTGGAGAATGAAGATTTCATAGTAATGAGGAGTTCATTGATGTGGTAAACAGTTATTTTGAGGACCATGATGATTAGAACACCGACATGACAAATGTATTATCCTTTCTGGAGATTATGTTGAGAAATAAAGGGGGAAAAATATAAAAGTTTTTTTTTTTTTTATTGTGAAGTCCGGGACTTATCACTCAACCCTCGAATAATTTACTATGCAAGCTGTATTGCTTATTATTAATTCTCTAATGCCCGATTTCACCAACAGAAAATCGACGTTAACAAACGCAAAGTAACAATTGTCACAGCGCTAAAACTAATGTTAAATTTCTTGCATGTCACCAACCTGTTTTCTTAAAATGTTAACCAACCTGTGTTAACGCCAAGAAACTTGTAAATATCATAGCTATAAGAAGGCTATGGGTGATTCTCTGAACGTACTCCGATGCGCTTTTGTTTTCATTTTCGTCTGCACAAATGGCGGATGAACAAAATCATAAATAAAGCCGTGAGACAAATTTCTCATCGACGGAGAAAGAATTGTTTATTGAATTGGTGACGAAGTGTAAGGATATCGTGGCAAGAGGACGGATGCAGTGAATGTAAAAGAGAAAGATGTCGTGGGGAAAATATTGGAAACGAATTTAATTCAAATGCATGTGTCACTACTACAAGCACCAAACAACTTGTCAGTATTACGTAAATTTAAAACGAGGTGCGAAGAACAAGTGCCTTAAACGTTTCAAGACGGGAGGTGAACAATGTAATACCCACATAATTCAGTGAATTATAAAATCGCAAAGTTATTAATACTTGAAGCAAAGGTGAGATCGGCATATTCCTTTCAATGTATATTCTAACTCATTATTACGTAAATTTAAAACGAGGTGCGAAGAAGGACAAGTGACTTGAACGTTTCAAGACGGCAGGTGGACAGTGTTTTATCCACATAATTCAGTGAATTATAAAATCGCTAGGTTATTGATACTTGAAGCTAACGCGAGATAGTCATATTCCTTTCGATGCATGTTCTAACCTCTCTTGTACTTCCGCAGTAACCTTCATAGCAACATGTTTCCACAGTCTATACCTCCGTAAAACAATTTTCTTCGGATAGTTCCTCAAAATCATTTCTCCTCATAGGCCGTACTCTATTACGAATGCCATTTAGACGGTCTTAAATATAGAAAATCGACATCAACAGCTGAGTTCATGCTCGCCATCTTGACTACTTACAATTGTTGATGACTTAACATTAGAAATTCGGCTTGTTAGTTTAACATGAGATTTAACACGAGTGTTACGCTAACACTTGTTGGTGAAATGCAATTTTTGTTTTAACTATTGCTAAACTCGTGTTAAGTCTTAACATTTGTTGGTGAAATCGGGCATAAGTCTCAGCACTCTTCACGACGAGAAGCTAGTTACTCATTACATATTTAAGAAACTTTGTACTTACCTGAGGTAAAATTGGTGGTTTTTCTTCTGTGGTAGGTTTGTAAATAGGGTTTATCCCATCTTTGTACGCCTTTTGTTTTGCTATTTGTATATCTGCCTTGCCGTTAGATTCAAGCCATGGTTTAGTCTCTTCTTCAAGACTGAAACAAAAAGTATCTGATGTTTAGGAAATACAAGGAACTTCAACCACAAAGTTGGCAGCAAGAGGAAAGTGGATTACACAGTCATTTATGGTCAGATGTCCGTCATGCATCCTACTTATGATTCTCCAGCTCAACGTAACCGACTTTCACCTTTTAAACATAACTGAGTTCTTATTTATTTTTCTTGAATCACAGCATGAAATTTGATATCGAAATTGACTGGCGAAATTAATTTTATAAAGAACTGATAGCGAGATAAGATGTAATTCCAGTAAATAATATTTATACATTAACATCAATGCATAACGTAGGAAGTGCGATTTACACTTTTGACCAGGATGAGAAATCAAAACTTGAGGTTGAGGCAAGTCAGTGTAGCTAAGGCAGTTAGACATTCCAGTGAACACAGTCACCAAGAAGTCCAAGGTTCAAATAGCTACCTTGGTACAGATTGCCCAGGACAAAGAGGCAAGCTAGAGAAATGTGTAACATAATCACTTTTACTGTCTCTTCGGGGTGTATGCTCGCCTTCCGAGAATGACAAGGATGGAAGGCTCGTTTACAATATACAAGTGTTGACACATAACTCACCTATACATAATACCTATCGTTGCAACAAACATTGGATCTGGCAGCATGGGTGACTCATGTGCACTCTCATTCACTCATTTCCTAGTAAACAGATCCGCTATCGAATACAATTCTAGGAGTTAAGGTTGATGCTACTCATGGACGACTTAATCAAGCAACATTTTGGTTTAATCGTCCAGGAGTATTTTACGGACAATGTTCAGAGATTTGTGGTGCAAATCATAGATTTATACCTATTGTAATTGAAAGAACATCTACTAGTGATTTCTTAATCTGAATTTCAAATATATCTGAATCATCAGTCTTCTTTTGACAAATTTAAATCGCTTGCCAAATCATTCAAGTCTACTTTCACTTTCAGAATTTCCTGTTGAAAGTAAGGATCTTTTCAAGTAGAGACCTGGTTAAACTTTAGCATGTTTTCATCTTTACATTTTGTAAGCAGCTGCTTAAGTGATCGTGGAAGTCAAGGATAGGCAACTTAGAAGACCCGTGTTAACGGCTGGTTCGTGAACTCGTTTTCCATTAAGTATATCTAAAACACTTAAAAATTGTGACGTGATATGCCATTTTAGGCATCATTTTCAGAATCTACTTGTGAAAATGGGCTAAAACACATTATCCTCGTGGAGGTAAATTTCATGTTGGGTAGTGTAATCGTATGTGTTTTCCTGGGATCTACTATCGGCAGTCCTAGCGCCTGAAGACCGTGCTGGGTTGTCAATCGCTGCAAGAGAATTCTCCGATTAGCATTTCAGCTGCACAGCAACTTCAGCTTCACCAAAATATATTTTAAACTGTAATTATATTAATGCGCCAGATACAATATTTGTTTAGTTACATACTCAGAAGCAGTCTAAACAACTGCCAACTCGCTTCAAATAGACCATTTATTAGTCGCTTAAATTTATCAACTAATGTAATTGAGGTTTTCTATTATCACACCCATCTACGCATATGCCTCAGTAGCGTAGATGGTAGCTTGCCTGCCTCGCGTTCAAGAGGTCCCGAGTTCAAATCTCGGTCAGGGCCAGTTACCTGGATAAGGTGTTCCCCAGGGTTTTCCCTTATCCTGAAAGACGAATTTTGGGTAACTCTAAGCTATAGGTATATGGACCCTGGGCTCATTTGAGCATCATTTCACCCATTCCATTCATCGTCCGATATGACAACGTTGGAGGAGTAAATTACACAAAAAATTCCTATAGTTTGCCACTGTAGCAGCTGGCAGCAGATGGAGATATTGGAGCAGATACAATTTAAGTGTCGTAATAAGGGAGAAACATATCAACTGGATCTTCAGGGGCGAAAATATTCAGTTGAATTACAGTAAAACCCCGATTATCCGAAATGGTGGAGGAAAGAATGGATAAGAGAAAATAACCCCCCCAAAAATACGTGATGCTGATATTCGTGTTGTTGCAACGTTTTCCAGTGTTCGTTATATCCCAACCCTAAATTCAATCACAGGTTCCTTAGTACCCTACGTAGATTTTTATCTCCATCACCACATTTTGAGAAACCATCACAAGTATTATGCATCCAATGTGGAGATCCATTATTATTTTAGTGTTTGTGTTGGTCAGTGTAGTTTATTTCTGCAAATATCAACGAAAAATAAAGCTTGTTGTAATACGCATTCCACAAAACTTGGAAGCTGTTAGCAACAGAGTGACAGCGGACGAAGGATATAAAGCATAAAGGATAAGAACGAGTATGAAGTCAAAGGAGATATTGAATAAAACCTTTTTGCTCTTAGGTTGTCTTGGCTATGTAAAACAAAGCAGTGAATCAACAACAACAGATAATGAGTTATCAAACGGAGACGTGATACAGCTGCTCGCAAATGAAATAGCAAACATCAGGGAAAAAATTGAACTGATTAAATGAAATAGGCTTACTAAACATTGAAATGCATGTTTTAATGCTATATATACGAGTAGGAGGGTCTGTTTATTTAACATTATTATACACACATAATTCCCCCCCCCCCCCCATTTGGAATATAATACAGTAAAACCTCTCTAAAACGGACCGCGATCGTTCCGGTATTTATTTTCCGTTTACACAGGTTTCCGTCTTACAGTGGGTTGTATTTGAATACAAACAAATTACGAAATAGTGCCACTGGTTTGCAGTGAAGAAATAATATAGGATGAAGCGTAATAATAATAGCCAGATATGTATTAGTATATTTCCAACTTACAATATAATTGTAGTTTATCGCCTAGTTTCTCTATTTTCAATTGTCACTTTCCAATCTGCAACTGTCAACATCATTTGTTTCACCACTCTCAGCATTCAAAACAATGTTATGGCGATGTTTGAAACTCTCCAGGCATCCACTGAAAGCTCTGAAATCGTCTTTGCCTAATTTTCTTTCTGTTTCTTAAGGTTGATGGTCCAGAAATGGGAATTCCTTTAGCGCGCGCATTAACAAACCACTGGAACACAGCACAATTTAGTTCGTCGTACTCAAGATTTTGTAACGCGTTTCACATGCCCTTCTATTTCCCTTAACAACTTGTCTTTAATTTTTATTTTTTCAAAATCCCATAAATCTGAGTTTTCCCCAATTTAAACAACACACTTAATTCTTTAGCTGTTCGTTTGTTCTTTTCCTGTTCTTGAATAACCCTAATTTTTTCCTCCAGTGATAATCTCTTATGTTTAGAACTCACTTTACAAAATTTTTGCACACACAGAGTATGCTTTTAAAAATTACGCAATTCACAGTTTTCTTTCGCTCGTACTTTATCACTTGTAACAACGAAACTAAGAATAAACACATTGCAAAACAGTTACACCCTTATCATGTGTGTTGAAAGACAGTTGATGGTTTAGTTTCCTTTTCCTGGAAGGATTACAGTTTAGGTGCAAACGCAGTCACTCACGAAATTATTGCACTTTTTAAAATACGTACGTTGTAAGCCATTACACATAAAGTAATCCGTGTCAATCAGGTTATTTACGCAAACGGTTCTCGAAAAACAGTTCCGTTTCCGTTAGGCAGTTTACCGGCTTAGAGTATAATTTTTCACCGGAAATAGCTCCGTTTAGGAATTTATTGTCCATTTTTCCAGGTTTCCGGCATATAAAGGGTTCATTCTACTGTACGAGGGCTGTTCAATAAAGAATGATCACAATTTTTGTTTTGACAACGTACCTTTACTCATCCTCATAATGTTGACGGTTCTTCTCAAAATAGTGTCCCCTGAATGTGATGCACTTGTCCCAGCGTTTCTGCCAGTCTTCAAAGACTTGCTGGAAACCATTTTTGAGAGATCCTTCAAAATCGCCTCCGGAGCCTTCACCACTGCTTCTGATGACGGATAATGCCTCCCACGAAGGCGTTTCTTAAAGTTAGGGAATAGAAAAAAGTCACATGGAGCTAAATTCGGACTTTAAGGAGGGTGAGGGATGCACTTCACGTTGATTTTTGCAAGATATTCAGCAACAACATTGGCAATATGCGGCCGCACATTATCGTGGTGCACCATCCAGCCTGCTTCATGGAAATGTGGTCTTTTGCGCCTGATATGGACTTGCAATGTTTTCAGGACATCCCTGTAGTATTGTCCAGTTACTGATGTGTGTGCAGGTACAACATACTGATAAACCATTCCATGAACATCAAAGAATGAGATGACTATAACTTTCCCAGCAGAAGCAACCACTTTTGCTTTTTTGGGGTTGGTGATTAAGGGGATTTCCACACTGAGCTTTGCTGTTTGCTCTCAAGATCAAAATGATGTAGCCAAGTTTCATCAGCAGTGATTACGTTTGAAAGAAACTCCGGATCTTCCTCTAACATCAACTTTAACTGCATGTTACTTCAATTGCAGCGGTAGGCGATACTGAACATGACTGAACTTACCTGGTTCACACAGGCGGGAACCAGGAGTACCAACAATAAAACTACTACGGCGTGTTTGTTTCACATTCAGCTAACAGAACATAATAAGATTGAATTTTAGTGCGAAAAATTATAACCGTAAAAAATGATGATTATTCTTTATTAAACAGCCCTCGTATATAAGCTTCCATTAACTGCTTAAAATCGATTATTCGAAACGGTTCTGCCCCCTTTAATTCAGTTTTATTGTTTAATAATGCTTAAATCATTAGGGTTTTAGGATGTATCCTTAACCCTCTACCAACTTTAACCGCATCTCAGATATGTTGAATTTTTTGGACACTCTGTATTTAAAACAGGAATTCTTCGGCTCCTGAAAATTATAACAAACATATATGAAGTGCATTGATGATGCAAAATATTCCAAACGGTTTAACCTAGATTAATGTTATATATACGAATAATCAAGATTGTTTCCGATCTTAGTTATGGAAACAATATTCTTTGCTTTGTTGTGGTATTTCTTTAGACTTCACTACCTAGGAAGATTATATGAAATCTCCGCAAGGCACCACAGATGACGTTAAAATGTATTCGGACCCATTCAAGTGCATCTTCTGTGCTTATTTCCGAATGATTCGTTATTCACAATGATTTCATATTCATTTACACATTCAAATGTAATTAATTTTGAAAACGAAATGTAAATGAAATTTGTACTTTCTCTTCATGTATCTACTAGATAGAGGAAGTATTGTATAAAACTAAAAATTGATGTTAATATGTCAGAAGAAATATGTTTCCAAAAGTAGTTTTAGAAATATTTCCGCGAGCATGTGTATAACATAACTCAAAAGCGGAAAATCTGTATTAACTCTAGTATCTTCCAAAGAAGCGGCATGAAAGTTTTCCGGAATATCTTTCAACTCCAGGATACCCTTTATCTGAAACATTTTTCTAATTTTTTTATTTTTCGAAAAACTGCTCTAACAAATTTCATACAAAATACCGTACATTAAAGATATGT
Organism: Mantis religiosa; assembly: GCA_030765055.1. Classification (NCBI taxonomy): domain Eukaryota; kingdom Metazoa; phylum Arthropoda; class Insecta; order Mantodea; family Mantidae; genus Mantis; species Mantis religiosa. The sequence continues at coordinate 112,626,139 of CM060951.1, read as the reverse complement.
ATACCGCAAAAGGTATATCTTGAATTTTCTATGAATAATCTGTGAAGTCCTTTCATTCCGAAAGAATTTTATACAATATTTTACAACTGCTAAACGTTAAGAAATAGATGAAAATGTACTACAAAAAAAAAAAATCTTTAAAATACACAGTTTATTTTAAGTAACCTTTTAGTATCATCAACATTCCCGAGATATCGTTCATTAACGTTCAATTTCTTCAATACTTGTGTCATTGTTTTAAAATCGTCATTCAGCTGTTTCCTGCGATTGCATGCAGAGAGTATGGAATCCTAAGACCAACATAGAGCATTCGGTTCTTAAACGTTTTACTACCGCCGTTACCTTTGTATCTATAACGATATCGGTAATGTAACTGTAATGCAAAGGTTTATATAAAAATGAAGCTGACAGAAAAATAAACTTCTGCAAGAATAACTTACGTAGCCACTAATAAACGATACAGGAGAGAGTATTTATATATTTGTATACTTTGCATTTCATAAATTACTCTTGACTTTAAAAGGTATATACCTGGTTTTATCCGGGGTTTTCTCTTATCCTGAAAGACGAATGTCGGGCAATTCTAAGCTATATGGACCCTGGGCTTATTTGAGCATCATTTCACCAATTTCATTCATAGTCCGATATGACAATGTTGGAGTACGTAAATTACAAAAACTATTTTGCACGAGATCGCATTATGATTATTAATTAATTTTACAATGGCCTTTTTATATTTGGTTAAATTTTACATACATTATAGATAAATAATTAATAGACAAATTATATTTAATTATATATTATGATAAAGTTGGACAAAATAAACAATTGTAAGTAAGAAAGGTAAAACAATACCAGATAATTATATGTAGTCTATAATATATCTATAAATATCCAGGACTTTTTAAAAGTAGTGTACGATGTACGGGCTAAAAGAATTTTTCCGTGTTCGTAGATATCCTAAACTGAGCGTGCGGTCTCGTTTCGGAATCACATCTACTCACAAAATAAAATGTAACTTTTAACCGTTGTATCATAAGTTGTTATTATGTCAGTTCCGCTAAGAGACCAAATGACAAACGTGCAGGCTGTTGCTAGTACAGTACAACATATCATGGCGTATTCAAGTCCATTTGAATACGGTTGGTGCTTCCAAGCAATAATATTTTGTTCCGATCCTGTATTTTAGAGGATCGGAACCAAGTTTATTCAAGGAATAAAGATATAGGAAAGTGTTTTTGCTATAAAAAAGTAAATAGATACGTGACGTTATGATCAGATTATGAAATAAACGCGCAAATCAGAATTGTCATTTGTCCAATGGTTGTTATTTACGGAATACAACTCGTGAAAGCTGACAGGTTTATGGGATGCCCAGTCTTCATCCTCCATGACTTTGCATAACACAAGGCTGCTGGTATCTCGGTACCAAGACCTTGTGGAACCTTTAGTTTTCTCGGAAAGCCGAACCCATGAAGCGCGAAGGATAATAGCAATTTCATTGTTCTGCCTTTCGCTGCCAGTTTGTTGCAGTTTCTGTTCCATAACACATTTACATTTACAAGAATTAATAGCAGCGTATCAACAAACAGACACCTGTATGAAAAGATTAAAATCTCCATTTTTCCTTAGGTCGTTCCCTTATTTGTAAAACAAAACCAAGTCAGACCGCGAAAAGCTGGTTCTAACGCAAGGAGAAGGTGATTACGTAGAAAGTGTAGGAAATAAAACTAGTTACTTTAATAATTGTGTCGATGATTGGACATTACTACATCGCTTGATGAAAGCCAACACTTGTAAATACGTGAAAGAATTAACACAAGTGACCACTAGATAGCACCATCCCGCCACTCATTGATCGATACCATACAGGATATTACTCCCTAGTAATAAAATGTCCAAATCAAAGCACAATCGATAAAGGGCAGTGGTTGACATTGTAACCTATAGGTGTGTACTCCATACGTTCAACTTTCAGCTGAACGGAGACATTTCAGTTTAATTAGACTTATTACTTACCTAATCTTTCTCTGGAAGTATTATATGAACGATTCTGTTGTAAACATACAGCAAGGGAGACAAGAGTCAAAGATACTTTAACGGAACTCTCCTAGATTGCCTTATCCATGAATTTTCCTCTAAAAAAATCAGCCTAGAGGGCTCCGTTAAGTATCTTTAGTCTCTTTAAAATTTGCGAATTTGAAATGGCAAATTCAAATAGAGCCAATTTCCAAATAAACTATTTCATGTATATTACACGGGGTGAGTGAAAAACATGGAACAATACTTGTAACTTTGTTGTTATAGTTTTGTGAAGTGATTTTTTTTTTTTTTTTTTTTTTTAAGAAAAGCTGTAAGATAACAAGTTTTCATGTTACTATGATTGTGACTAGGGCGTGAACTTATTTTAACGGCAATATTTTTGAAGTGAAAACTTCTTTAGGCGCGTTCAGCACTTTTTGTGGGTAGCGAATTAAACTGAGCCGTCACGCTGGAATATGTGACGCTCATTCGGGTGAAGTCGGCTCGAGTCGACTCAATCCGAATTCGCTTAGGCTGCAGAAACCGATATGGCTGTATCATAATCCTCATTGATGACATCTTTTGAAGCATTATCAAGCCAAGCCAAGATGTGAGCATGAGGACTGCCCCGATGTTGAAATTCGATGCGTTTGAAGTAATGGCGAACTCTGTAGCTACTGCATGTCTTAGATTGAAGTATATTCATAACAACATTAACTAATTTATTGAAGTATAAGCGCAAGTAAATTCTTCATTAAATAAGAGCACTTTTCGCCATGTAATATAATTTTGATATTTTCTCTTTTGTGATATGAATATTTTTTTTGTTCTTCTAGTTTTACATTTATATATTGCATAATCATATATCCTTGTTTGTTAAATTTTACTGTTTTTTCTTCTTTATTTTGAAGTATTTTTCTTTTTGGAGAATAAAATAATTATAACATTGAAAAATTGAATTGAAAATGTATTAATAACAGTATCAACTGTGACAAAACATTTGAAATGAATATGACATGTAATAAAATATGTATGAAAACATGTACGAACGTGTAATAAAATATGGAGTAATGAGTATATGTACTGATATGTAATAATAACACGTGTAAAATGCATACGTAACCAAACATTTCCGAATATTAAAAAATATGCAAATAAGCAATTTAATATCATATGATTATGTTATAAGATATGTATAAACTTGTATTTTTTATTAAAAATAAGAATGCAATGAAATATGTGTATCAGCAAGAAACAAAGTATGAAAAATGATTGTGAAATAGCATGTATTTTAATATAAAAATAAAATACATATAAAACAGTGATTTTATTTTACTTCCTTTATACATCCTTTATGGATAACCCTCTTCGCACGGTCGCAAGTCCGTGGCCATTTAGTTTTTCCAGAGTATTTTAATTTGCGAGCACACTTAGCGTAAGGCATAAAATGTTTAGCTTGCAACTGGCCTCTTTGCGCAAGAATGAGTGTTAACATTAAATTTGTAAAAAATAATTTTTAAGAATAATTGTAATGAATAGTTTTTGAGTTTTCAGTTCTGTCGTGTGATCTTAAGCACACACAATTTTCCCCCCTCATTTTTCTGTCCTCAGGTCTCGGAACGTACATGCTTTACTTAACTGTAATTTAAATTTATTAGGACGTATTATAGCACATGGAATTTAAACCAAGAAAATACATTCATATCAAAATTACTGTTGCTGTGTTGTAACACATGATGAATTCACTCAAAAGGTGCTTAAAAAGGCTTCCATTTACTACCTAAGTCTGTCTTTACAATCAGTTAATTTTCCAGCAACACTTCGCCTGATCAGCTGCATTTGTTGCCCAATTCTCTTGGTCGGTTCTTGTAAACCCTCCACTTCAAATATCTCCACAAGAAAAAAGTCTAAGGGTTTCAGATCAGGAGATCTTGGCGGCCATTCAATACTTCTTCTTCCTCTAATCCATCTTCCTGGAAATTCATATAGTACATTGTAAGCTGCCTAGTAGATAAATGTGGATTTTCTTCCACTGATAATAAAACATCATGAGGTCCCGAGTTCGAATCTCGGTCAGGGTGAGCTACCTTGATAAGAGTTTTCCGGGGTTTTCCCTTAACCTTAAAGATGAATGTCGGGTATCTCTAAGCTCCATGGACCTGGACACATTTGAGCATCATTTCACCCATTTCATTCAACGTCCGATTTGACTTAACGTTGGAGGACGTAACATTACAAAAAATAAATAAATAATTAAATAAAAATAAAATAAAAATATCACCGTCTAACTCGTTTTGGACTTCCAGACATTGCCTTATTTTTAACACTTTCAGTTTCATTGATTTTTTTTTTAATTTTACTTACCGTAGAATGAGTAATCCTTCGTTCTGGATGCATCTCATTAAACAAGACAAACCTCTTCTGGGGTCCTCCTCCTATCACCATATTCGATCATCATTACTATATCAATCCGTTGTGGCATGACTAATGACTTTTACGAAGATTTTGCAATGCAGTAAACATTGTTGTCATAAGCTTAGCTTTCGTCTGTATCCGTTTAATCCCAAGCTACATATTGATGTAGCCTACTAAATCCTACTTAATTTGAAGTAATGATGCGTTTCCTTTGCTCAGTACACATGTAGTAAGGTAAATTGCAGTTTGAAAGAGCATTTGTTTGTACCTTCTGAGACTCGAGGGCTGGAGGACTGCACAAAAAAGACATGTTGCCATTAGAAAGCTCACATTCTTTATTTGTAAGCATAATAATGTGAGGACATGTTGATATCTTATAGCTTTTCTAAAAAAGAGAGAGAGAGAGTTACAGATTTGCAACAGCGGGGTTACAGACATTGTTTCATACTTTACACTTATCCAGGATACTGAGTTTAGCTTTCTTAATGTTTAGATCAACTGTTTACTTATTATCATTATTCGTAGCTTTGGTTGGTATACCGTAACGCATTCTGATTGCCCATTCCGTGTGTCGTTATTTTAAGCATAAGTAAGAAGGTAATTTTTATTTATATATGTTACATTTTATTCATGAAGCAGTTTTAATAAATCCCATTCGAGATTAGTTTTATGAAATAAATTCGTAAACTCTCGTGAAATTAGCTTACGACTATTACAGTATGACTAAGCTGTACTTCTTTTGACTAATAGACGCTTATCCCACATTTGTATCACCTCCCTAGCATCTGCTGATCCCCCATTGGGCGCCTCCCTATAGGCAGTGGATAAGGGAACGCCTCCTCGATTTAGGTAGTACCGAGGAAATGAAATACTCGGGGCGAACCAAAATCAGTAGCAGCGTCTGTACCCAGATAGGGTGGCTGTAAATGGGTAGGTGCCAAAGATAAGGCAGTCTACCTAAGGGAAGGCACCCTAATATAAAGCTGATGCAGATTGGGAAGCTGTAAGATGGCAGACCAAACACCCAACTATATCTGCACAGCCCTTGTAAGGCGGTCAGATAACAAGCGAAGTCGAAAGCCCTATGGACATACCGTTGACGGACAAGCACTAAAAGCAAATAAACCAAGCAGTGAGACAAGGGTGCGCTTTATATAAATTCCAAGCTATTAAAAGAACTTAAGGTCGGAAAACAAGAAAAGATTCCAAACTTAAATTATATAAAACATTGGCTGTTCCTTCCTTGCCATATGGAAGCGAAAGTTGGGTAGTCAAAACAAAGGATAGCAGTAGAATTACAGGCAGCGGAAATGCTATTTCTGCGGAATGTAAAAGGATGCATAAGAGCAGATCGAATACGAAATGTGTATATAAGAGAAGAATTAAACATAAATTTGAAGGTAAAATTAAAACAAATAACAAGAAAGTACAGAACACTTAATGAGGATGAGTGAAGAAAGGATACCTAGGAGAACCTTTCTATATAACCAAAAAGGAACATGAGATGCAGAAGAGGGACTCCACTGATAACTTCGGCGGAACGCGCCCAAACCATGTAGAAGAAAAAGAAGAATCACTAGTTTCGGGAACTGTTGCTTCCATTTTCAACTTCGAAGGTCCGAGGTTAACGATATGCGTAAAGCGTATGGACGTATTCGTGCCTCTGTTGAATGTGTGGAGAAAATCATATGAATGCATACCACGGGCAGTGAAAGTCGTGCCATTCCACATTGAAACTTTAATCCAGTGCTCAGCAGATGTCTATTTGTACAATCACATACAAGAACCTAAAAGCATTGCATTGTTACCATATCCATGGAACATATTTGCGAAAAACGTAAATATATATTACTTATGAAGGAATTCCTTTCTCGGGCATAATTATTTGTTCGTTCGAAATTTTTTTAACATGTTCTATAGCTACTTTTTATTTGGAGACAATAAACATAAATAAAATCTAAACTACATATGAGTAACACAATTAAAATTTGTTATAAAGCATCGTAAATAAGCACAAATCATATTCTCTGCAATAAGATATTACAGGTAGAGCCATCTCTGGACAGCAAGGTGTGGTCGGCAAAACGATTATATTAAATGGACCTTCCAGATTGAAAATGGAAACAATAGCACCTGAAACTAGTCCCTCAAAAATTTAACTTTAGTGGCGGAGTGTGAAAAACCAATCACAAATAATTTTTTTGAATTAATTTGGACGTCACTGTTACTAAATTCTTCCAAATATTAAGTAATCTGTTGATTTGTTTGTGATCGTCATGTGTTTTCTACATAACATTCAAAGTCAGCTTCGTCAAAACAACACGATACGAGAGAGAGAGAGAGAGAGAGAGAGAGAGAGAGAGAGAGAGAGAGAGAGAGAGAGAGAGAGAGAGAGAGAGAGAGAGAGAGAGAGAGAGAGAGAGAGAGAGAGAGAGAGAGAGAGAGAGAGAGAGAGAGAGAGAGAGAGAGAGAGAGAGAGAGAGAGAGAGAGAGAGAGAGAGAGAGAATAGAACTAGCAACTGATCGATTTAGTAACCTAGTAAGTTACTAAATATTTTATTGTATTTATTTCTTATAATCTTCATGTATCTTCTTTTAATCAAGAAATTGTCAATTAAGATTTTTCTAGATAAACATAAAACTTTCAAGGCTGGCCCCGTAGCTCAGTCGGTAGAGCACCTGCCTACCGTGCTAGGGGTCCCGGTTTCGATTCTCGGCGGTGGGGGTGGGGATTTTTCTCCGACCAAGATAATTCCCCATCTTCCCCAGACGTGTGCAAATTATTAGACTCAATGTTGTAATTTTTAACATATACCGTTTATTTTATTTTTATATAACAGAAATAATATTACAGAATATTTTTAAACGCTTAGTATTTTGTTTGCATTCCTTTAGCCTTTATTACCATTTTTATGCGTTTAGGCACGCTCTCTACAAGTGTGGAGCACTTTTCCTTTATTTCTTCATCTCTGTGCCAAATGCTTATCAGGCCCTCAATAAGCTGAACTTCTGTTGCTATTTTCAATTACTCAGTCTCTGTTTAACAATACCCCACAGATTCTCTATTGGATTTAAATCAGGGCTATTCCCCGGCCATGGTAGTACTTTTACATTGTTTTCTTTGAGGAACGGGGTTACAGATTTTGCTTTATGGCAGAGAGCACTGTCATGCATGAACACATCACCACCTGGAAACCATTCTCTACTTTGCGCAAATAGTCTTGTTTCTAATACACCTTTATACTGTTTCTGCTCCATAGATCCCACAACTATGTATAATCTTCCAGGTCCATGGACAGACATACAGCTCCAGACCATTTTTGATGTTGGGTGCTTTACTCTTTGATCGGCACACTGTGGGGAAAATGCTTCTTTATCTGTACTTCTTACATATTGACTGCTCTCTTCACATACTTCAAACCTGGATTCATCTGAGAAAATTATCTGAAACAATAAAAACCTCTATTAATGTTAAATAGTTTTAAAATTGCTCAAAGATAGTATAACAAAACCAGCAATGAGAGAAACAAACTTTAGGCTGTTTATTTCATTTCCATAAAATTTTCATGTACATATTTTAATTTTATGCTATATACAATTTTCATACTATTTACCTTTCTCCAAAATTCCACTGGATGTTTCTGCATCCTGGCCCATTCTAAACGTTTTTTGCCATTGCAGGTGTCAGTTTAGCATTTTTACGAGGCCTGCGTGCTGGTAAACCTCCTTCACATAATCTTCTGCGAACTACTGAGGCTGATATTTCTGTGCCGTGCTGCTTTAGTTGATTACTGAGGTCAATGCAATGCAATGCTCTTCTATTTTGTTTTGTCACCTGCACAAGTTTCCTTTGCATCCTTGGTGATAACTTTCTTTTCCTCCGGCATTTTCCATCCCTTTGTGAGGTCAACGTCTAACCGAATGTTAAAGCTTGACTAATGCGACTGCCATATTTTTGTGAAATACACAATTTCTTAGCTATTTAACGTTGTGAATGAAGAGTTTTCTTCAAAAGACTCTCAGTTACAGCTACTTTACTTGGGGATAAGTCAGCAGTTTTAGCCATAACCTCACTTTTGAATGCATGTGTATGCCAAGGATAAGATACACGATGTCAGCTGGCTTGAGATCAATTAATAATAAACACTGAGGATATGTTAGCCATAAAACACATTAAAGGCAAATATTAACAATCTTCGGTTACTGCATTCACTAAATGAAAGCAATATCACCAAACAGTTGGATAAACAAACATGAAGAAAATGGCTGCTCTTAATTCAGTGCTGCCACCATATTACTATAAGTAAAATAAAATTCCCCCAGCTACTATTAAGAGGGAAATTTTATTGAATATTCTTCATATTATAGCAAGGAAAAGAATTACGAAAAATTGAAATAGGTTACGGTGGTAAATAACTATTATTTTGAATGTTAAACTGAAGCAAAGTAAAAAGACATGAATGAGTCTAATAATTTGCACACGTCTGTAACACCTTCAGTATGTTCCAAAGGAGAACGGCCGCCGATATGACCATAGTAGCTAAAGGCGGGGGGTATAAATGGAACAAGGAAAAAAAAAAAAACCCTGATTAAAGTGGTACATACACGAAACATAAAAGTTCGACAAAATGGCTGATTGTTATACTGCTATTGTTATATGATTTCGTTTTCACTTCCCCTCCCATATTGTGGATTAGAATACACAGTACAACTTTAGAGTGCAGTATCGTCCACTGCACTTTCTAATACGATTTGGACATTTCTGACATATTGATAATCTTGTAATTGTATTCTCTTTCCAAGGGACTGAGAGCAACCAGCAAAGTATTCATATCATGTGAATGTATTTGTGTTAGTTATTTTGCTTTTAGTTTCCTTAATTATTTATTTAATGCACCTTTAACACGGGGTTTAGGTATATTACAAGGAAAAAGTCTTCTTTTACATTTTTTTTCTATTCAAAAACACATATTCGTCTAATTAATTACATGTTAATCGAGACAAAGTTAGCACAAAATGTTTTATTGTATATTTAGTTTTAGGTGTAGTGGGGAGAAAAAATTATTATGCTTGTTAGCAATGGCGTCAATTGCCAGGATGCCTCTCGCACATGAGGTCCCGAGTTCAAATCTCAGTCAAGGTGGATAAAATCTGGATAAGCTTTTTCAGGGGTTTTCCATTATCCTGATATACGAATGTCGGGTAATTCTAAACTCTATGGACCCTGGACTCATTTGAGTATCATTTCACCCATTTCATTCATCGTCCGATATTTGAATTAACGTTGAGGCACCTAAAATAAAAAAAAATGCCAGGGTCATATCAGCACCACCGGTCTGCCAGAATTTCAACCGACAGTTCTTGCAGTTGCCAGTAGTGACATGGGACTGTCGCTTTTAAGCACACTAAAAAACCATTGGTTTGGGTCGTTTGTGAATCCCTGCCCTCGGGATCAAAAGGCCAGCGCCTGAACTACTGAGACAAATGGCTGACATAAAAGGAACAAGACTTAAGTGATAGTCAAATATTTCCAGAACTGATTCTATGTGAGAATGGCATTCCGTTCTTCTTGCAGGCCAGGACGTTAAAAGAAAAAAGTTTACAATTTTTTTTAAATTACAGGGGAGGTTCTTGCTGAAATAACATGAAATTAATTACTTTTTGTAGTTAAAATAAAATTTCATATTTACCTAGCCTAATATAAAGTGCCAGAAGTGCACGTTAAATATAACAACAAATACGGCACTTTGTGAACATTCGCGTTCACATGTGCCTTCTATCTCTTCTATTGCCGCTTTAAACGGAGAATACTTCGTTCTTTTCAACCAAAAATTGCAGAAAACTCTCTTTCTCACCATGTCTTCCCCTTTCTCGTATTGACATTTTTTGAGATTGGCTTATTTTTTTTATGTTTATCCTTTTTTAGAACTAAAGAAAACAAGCACTATTTGTCTTTTTCAGACCAATTTACTGCACGCTTCTTCATTAATTCCATGTTCTCAGAACCCCCAAATTTGTGCAACCATCAAAATGATTAAGCAACAGCTGTGAAACTGCCATAAAGATTCATAATCTTGTAGATAACTGTGGTTTTGTTTACCACTATGGGACTCGGGCATGCGCAGAAGAATCTTTTACGTCGTGTAAAATTTGCTTTTTGCATCGTCTATGTATATAGAAAAGACTGCCTTTGTTGCCGACCAAATAAGTAGGAAGATAGTCTAGACCAGATAGTCTAGATCTATGAATAGAGGCCTAAGGTTTTATTTCTTATGCCCTATTTCACCAACAGATGTTAAGACTTAAGACGGGTTTAACAATAGTTATAACAAAAATTGCTTTTCACCAACAAGTGTTAGCTTAACACTCGTGTTAAATCTCTTGTTAAACTAACTTTCTGATGTTAAGTCTTTAACAATTGTAAATATTCAAGATGGCGGGCGTGGTCCGCCTCGGTAACGTCGTGATAGCATGTCTGCCTCACGTTCAAGAGGTCCCGAGTTCGAATCTCAGTTAGGGTGAGTTACCTGGTTAAGCTTTTTTCCGGGGTTTTCCCTTATCCTGAAAGACGAATGTCGGGTAACTCTAAGCTCTATGGACCCCGGGCTCATTTAGGCATCATTTCACCCATTTCATTCATCGTCAATATAACTTAATGTTGGAGGACGTAATTTAAAAATGGCGAGCGTGAACGTAGCTGTTGATGTCGATTTGCTATATTTAAGACCATATAAATGGCATTCGTAATAGAGTACGGCCTATGAGGAGAGATTATTTGAGGAGCTATCAGAAGAAAATTTTCTACAGAGGTATAGACTGTCCAAACAAGTTGCTATGAAGGTTACTGCGAAAGTACAAGAGAGGTCAGAACATGCATCGAAAGCAATATGCTCATATCGCATTTGCTTAAGTATTAATAACTTTGCGATTTTATAATTCACTGAATTATGTGGATAATACACCGTTTACCTCCCGTCTTGAAACTTTCAAGTCACTCGTCACTTGTACAGATGTATTTTTTTTTTATCTTGAAAAGTGCAGAGCGATGCGCAGTGGTATCTGGAACAGTCCACCTCAGAACGGTTGCAACAGGAGGGGAGGGCAGTTCAGTTGCGTAAAGTCTGTCTACTCAACGCAAGTGCACGGCGGCCGCTTTCTTTGAGGAACCCTCATAATCATTTTACAACATGGACCCTCCTCCTGACGGTCCTCTCTACAAGGTTGCAACATTTTAACATCACCGTCTTGCACCTAATGAAACAGAACAACTAGAAGTAGGAACTTTGGCAACTGAGACTCCACGCGGAGAAGACATGCAGCTGTCATTTTCAGAAAACGGGGTTGCTATTGGTCCCCAACGTCAGTGTTCCATTTCTGAAGTGTGGAGATAGATTTATGACGGTCATTAGTGGGCGGAAATGTCAGGTCCTTTGAGGTCCCTTTGAGTGGGAACTGCACACACGTTAAAAAAGCAGACTTTACCAGTTGCGAGCAACTAAACACGTGCAGAGCTAATCGGTAACACTACAGCTTGTTTCAAAATGTGCTTGTCTCCTGGTTCCAAGAGGGCATTTATAAATGACGCATCCAGCAACACACTAGGAAATAAAGTGCTACGTTTAAAAACACGAGAAGTAATAACCAATATCCATAGATTTATAAAAAAAGGAACAATGGTCTGGGTCAGCTATAAAAATCTGGGAAAGGGTATCTGAGGCAACAGTTGTGTTTGAAAGCAGTTTAGGAGAGTTACTAAAGAAAGAAAAGCCATTGGTGCTAGTGCAACAACGTCCTTCTCTATGCCCAGAAAACAAAGATTAAGAACATGCACAAAATCTAATTTGGATGTTTTAATTCAGAAGTAGTTCGGCGAACTATTAATAATTTTTAAAGCACAGAAAAACAAAGACCAACTTTGAAGAAAGTGCTTATGAAACTAAAAATTCTACTGACTTCCAAGGCAGTGTCTGAACATTATGAAGAGTTCTTTTGAAGCTAGGATTATTTGGGAAAAAAAAAAAAAAAATACTAAGCGTGACAGGCAAATTTTAATCGAACATCGCACCATACGTGCAAGAAGACTTAAGTATTTACGAAATATTCGGAGATATCGAAGTGACGTTTATATAGTTTATTATGGATATAACATATAAATACAGCACATACTGGACCATATGCCCGCCTAGGTAGCGTAGATGGTAGCATGTCTGCCTCACGTTCAAGAGGTCCCGAGTTCGAATCTCGGTCAGGGTGAGTTACCTGGATGAGGTTTTTTCCGGGGTTTTCCCTTATCCTTCAAGATAAATGTCGGATAACTCTAAGCTCCATGGATACTGGGCTCATTTGAGCACCATTTCACCCGATTCATTCACCGTCCAATATAACTTAACGTTGGGGCGGACGTAAATTACAAAAAAAAAAAAAAAAAAAAAAAAAAAAAAATACTGGACCATATGCCTGGAGTGAAATACGTTACAGGGAGTCTGCAACGATATTGAAAGGCCTACAGTTGTTTATCATGCCTGCTAGAGCAGAGCAGGGTTTTATTCCAAATGTGTATGTACTATTTAAGATCCAACAAAAGCGTGGAGATTACTACCATAGTAAGAATTAAAACTCAGTTTATAAGAACTGCAAAACTGGCTTTGAGATTGAAATTTGCTTTTAGACACCTTATGCACCGCCCTCCCCTCTCGTAATCTTACGCGTGTGACGCATTGTGGCGATAGGTGCACTATCCCCACCACAGTTGCTACTCATCCCTACCGCGCAGGATTCCTGTCAAGATAAAATAATACAATCTGTACTTCTTCGCACCTCGTTTTAAATTTACCTAATACTCAAGATGTTTCATGTTTCGAGTAATGACACATACATTTGAATTACATTCGTTTCCAATTATTTTCCCACGTGACATCTTTCTCTTTTACATTCACCGCATCTGTCCTCCTATTTTCCACGATATCCTTTTACTTCGTCACCAATCCAATTAACAATTCTTTCTCCATTGATGAGAAATTTGTTTCACGGCTTTTGTTTATTGTTTATCCGCCATTTTTCTAGCTATGCGCAGACGAAAATGAAGACAAAAGCACATCGCAGTACGTTCAGAAAATAATATTGACTCATCCATAGCCTTCTATAGCTGTAATATTTACAAGTTTCTTGGCGTTAACAAGCATTTCTTAACATTTTCAGAAAACAGGTTGGTGAAATGCAAGAAATTTAACAGCTTTGTTAGCCCTGTTACAATTGTTACGTTACCTTTGTTAACGTCGATTTTAACATTTGTTGGTGAAATCGGGCATTATAGTGTACCAGTTATGCAAAGCTCATCGAGAATGAAAACTTCCGAGGAACTTCCATAAAATTCAAGATATCCATGCATTTGTTAATAAAATATCTTAAAGACATTTTAATCAAAATCTTCAACAGGCACTTATGAACAAATCAACATTTTCAGATATTTTTCAAAATAAAAGTTATTTAAGGGTAGAGAATTTTTTAAAATCTTTGTGGAGTACCTTTGAAAGATGCTGAGCATGTATTCATGTTTGGTATTGAACTCTCTCTTCATTTTTGAGTAATACTATGTACAGACACGTGTTTACATAAATACACGGGATTTTTTCGGAAAATCCTTCTTTTGTATTGCGGATGTTCCAAACGTGTATTTATACTGAAATAAGGTATCGCAATTTTGGATGGAATACCTTGAAAGTGTAACAAATCTGAATTAAGAATTACAATATGTTACAACGCAAAATAAAGCTTCAGTTTTATACAATATGGAGTTACATAACTTTAACGATTACAGTAGATTTTATGAAAGTAGAAGCTGTTGCAGTAGGTAGTTGAGAACTCAAATACATTTTCCTGGTGCGCACTCGGTTTTTCACAACTTGTGGTGGTTCCAGCCAGGGAGAATGTGTGGTGCTTTACTACTTATACATTTCGTTTCGTACTTTTCTGTAACGTTCTCAAGATTCTGTATAGCAACCGCCTTAAAAATATCTACAATGGAAAGTAACTCTTACATTGGCAAGGCACTTTGCGCCATTCATCTGTTTCCAGTACACCAGGCGAGTTTGGTTCTAAATTGTTAAGCCTAACGTAACCCAGCCAGGAAGTTGGCTTTCTAGACCAGGATTCACTACCTATCTTAGCTCCTCAGTTTCCTTACGATGCTGAGTGGGAACCAGTCCTACACCCGGGGTGGGATCGATTCCGGGAGCCTTCCGTGGCAGGGAGCCAAAGCACACCGCCCTAGCCCACTACTCCACGGCCCAGGTTTCTAAATTTGTTACATTACAAAATAAAAATGATGCACAGTACATACATGTATACGAGTCAGTTGGAGAATTTAATGTCATGTTGGCACGTTGGCCATAGTAGCTCAATGGTTTAGAGCGGCTGGACGGAGACCTGAAGATCCGTGGTTCAATCCCGGCTATGGCATTGAATTTTTCAGTCTGGCTCTACCCTTCGATAGTGCGTCCTACACACGGCTAGTGTGAAAGAACAATTAATTTCCAAATATTATTATTGATGTAAATATTTTTGCAGTTCATATTTTTAATAAAACTAAATTAATAGTACGTTCGTTGAAATCCCTTCAGCTCTTCCACCCACCAAAACCATATCCGTCATTTCGGCGTTCGTATAGCGCTGCATATTGCTTGGATTTGCTATGTAAGTACGCGCAAAATCCTCCATATTAGGACGGAATGTGTAGTTTTACACTGAAGAGCAACCTTACAACTGTCCGAGTTATTAGTCGACTTTTTCATAACTAACTGCCCTTTGTCCCATTACCTCTAAGGTAGGCTAGGGTTACTGATAAAGAGTAAGGAGTAATGTTTTTGTTTTCGTGGCCGGTGCGACCCAATGACAACTTTTGAGGTTCGCACACCAGTAGTTCCTGCGCTGCATAATCACAAAATCGTGTAATATTTAATGCTGCATAAAATTATACCTAACGGAGCTTCGAAGCTGCGACACCGAAATTCAGACTAGTTAAGTTATAAACTACTCAACGGTTATAATCGTTCGGTGTCGTTTTGAAACAACCTGTATAAAATCTCCACAGTGTGAGGGGTACGGACTTCCACGCTATGTCTACCTGCGACTTGTAGCCCCCTGTGGGTTATTTTTTTTATCTATTTCTTTGGATTAAGATATAGATCTAGTGTTTCCCTCATTATACAATATTCCCTCAGATGAAGGGCATTTAATTGGTTATTTGCGAACCAATTCAATTCAGGGTACGCATTTTATTTCTCATTTAATTTTGGAAACATATTATATTTTAATTCAAAATCGTTGCTACGGATTGCACCTACATACTTCTCACAGGAGCAAAGCTACCGCACGTGTACGGCAGATTCTGCACATTAATATTAATGTCAATGAATATAAATTATAACTTTGCAGTGAGACAATGATTTTGCAAAACTTCCTCGTGATAAATTTAGTCTCCTGTGACATCGAAACATTGAGCTAAAAACGTATTTTGACCTAGATGTATATTTAAAAGCGGAATCTGCTGTTAACCTCGCTTGTGAGAGAAATAATGCTTGTGCAGAGCGAATTTTGGACCTTGACCGAGAAATATGAATGCAAGTGTATGTTCTGTGCAAGGCCAAGTCAACTGGAGCAATAGAAACGCCTCGTTCAGACAAAATCTCACGTCAGGTATGGAGACGCATCCTCTCAAACCCGTTATTCATAACGTATGCAAAGAGAGCATATTATTGGCACCAAGTCAGCTGTCAGTTCACAGCTTTTCGCAACACTTCAAGGAAACACAACGAAGTTCACCGTGCTGCTTGTTTGCCTGCTTTTCGATTCCCAGTACCGACAAGTTGGCTGGGTGGAGTTTTTAAAAGTAGAGCATAAACAAAAACGAAAGTTGGGTATTCACCAATCTTCACATTAGTTGCGTCAGCTCACAAAACGAGAATTTTCAGACATTTCTAAAATCAAAGCTTTTACTTTACATTCTTGACCCAATTCTAGTGTTTCTCAGGGGGAATATGGGAATATCTTTTTTACAAATATACAGGTTGAACGATTATAGCCGTTGCTTAGTTTATAACTTAACTAGTCCGAATTTTTCCGAGGTTTTCCCTTATGCTTCATGACGAATGTCGGATAACTATAAGCTCCATGGACCCTGGACTCATTTGGGCATCATTTCACCCAGTTCATTCACCGTCCGATAGGACTTAACATTGGAGGACGTAAATTACACAAAAAAGGTTTCTTACGGGGTTTTCCCTTATCCTGATAGACGAATGTCGGCTAACTCCAAGCTCCATGGACCCCGGGCTCATTAGAACATCATTTCGCCCATGTCATTCACCGTCCGATATGACTTAACGTTGGAGGACGTAAATTACAAAAAAAAAAAAAAAAAAAAAAAAAAAAAGTTATTGAGACGCACCAGCCACGAAAACAAGAACATTACTCCTTACTCTTTATCAGTGACCCGAGTCTACCTTTCAGGTAATGAGGCAAAGGGTAGTTATTTTTGCAAAAGTCGACTAATAACCCGGACAGTTGTAAGGTTGCTCTTCAGTGTAAAACTACACATTCCGTCCTAACAGGGAGGATTTTGCGCGTACTTAGATAGCAAATCCAAGCAATTTGCAGCGCTATACGGACGCCGAAATGACGGATATGCTTTTGATGTATGGAAGAGCTGAAGGGAGTTCAACGAAGTCACGATTAATTTAGTTTCATTAAAAATATGAATTGTAAAAATAGTTACATCAATGATAATGTTTATTTGTTTAACTTCAGAGCATTTTGTTATGATCTTAATTGTACAATACTTTCAACCTCTTACTGCAAATATCAACAGCTTCCTTTTCAGTTACAAATTCTTTATTTAGTATTATCCAACACGTGAAATAAAATGCTCGTCTTATTGTATAAGCCATTTAATTTTCGTTAATTTATCTGCAATTCTTTGATGTTGTTTTCTGTTCTGTTTATCATTTAATGCTTCCATCTTCAACATCACTAACATTAACTTCCCTCTAAAAGGTACAAGTTGCATATGTCCACCAGCTTATTTGCCATCATGAACTGCTATAACGGAATTTTGGAACACGTTAAACACTCATAAGCAATAATTAAACAATAGCTTCTTTATTGCGGTTTCATAAGCCAAAGAAATTCTTAGCAGTAGCAAGCAAGCTACTGCGGAGTATGCCGGTATGTTTACAAACAGTTACAGCACGCGGCATGGCGTGTGAACTATACCTGCGAACTCAGACAGCGTGAGGCACGCGTCGTTGTTCCTGTCACTGTCTAATCCACACTCATTCTGGAACATTTTTATGCGGCTATATTGATGGTAAAAGCCATCTATAGGTATGTGTCACATAGAAGCTGAGCAACTACTTTTATATGTTCGTTCTGTGTCGTTTTGAAACACCCTGTATATTTATTTTGCTTATTTTTACTAGGGGTAGGTCGGTAGCAGTTTTTCTCGATACTCGATACTTGGATACTCGATACCGTAATTTTAGCTTCCAGTTTCAATACAAAATAAAATATTGGGAGAACTGTGTAATGCCAAATAAATGAATAAGTTGCACATATTTAATGAGACAAGACTTAAAACTACCAGTGTTGTTATTTTTACGCTCTACATTATATATTTAAAAGCGAAATGGTCTACTTTTTTAAGTTTTTGTTAAAATGTAATAGCATTTTCGTTCTTTTGGGATCTACTTCTTTTTCTGTCACGTATAAGTCCTGGCATGCTAAATAGTCTTTCAGAGAAAACTGTTGCAGGTGAAATACACAAATATTTAGATTTTAGTTCTGGACATTTTTACTTTGTAATCCAGTGCAGTATAAAGAAGAGGTCGTCGTTGAGATATGCAGTGATTTCTTCTTTAGAACTACTAACTGACAATGGATTTGACACACGATTATTTTCTTGCATGATATTACTGTGCAGGTAACACATTCCTGGCAATTCCTTGGGCTTTACAATGTTCTGCTTGCGCCAATAACATTTTGTAATTTTAAAATAAAATAAAAATTGCAGAATCACCACAAAAGTTTCAAAAAGGTATCGACCCATTTCTAATTTTTGCCTTTTTTACTCTCTCCGTTTATTTACTAATTTTTGCACACATACACTAAACACATAAATACCTATGGCCAAGGCGGGACTCAAACCCGTGAACCTCTACGTACGTTAGGCCCGTTTTTATTTTATGACTTGATGCCTTCTAATGTGTCTACTACAATAATATACTATGCTGATGATACAACCTTTATAATTCCAAATAACAATCATAAGCACACAAATAATTGTTTAACCATTTTTTCAAGATGGGGTTTTATGTAAATAATGTCAACAAATTGTTATTAGTCTTAAAATATTATTCAGTTCATCAATAATAATTATAGACCTTCAGTGGATCGCTTCAACTATTAGAAACATACACTGACACTAATTTGAATTCAATTATCCAGAGTAATGAATTTAGATTTTTAGTGAATTATGAGTTATTCAAGCCAGATATATTCGGTTTATTTACAAAACGCCGAACATATAACTTTCATTAATGTCAGTGTCTTAAATATAGCAATATTTTAATTAATGAAGCTGTTTAGATATAAAATATAAATACCTCTATGTAAAGAATGGCCTGTAGCAAGATAATTTTGTGAGAAAGATTCGAATTGCACCTTTGAAGAATGCTAGACGTAAAGACCAAGTTTGTTATTGACTCGACTGTTTACTTTTGCTTACTCTGTCGCTTATCTATGACCGCGGGGAAACTATTACCCACATTTCTCCAAAATTTCGGTATTTATACTTCAAGGGAAGTGCATGCATAGAGTGAGACTCTGGAACATAAAAAAAATTCATTTAAAAAAGTGGAAATGTATGTGCGTGTTTAAGAGAGAGAGAACAGAAAAATTCAGAAACCAAAGGCCGCTTAACACTCGTTTTACATTTATTATTATTATTATTATTATTATTATTATTATTATTATTATTATTATTATTATTATTATTATTATTATTATTATTATTATTATTATTAACTTTTTTGCGAATGAGCCATGTAGGACTACACAAAGTAGAGACGTTTCTTAACTCTTCTATGAATCCGAAGTTCTGTTATTCGTTGCTTTGTTTCTCTCGTGAGACAAGTTTCCTTTTTTTTCCACTTAAATGAAATGGTCATATCGGCGGCCGTTCTTCTTAGGAATCGATGGTGTTTAACTCATATTCGTTGGGTTTTAATCATTGGATCGCGTACAAATTCGCACTCTCATTCTTTGGGAACGATGGGGAATTATCTAGGGCGGAGTAAAATCCCCACCCCTACCGGCGGGTATGGAACCCGGCACCTCTAGGACGGCAGGCAGGTGCTCTACCGACTGAGCTACGCGGCCAGCCTTCTGTTGTCCACATTGTTCCAGTCTTTTTCTTCGGTTTGTGCTCTTGGTCAATTTGCCACTTATGCACCTTCATTCTAAAGACGTCCGTGACTGGGATGTCGAGTGATTGCTGCCAATTTGAAATAATTTTTACTTAACCAATCCATTTCAGTGTTTAATTGTGCTTTACTTCTATTTTCGTAGCATTCCATAATTTGTTTTGTGAGTCTTTTTGAAGTTAATCGTTTGATATGTCCATAAAATTTTAACCTTCGTTTCCTATCACTATGGATATCTGCATATATTTGTTATTTCCTTTTTACTTCTAAGTCTGTATTCTTTACTACAACTTTGCAGCTAAATTTTTTATAATAATTTTGCGTTTTTCTTTCTTTTTCTATATTTTCGCTATCTGCTTTTCTGACCAAAAATTAATGTTTCTGCTCCATAGAGATATCCTGGTTTAATTACAGTGTTATAGTGTCTTAATTTTGTATATTCATACATACATTTTTATTAGATATGTTTTGAGTAAGCTGATATGCTGTTTGCATTTTTTTGGCATCTGCTTTTGTTTGTTTTAGTTTCGATTCCTTTTCCTGAATTATTTTCCCAAGATGTTTAAATTGTGAAACTCGTTTAGTTTTCCCACATTTGGATTCCATGTGCTTATATATATATATATATATTCAGTTTTTTCGAGAGATATCTTAAGACCAAATTTCTCCGCAGTTTCTTTCAATAATTCAACCTGTTTTTGAGCTGTTAATAATCTCACGAGTTAAGATTGCAAGATGATCTGCTTACACTAG